>CAWUFW010013661.1:0-461684 GCA_963921515.1 Calotriton arnoldi | reverse complement strand
AAGCCATGCATTGCTTAGACAAATGCAAAGTTTCAGGGTTTAGGCAGTGCACTGGTGTTCGTGCAGTGTAGGGGGTCGTGCTGGGATGGTGTTTCAGGGTTTAGGGCAGTGCAGTAGTGTTCGGGCAGTGTAGGGTGTCGTGCAGGGGTGGTGTTTCAGGGTTTAGGGCAGTGCAGTGGTGTTCGGGCAGTGTAGGGGGTCGTGCTGGGGGTGGTGTTTCAGGGTTTAGGGCAGTGCAGTGGTGTTCGGGCAGTGTAGGGGGTCGTGCTGAGGCTGGTGTTTCAGGGTTTAGGGCAGTGCAGTGGTGTTCGGGCAGTGTAGGGGGTCGTGCTGGGGCTGGTGTTTCAGGGTTTATGGCAGTGCAGTGGTGCTCGGGCAGTGTAGGGGGTCGTGCTGGGGGTGGTGTTTCAGGGTTTAGGGCAGTGCAATGGTGTTCGGGCAGTGTAGGGGGTCGTGCTGGGGCTGGTGTTTCAGGGTTCTGGGCAGAGCAGTGGTGTTCGGGCAGTGTATGGGGTCGTGCTGGGGGTGGTGTTTCAGGGTTTAGGGCAGTGCAGTGGTGTTCGGGCAGTGTAGGGGGTCGTGCTGGGGGTGGTGTTTCAGGGTTTAGGGCAGTGGTGTTCGGGCAGTGTAGGGGGTCTTGCTGGGGGTGATGTTTCAGGGTTTAGGGCAGTGCAGTGGTGTTCGGGCAGTGTAGGGGGTCTTGCTGGTGGTAGTGTTTCAGGGTTTAGGGCAGTGCACTGGTGTTCGTGAAGTGTGGGGGTGTAGGAGAGTAGGATCTGCTTCACATGGGTACCCCCACTTTTTGCTGATGCTTCACTGTTTTTCGACATTAGTCTGGCTGGGGCCCTGCTAATCAGAACCCCAGCCTAGCTGCTTCCTCTCTAAAATGGTTTCCATGTGCCTTAGGCACATCACTGATTGGGATCTGGAGTGCCCTTATAAGTCCCTAGTATATGGTATACTATGTACCAAGGGCATAGGTACCTCAGAGGCCTGCCAGGGGCTGCAGCATGTATTATGCCACCCCTGGAAGGCCATCCAAACTGACACCACAGGTCTGCTACTGCAGCCTGGGTAAGGTGGTGCATGCACTCCTTACTGTGATATAGGTTACCTATATCACTAAATACATACACACATATAAACCTATAAGTCACTCCTAAGGCAGGCCTTATCAATCCTAAAGGCAGAGTGCATGGTTCCTATGTGAGAGGGTGCCCTGCATGAGCAGGGCCCCTCTGCAGCGTTCGGAGACCATCTCTGATGCTGTTTGTAGTGCAGCCTGACCATATACTCTTAAGCGCATTATATCCTCGCGGTAAAATGCTAACTTTGGAATGGCTGCACCTAAACATGTCGTGTTTGGTGTCAAACATCTTGGAATACTACCCCCCACCAATCCTGGCGGCGGGGTAGCATTCCACCCTTCTAGAGGGAAAGACATGTTAACTCTGACTAGTCCGGTAACTTCTTTCCAGAGCCCTGGCATCACAAAATGGATGCTGCTGCCACAGACACGAGTCTGGCCTCCTGCTGCTGGACGAAACTCCGGCAGGGGAGGCCTGGACAATAGGTTTCCTGTCCCAGGGAGGTGTGACCACCTCCCCAGACAGGATAATGTGTATTGGGGCTGGGCTGGAGCACTTTCGGTGCTTTGAAGTCCTGCACTGGGGGCACACTTGGTGTCCCTGTGCATACCCCAGTTCAAACCGGATCAGGGGCTTGCAGCCCCTGCTTTGGCGCGAACTGGACAAAGGGAAAGGGGTGTAGCCACCCCTCTGCCCTGACCCACCCATAGGTGGGGCCACAGAGTAGTCCAACCCCTATCTTTAGTATAAAGATAGGAACCCAGTCCTTAGGACTTTAGATTATCCCTGGACGAAACTCTGAAACTGAATCCTGGACCTTCGACGCTCTACTCACGATTAGAGGACAGAAGAATCTCCCTTGGGGTCAAGGAGTGACTCCCCTGCTTGGCAGGCACCAAAGAAGCATCTGTCCGGTTCGCATTTCTGAAGCTCCCGTCGGACACCGAAGTCATCGCATCACCAGAGGTAGATTCTCAGACTTTGCCGAGGCTACCCTGAATCCCCAGAAAAGCTGAGGCCCGTGGCTATCGTGGGTGACTTGAGACCGTGACCCCTGGACACCGAGCACATTTGCAAGTGCATCCTCTTCTGGGTCTCCCAAGAAGTCGTGCTTTGGCCTCCTAGTAGCCCTAGCCTCCAGTACCACCTGCACCGAAGATCACTGGCCCCCACTCCACGAGTGTCCTGTAAGCCAGATCCACGTGCGGCGTCACGAGGCTCCTTCGTGGTCGCTAGCCCGTTGGCTAGTAGCCCTTAACGAAGGCCAATCTTTTCCTAACTTGGCATCCTGGTTGCTCCAGGCCTCCCTCACTTACCCTCGCTGGGTGAGTTCCCCAGACCTTGCTGGTCTGCACCATTGACGATCTTCCTCTGCATCGAGACTTGCCGTTGCCAAGGCTTGTTGGGTCCAATCCGGTCGCCGATACCTCAGCACTCGACAAACATCGTGTACCAGCCGGAATCCTGGTCCTGGTCACCGACAACGCCTCCTGGACCTCGTTGGTGAAGAGAAAAGACGACCGTCAATGCACCTGAAGCACTTGACATCGGTGGGCATCTGTCCATCGCCTTCCTGGTCACTGGCTAGTGACCCAGACTCTGTCCCCTCTGCTTTCAGGTTCTTCAGAACTCTGATCCACTCTTGGATCCACCCGGACACTTTTCTCTTGGTCGCCAGCAGCACTTTGCAGCAGATCGCCATTCAAATCGACGACGAAACCCGACCCGAAAGGCACCTATGCACCCGGCTTCCCTGGGTGAGGTAACACGAGTACTCCGGTGCTCCCGTGGGTAGA
Organism: Calotriton arnoldi; assembly: GCA_963921515.1. NCBI lineage: Eukaryota > Metazoa > Chordata > Amphibia > Caudata > Salamandridae > Calotriton > Calotriton arnoldi. The sequence continues at coordinate 458,800 of CAWUFW010013661.1, read as the reverse complement.
GACTCTTCAAAGTCCTAGATCTCAAAGGGTTTGGTCCAAGTCCTCTTTTAAGTGTCCCTTTCTCTAATTTCCCGATCACCGACTTTCTCCATAGAAGTCAACGGCGTATCGCGGTTGTGTATTTACACTGCACGCGTCTCCCGTGGGTCCCCTGTGTCACTACCTTGGGTGGTTCCTTGTGGTCCAAGCACTTCTAGAGGCTCTAGGCCTAGTGTCTAGTTCAGTCGTGGTTCTTATACCACTTTATTGGTATATGGTTTGGTACGCCCCTAGGGCCCAAACGTGTATTTGTGCTATTACTGTGTTTAAATAACTTCTAACTTATGTACTTTGAACTCTAGCCTCATAAAGAGACTAGAGGGGTGTGTTTAGCAATAAATACATATATTTTGAATATATACCTGGTGTGGTGCTCTTTCATTTGGTCACTCAAGAGATTATAGACTGGTAAAACAAGCTGCTTTACATTCCTTCAAGACTTAGCCTGAAGGCTGCTCTCCATAGCTACCACTAGGATAGCTTTCAATAAGGTTGTCTTTAACCTATCTCCAATAAGGGGTTGTTTGGACTGGTGCAAGGTGCCCACTATAATTAGTGGACAGCATATACCAGGCCAACTTCTCACATTGGTGTGCAGCGTGTGGGATTCCAGCTTGCTATTGTTTTACCAGATAATCTCAATTGAATTGATCAACTGAAAACCACTAAAGGTACCTAAGGTACATATAATTTAAGCTTAGAATATAGTAAGTTCTACTGAACTTAGAGTTGTGTGTTAAGGGATAGCACAACCCTTTCTACAACTCAAGAGAGTTTAGTAGGCCACACTAGAGTAGGTAGTGCATACACCACACCACACTAGTAATGCCTTTAAGGGCAGGATCCAAAGAATCCTTGCAGGAAGCCATTGAGCTTCCACCCTCCAAGTATGATACACTCCCATTCTTGGAATTGAGAGCTTTATGCAACTTGAGAAAAATAAGGACAGGCCAAAGCCCCACCACCCAACACCTCAAGGAGTTGTTGGTGGCTTATGACCTTAGTAAGCCCTTGGGGACTGAAGGGGTAGGAGCTGAGGGTGGGGCAGGAGATGAGGAAGGGACCAGGGGTACCAGTACCCCCAGCCCCCTCTGAAACTGGCCAGGAGGGTGACAATGACCCTGACCTGGATAATCCAACCCCTCCTGAGGAGGAGGAAGAGGAGGATCAGAATGATGCACACTTTGTCCCCCAGGAAGGATTGTGAGTGTGCCCAGAAGGTCTAGATCTTCTTCTCAGGAGTCTAACCACTCTGGCACCTCAATAGGGAGCTCTGTCTCATCTCATAGGAGGGAATCCTCTCATGAGAGAAGAAAGAGGCTGATTCAATATGAGGAAGCTCAGCTTGAACTCAGAAGGAAGCAAGTAGCCTTAGACAGGGAGTCCCTAGATCTCTTTAGAGAGAAAAGAAAGTTGGGACTAGAGTCCCATGGTGGCAGCCAGATCCCTAGAGATAGGGAAAGGTCCTATGACCATAGGAACCTGAGCAAGATTGTCCCTCCCTATCAGAATGGGGATGACATCCACAAGTGGATAACTGCTCTAGAGAGGGCCTGTAAGGTACAGAAGGTCCCTCAGGAGCAGTGGGCAGCAATCTTGTGGCTCTCCTTTGCTGACAAAGGTAGAGATAAGCTCCTCACTGTTAGAGAGGAGGATGCTGATAATTACAAGGTCTTGAAGAGTGCTCTTATTGATGGGTTTGGCCTAACCACTGAACAGTACAGGTTGAAGTTCAGAGATACCCAAAAGCACAGACTCAAGACTGGGTAGACTATGTGGATTGTTCTGCCAAGGCTCTGGAAGGCTGGTTGATGGGCAGTAAGGTGTGTGACTTCTCAGGATTGTACAATCTGATAATGAGGGAGCAGATTCTTAATAACTGTCAAAATCAGCTGTTGCATCAATACCTGGTAGACTCTGATCTGACCTCTCCCCAAGAATTGGGAAAGAAGGCAGACAAATGGGTCAGAACCAGGGTGAAGCAGAAGGTACAGAACCAAGGTGGGGAAACCAAGAAGCAAGATGCTAAGAACTCTGACAAGGGTGGGGAGAAGGGTAAAGATCAAAAGTCTTCATCAGGCCCCCAAAAATCTTCTTCTGGTGGGGATTCACAGTCTACCAAAGGGAAAGGCCAAAGAAAACCATGGTGCAAGGTCTGTAAGCAAAAGACCCACTGGACCAGTGATTGCACCAAGTCCAAAGACTCCAGTCCAGCACCCACCAATGCCCCTAAGGCACCTGTTCCCCCTAGTACAGTTGGTGGGAGTGCTCCAGCCAAGGGTTTAGTAGGGTTCACCCTGGGTACTGAGTTGGGCTCTGACCTAGTCAGAGAACTGACTCAGGCTGTGTTAGTCTGTGATGGAGGCATGGATGTGACCTCCACTGTGAGTCCCAGTAATCTGGGCAAGTACAGACAACAGCCTTTAATCAATGGACGTGAGGCTTTGGCATTTAGGGACACAGGGGCAAGTGTCACAATGGTGACACAAGACCTTGTGAATCCTGGGCAAGTTATACTTGGTGAGATGTACCAAGTGACCAATGCTAGCAATGTCAGAACAGACCATACTCTGGCAGTTGTTAACTTCTCCTGGGGAGGGGTAACTGGCCTTAAGAAGGTTGTGGTGAGTGCAAACCTACCAGTCGAATGCTTGATTGGCAATGACTTAGAGACTTCTGCTTGGGCAGAAGTGGAGCTCAGGACCCATGCAGAAATGCTGGGGATCCCTGCAGATGTGTTTGCTGTGACCAGGTCACAAGCCAAAATGTCTAGCACTGAACAGGCCTTGGATTCTGGAAGAATGGACCAAGTGCCTTCCAAGAGGAGGAGTAGCAGGGTTAAGGCAGTGCCTTCCCCTTGGCTCAGGAGGAAGATCAGTCCCTTGAGGGGGATGATCTCAGCCCTGAAGAAGGAACTGTCCCAGAGGAACTTGAACCTGACCAGGTTGAGTTCTTGGGGACAGGGGGACCTTCTAGGGCAGATCTGAGCCAGGAGCAGCAGAGCTGCCCCTCCCTTGAACCCTTCAGACAGCAAGCTGCTGCTGAGGCTGCTGGGAAAGCTAGTGGTCCCCATACAGTGTATTGGGATGATGGACTCCTGTACTCAGAGAGTAGAGACCCCAAGCCTGGTGCTACCAGGAGGTTGGTTATACCTCTGAAGTTCAGGGGCTTCCTATTGACCCTAGCCCAATACCCAGGGCAGATGAGCTCATAGATACTTTGGCCTCTGCCAAATATCTCAGCACATTTGACCTAACAGCTGGCTACTGGCAGATCAGACTAGCTGATACTGCAAAGCCCAAAACAGCATTCTCAACCCCTAGTGGGCATTATCAATTTGTGGTAATGCCCTTTGGTCTGAAGAATGCACCTGCCACTTTCCAGAGGTTGGTGAATACAGTTCTCACAGGACTGAAGCCTATAGTGCAGCATATCTAGATGATATTGCTGTCTTTAGCTCCACCTGGGAGGATCACCTGGTCCACCTCAGGAATGTTTTACAGGCCCTGCAAAAGGCAGGCCTGACTATCAAGGCCACTAAGTGCCAGATAGGGCAGAGTCAGGTTGTGTACCTGGGCCACCTTGTGGGTGGAGGCCAGGTTCAACCTTTGCAGAGCAAGATCCAGACCATCATGGACTGGACTGCTCCCACTACCCAGACTCAGGTGAGAGCCTTCTTAGGCCTGACTGGGTACTATAGGAGATTTGTCAAGGGGTATGGATCAATAGTGACACCCCTGAATGACTTAACTTCTAAGAAAATGCCCAAAAAGGTTCAGTGGACAGTTAGCTGTCAAAAGGCATTTGATGACCTGAAGCAGGCCATGTGCACTGCTCCCATTCTGCAGAGTCCTGATTACTCCAAGAAGTTCATTGTTCAAACTGATGCATCTGAATTGGGGGTAGGGGCTGTACTGTCACAATTGAATGAAGAAGGTCAGGATCAGCCAGTAGCTTTCATTAGCAGAAGGCTGACCCCTAGAGAGAAACGTTGGTCAGCCATAGAGAGGGAGGCCTTTGCTGTGGTCTGGGCTCTGAAGAAGTTGAGGCCATACTTGTTTGGTACACACTTCCTGGTTCAGACAGACCATAAGCCCCTCTTATGGCTAAAACAAATGAAGGGTGAAAACCCCAAACTGCTTAGGTGGTCCATTTCCTACAGGGGATGGACTTTACAGTGGAACATAGGCCTGGGAGTAACCATGCGAATGCAGATGGACTCTCTAGGTATTTCCACTTAGAACATGAAGACTTAACTGGGCAAGGTTAGTTTAATGTCCCTACGTTTGGGGGGTTGTGTAGGAGAGTAGGATCTGCTTCACATGGGTACCCCCACTTTTTGCTGATGCTTCACTGTTTTTCGACATTAGTCTGGCTGGGGCCCTGCTAATCAGAACCCCAGCCTAGCTGCTTCCTCTCTAAAATGGTTTCCATGTGCCTTAGGCACATCACTGATTGGGATCTGGAGTGCCCTTATAAGTCCCTAGTATATGGTATACTATGTACCAAGGGCATAGGTACCTCAGAGGCCTGCCAGGGGCTGCAGCATGTATTATGCCACCCCTGGAAGGCCATCCAAACTGACACCACAGGTCTGCTACTGCAGCCTGGGTAAGGTGGTGCATGCACTCCTTACTGTGATATAGGTTACCTATATCACTAAATACATACACACATATAAACCTATAAGTCACTCCTAAGGCAGGCCTTATCAATCCTAAAGGCAGAGTGCATGGTTCCTATGTGAGAGGGTGCCCCTGCATGAGCAGGGCCCCTCTGCAGCGTTCGGAGACCATCTCTGATGCTGTTTGTAGTGCAGCCTGACCATATACTCTTAAGCGCATTATATCCTCGCGGTAAAATGCTAACTTTGGAATGGCTGCACCTAAACATGTCGTGTTTGGTGTCAAACATCTTGGAATACTACCCCCCGCCAATCCTGGTGGCGGGGGTAGCATTCCACCCTTCTAGAGGGAAAGACATGTTAACTCTGACTAGTCCGGTAACTTCTTTCCAGAGCCCTGGCATCACAAAATGGATGCTGCTGCCACAGACACGAGTCTGGCCTCCTGCTGCTGGACGAAACTCCGGCAGGGGAGGCCTGGACAATAGGTTTCCTGTCCCAGGGAGGTGTGACCACCTCCCCAGACAGGATAATGTGTATTGGGGCTGGGCGGGAGCACTTTCGGGTGCTTTGAAGTCCTGCACTGGGGGCACATTTGGTGTCCCTAGTGCATACCCCAGTTCAAACCGGATCAGGGGCTTGCAGCCCCTGCTTTGGCGCGAACTGGACAAAGGGAAAGGGGTGTAGCCACCCTCTGCCCTGACCCACCCATAGGTGGGGCCACAGAGTAGTCCAACCCCTATCTTTAGTATAAAGATAGGAACCCAGTCCTTAGGACTTTAGATTATCCCTGGACGAAACTCTGAAACTGAATCCTGGACCTTCGACGCTCTACTCACGATTAGAGGACAGAAGAATCTCCCTTGGGGTCAAGGAGTGACTCCCTGCTTGGCAGGCACCAAAGAAGCATCTGTCCGGTTCGCATTTCTGAAGCTCCCGTCGGACGCCGAAGTCATCGCATCACCAGAGGTGGATTCTCAGACTTCGCCGAGGCTACCCTGAGTCCCCAGCAAAGCTGAGGCCCGTGGCTATCGTGGGTGACTTGAGACCGTGACCCCTGGACACCGAGCACATTTGCAAGTGCATCCTCTTCTGGGTCTCCCAAGAAGTCGTGCTTTGGGCTCCGAGTAGCCCTAGCCTCCAGCACCACCTGCACCGAAGATCACTGGCCCCCACTCCACGAGTGTCCTGTAAGCCAGATCCACGTGCGGCGTCACGAGGCTCCTTCGCGGTCGCTAGCCCGTTGGCTAGTAGCCCTTAACGAAGGCCAATCTTTTCCTAACTTGGCATCCTGGTTGCTCCAGGCCTGCCCTCACTTACCCTTGCTGGGTGAGTTCCCCAGACCTTGCTGGTCTGCACCATCGACGATCTTCCTCTGCATCGAGACTTGCCGTTGCCAAGGCTTGTTGGGTCCAATCCGGTCGCCGACACCTCAGCACTCGACAAACATCGTGTACCAGCCCGAATCCTGCTCCTGGTCGCCGACAACGCCTCCTGGACCTCGTGGCTGAAGAGTCAAGATGACCGTCAACGCACCTGAAGCACTCGACATCGGTGGGCATCTGTCCATCGCCTTCCTGGTCACTGGCTAGTGACCCAGACTCTGTCCCCTCTGCTTTCAGGTTCTTCAGAACTCCGATCCACTCTTGGATCCACCCGGACACTTTTCTCTTGGTCGCCAGCAGCACTTTGCAGCAGATCGCCATTCAAATCGACGACGAAACCCGACCCCGAAAGGCACCTATGCACCCGGCTTCCCTGGGTGAGGTAACACGAGTACTCCGGTGCTCCCGTGGGTAGAGACTCTTCAAAGTCCTAGATCTCAAAGGGTTTGGTCCAAGTCCTCTTTAAGTGTCCCTTTCTCTAATTTCCCGATCACGACTTTCTCCATAGAAGTCAACGGCGTATCGCGGTTGTGTATTTACACTGCACGCGTCTCCCGTGGGTCCCCTGTGTCACTACCTTGGGTGGTTCCTTGTGGTCCAAGCACTTCTAGAGGCTCTAGGCCTAGTGTCTAGTTCAGTCGTGGTTCTTATACCACTTTATTGGTATATGGTTTGGTACGCCCCTAGGGCCCAAACGTGTATTTGTGCTATTACTGTGTTTAAATAACTTCTAACTTATGTATTTCGAACTCTAGCCTCATAAAGAGACTAGAGGGGTGTGTTTAGCAATAAATACATATATTTTGAATATATACCTGGTGTGGTGCTCTTTCATTTGGTCACTCAAGAGATTATAGACTGGTAAAACAAGCTGCTTTACATTCCTTCAAGACTTAGCCTGAAGGCTGCTCTCCATAGCTACCACTAGGATAGCTTTCAATAAGGTTGTCTTTAACCTATCTCCAATAAGGGGTTGTTTGGACTGGTGCAAGGTGCCCACTATAATTAGTGGACAGCATATACCAGGCCAACTTCTCACAGGGGGTCGTGCTGGGGGTGGTGTTTCAGGGTTTAGGGCAGTGCAGTGGTGTTCGGGCAGTGTAGGGGGTCATGCTGGGGGTGGTGTTTCAGGGTTTAGGGCAGTGCAGTGGTGTTCGGGCAGTGTAGGGGGTCATGCTGGGGGTGGTGTTTCAGGGTTTAGGGCAGTGCAGTGGTGTTCGGGCAGTGTAGGGGGTCGTGCTGGGGCTGGTGTTTCAGGGTTTAGGGCAGTGCAGTGGTGTTCGGGCAGTGTAGGGGGTCGTGCTGGGGCTGGTGTTTCAGGGTTTAGGGCAGTGCAGTGGTGTTCGGGCAGTGTAGGCGGTCGTGCTGGGGTGGTGTTTCAGGGTTTAGGGCAGTGCAGTGGTGTTCGGGCAGTGTAGGGGGTCGTGCTGGGGCTGGTGTTTCAGGGTTTAGGGCAGTGCAGTGGTGTTCGGGCAGTGTAGGGGGTCATGCTGGGGGTGGTGTTTCAGGGTTTAGGGCAGTGCAGTGGTGTTCGGGCAGTGTAGGGGGTCGTGCTGGGGGTGGTGTTTCAGGGTTTAGGGCAGTGCAGTGGTGTTCGGGCAGTGTAGGGGGTCGTGCTGGGGGTGGTGTTTCAGGGTTTAGGCAGTGCAGTGGTGTTCGGGCAGTGTAGGGGTCTTGCTGGGGGTGGTGTTTCAGGGTTTAGGGCAGTGCAGTGGTGTTCGGGCAGTGTAGGGGGTCTTGCTGGGGGTGGTGTTTCAGGGTTTAGGGCAGTGCAGTGGTGTTCGGGCAGTGTAGGGGGTCGTGCTGGGGGTGGTGTTTCAGGGTTTAGGGCAGTGCAGTGGTGTTCGGGCAGTGTAGGGGATCGTGCAGGGGGTGGTGTTTCAGGGTTTAGGGCAGTGCAGTGGTGTTCGGGCAGTGTAGGGGGTCGTGCTAGGGGTGGTGTTTCAGGGTTTAGGGCAGTGCAGTGGTGTTCGGGCAGTGTAGGGGGTCGTGCAGGGGCTGGTGTTTCAGGGTTTAGGACAGTGCAGTGGTGTTCGGGCAGTGTAGGGGGTCGTGCTGGGGGTGGTGTTTTAGGGTTTAGGGCAGTGCAGTGGTGTTTGTGCAGTGTAGGGGTCGTGCTGGGGGTGGTGTTTCAGGGTTTAGGGCAGTGCAGTGGTGTTCAGGCAGTGTAGGGGGTCGTGCTGGGGCTGGTGTTTCAGGGTTTAGGGCAGTGCAGTGGTGTTCGGGCAGTGTAGGGGGTCGTGCTGGGGCTGGTGTTTCAGGGTTTAGGGCAGTGCAGTGGTGTTCGGGCAGTGTAGGGGGTCGTGCTGGGGCTGGTGTTTCAGGGTTTAGGGCAGTGCAGTGGTGTTCGGGCAGTGTAGGGGTCGTGCTGGGGCTGGTGTTTCAGGGTTTAGGGCAGTGCAGTGGTGTTCGGGCAGTGTAGGGGTCGTGCTGGGGGTGGTGTTTCAGGGTTTAGGGCAGTGCAGTGGTGTTCGGGCAGTGTAGGGGGTCGTGCTGGGGCTGGTGTTTCAGGGTTTAGGGCAGTGCAGTGGTGTTCGGGCAGTGTAGGGGGTCGTGCTGGGGCTGGTGTTTCAGGGTTTAGGGCAGTGCAGTGGTGTTCGGGCAGTGTAGGGGGTCGTGCTGGGGGTGGTGTTTCAGGGTTTAGGGCAGTGCAGTGGTGTTCGGGCAGTGTAGGGGGTCGTGCTGGGGGTGGTGTTTCAGGGTTTAGGGCAGGCAGTGGTGTTCGGGCAGTGTAGGGGGTCTTGCTGGGGGTGGTGTTTCAGGGTTTAGGGCAGTGCAGTGGTGTTCGGGCAGTGTAGGGGTCTTGCTGGGGGTGGTGTTTCAGGGTTTAGGGCAGTGCAGTGGTGTTCGGGCAGTGTAGGGGGTCGTGCTGGGGGTGGTGTTTCAGGGTTTAGGGCAGTGCAGTGGTGTTCGGGCAGTGTAGGGGGTCGTGCTGGGGGTGGTGTTTCAGGGTTTAGGCAGTGCAGTGGTGTTCGGGCAGTGTAGGGGGTCGTGCTGGGGGTGGTGTTTCAGGGTTTAGGGCAGTGCAGTGGTGTTCGGGCAGTGTAGGGGGTCGTGCTGGGGGTGGTGTTTCAGGGTTTAGGCAGTGCAGTGGTGTTCGGGCAGTGTAGGGGGTCGTGCTGGGGGTGGTGTTTCAGGGTTTAGGGCAGTGCAGTGGTGTTTGGGCAGTGTAGGGGGTCGTGCTGAGGGTGGTGTTTCAGGGTTTAGGGCAGTGCAGTGGTGTTCGGGCAGTGTAGGGGGTCGTGCAGGGGGTGGTGTTTCAGGGTTTAGGGCAGTGCAGTGGTGTTCGGGCAGTGTAGGGGGTCATGCTGGGGCTGGTGTTTCAGGGTTTAGGGCAGTGCAGTGGTGTTCAGGCAGTGTAGGGGGTCGTGCTGGGGCTGGTGTTTCAGGGTTTAGGGCAGTGCAGTGGTGTTCGGGCAGTGTAGGGGGTCGTGCTGGGGCTGGTGTTTCAGGGTTTAGGGCAGTGCAGTGGTGTTCGGGCAGTGTAGGGGGTCGTGCAGAGGGTGGTGTTTCAGGGTTTAGGGCAGTGCAGTGGTGTTCGGGCAGTGTAGGGGGTCGTGCAGGGGGTGGTGTTTCAGGGTTTAGGGCAGTGCAGTGGTGTTCGGGCAGTGTAGGGGGTCGTGCTGGGGCTGGTGTTTCAGGGTTTAGGGCAGTGCAGTGGTGTTCGGGCAGTGTAGTGGGTCGTGCTGGGGCTGGTGTTTCAGGGTTTAGGGCAGTGCAGTGGTGTTCGGGCAGTGTAGGGGGTCGTGCTGGGGCTGGTGTTTCAGGGTTTAGGGCAGTGCAGTGGTGTTCGGGCAGTGTAGGGGTCGTGCTGGGGCTGGTGTTTCAGGGTTTAGGGCAGTGCAGTGGTGTTCGGGCAGTGTAGGGGGTCGTGCTGGGGCTGGTGTTTCTGGGTTTAGGGCAGTGCAGTGGTGTTCGGGCAGTGTAGGGGGTCTTGCTGGGGCTGGTGTTTCAGGGTTTAGGGCAGTGCAGTGGTGTTCGGGCAGTGTAGGGGGTCATGCTGGGGGTGGTGTTTCAGGGTTTAGGGCAGTGCAGTGGTGTTCGGGCAGTGTAGGGGGTCGTGCTGGGGGTGGTGTTTCAGGGTTTAGGGCAGAGCAGTGGTGTTCAGGCAGTGTAGGGGGTTGTGCTGGGGGTGGTGTTTCAGGGTTTAGGGCAGTGCAGTGGTGTTCGGGCAGTGTAGGGGGTCTTGCTGGGGGTGGTGTTTCAGGGTTTAGGCAGTGCAGTGGTGTTCAGGCAGTGTAGGGGGTCTTGCTGGGGGTGGTGTTTCAGAGTTCTAGGGCAGTGCAGTGGTGTTCGGGCAGTGTAGGGGGTCGTGCTGGGGGTGGTGTTTCAGGGTTTAGGGCAGTGCAGTGGTGTTCGGGCAGTGTAGGGGGTCATGCTGGGGGTGGTGTTTCAGGGTTTAGGGCAGTGCAGTGGTGTTCGGGCAGTGTAGGGGTCGTGCTGGGGGTGGTGTTTCAGGGTTTAGGGCAGTGCAGTGGTGTTCGGGCAGTGTAGGATGTCGTGCTGAGGGGTGGTGTTTCAGGGTTTAGGGCAGTGCAGTGGTGTTTGGGCAGTGTAGGGGGTCGTGCAGGGGGTGGTGTTTCACGGTTTAGGGCAGTGCATTGGTGTTCGGCCAGTGTAGGTGGTCGTGCTGGGGGTGGTGTTTCAGCGTTTAGGTGCAGTGGTGTTCGGGCAGTGTATGGGGTCGTGCTGGGGGTGGTGTTTCAGGGTTTAGGGCAGTGCAGTGGTGTTCTGGGCAGTGTAGGGGTCGTGCTGGGGGTGGTGTTTCAGGGTTTAGGGCAGTGCAGTGGTGTTTGGGCAGTGTAGGGGGTCGTGCTGGGGGTGGTGTTTCAGGGTTTAGGGCAGTGCAGTGGTGTTTGGGCAGTGTAGGGGTCATGCAGGGGGTGGTGTTTCAGGGTTTAGGGCAGTGCAGTGGTGTTCGGGCAGTGTAGGTGGTCTTGCTGGGGGTGGTGTTTCAGGGTTTAGGGCAGTGCAGTGGTGTTCGGGCAGTGTAGGGGGTCTTGCTGGGGGTGGTGTTTCAGGGTTTAGGGCAGTGCAGTGGTGTTCGGGCAGTGTAGGGGGTCGTGCTGGGGCTGGTGTTTGAGGGTTTAGGGCAGTGCAGTGGTGTTTGGGCAGTGTAGGGGGTCGTGCTGGGGCTGGTGTTTCAGGGTTTAGGGTAGTGCAGTGGTTTTCAGGCAGTGTAGGCGGTCGTGCTGGGGCTGATGTTTCAGGGTTTAGGGCAGTGCAGTGGTGTTCGGCCAATATACAGGGTTGTGCTGGTGCTGGTGTTTCAGGGTTTAGGGAAGTGCAGTGGTGTTCGGGCAGTGTAGGGGGTCGTGCTGGGGTGGTGTATCAGGGTTTAGGGCAGTGCAGTGGTGTTCGGGCAGTATAGGGGGTCTTGCTGGGGGTGGTGTTTCAGGGTTTAGGGCAGTGGTGTTCGGGCAGTGTAGGGGGTCTTGCTGGGCGTGATGTTTCAGGGTTTAGGGCAGTGCAGTGGTGTTCTGGGCAGTGTAGGGGTCTTGCTGGGGGTAGTGTTTCAGGGTTTAGGGCAGTGCAGTGGTGTTCGTGCAGTATAGGGGGTCGTGCTGGGGGTGGTGTTTCAGGGTTTAGGGCAGTGCAGTGGTGTTCGGGCAGTGTAGGGGATCGTGCAGGGGGTGGTGTTTCAGGGTTTAGGGCAGTGCTGTGGTGTTCGGGCAGTGTAGGGGGTCGTGCTAGGGGTGGTGTTTCAGGGTTTAGGGCAGTGCAGTGGTGTTCGGTCAGTGTAGGGGGTCGTGCAGGGGTGGTGTTTCAGGGTTTAGGGCAGTGCAGTGGTGTTCGGGCAGTGTAGGGGGTCGTGCTGGGGCTGGTGTTTCAGGGTTCAGGGCAGTGCAGTGGTGTTTGTACAGTGTAGGGGGTCTTGCTGGGGGTGGTGTTTCAGGGTTTAGGGCAGTGGTGTTCGGGCAGTGTAGGGGGTCTTGCTGGGGGTGATGTTTCAGGGTTTAGGGCAGTGCAGTGGTGTTCGGGCAGTGTAGGGGGTCTTGCTGGGGGTAGTGTTTCAGGGTTTACGGCAGTGCACTGGTGTTCATGCAGTGTAGGGGGTCGTGCTGGGGATGGTGTTTCAGGGTTTAGGGCAGTGCAGTAGTGTTCGGGCAGTGTAGGGGGTTGTGCAGGGGGTGGTGTTTCCGGGTTTAGGGCCGTGCAGTGGTGTTCGGGCAGTGTAGGGGGTCGTGCTGGGGGTGGTGTTTCAGGGATTAGGGCAGTGCAGTGGTGTTTGGGCAGTGTAGGGGGTCGTGCTGAGGCTGGTGTTTCACGGTTTAGGGCAGTGCAGTGGTGTTTGGGCAGTGTAGGGGGTCGTGCTGGGGCTGGTGTTTCAGGGTTTAGGGCAGTGCAGTGGTGTTCGGGCAGTGTAGGCGGTCGTGCTGGGGCTGGGGTTTCAGGGTTTAGGGCAGTGCAGTGGTGTTTGGGCAGTGTGGGGGGTCATGCTGGGGCTGGTGTTTCAGGGTTTAGGGCAGTGCAGTGGTGCTCGGGCAGTGTAGGGGGTCGTGCTGGGGGTGGTGTTTCAGGGTTTAGGGCAGTGCAGTGGTGTTCGGGCAGTGTAGGGGGTCGTGCTGGGGCTGGTGTTTCAGGGTTTTGGGCAGAGCAGTGGTGTTCGGGCAGTGTATGGGGTCGTGCTGGGGGTGGTGTTGCAGGGTTTAGGGCAGTGCAGTGGTGTTCGGGCAGTGTAGGGGGTCGTGCTGGGGGTGGTGTTTCAGGGTTTAGGGCAGTGGTGTTCGGGCAGTGTAGGGGGTCTTGTTGGGGGTGATGTTTCAGGGTTTAGGGCAGTGCAGTGGTGTTCGGGCAGTGTAGGGGGTCTTGCTGGGGGTAGTGTTTCAGGGTTTAGGGCAGTGCACTGGTGTTCGTGCAGTGTAGGGGGTCGTGCTGGGGATGGTGTTTCAGGGTTTAGGGCAGTGCAGTAGTGTTCGGGCAGTGTAGGAGGTCGTGCAGGGGGTGGTGTTTCAGGGTTTAGGGCAGTGCAGTGGTGTTCGGGCAGTGTAGGGGGTCGTGCTGGGGGTGGTGTTTCAGGGTTTAGGGCAGTGCAGTGGTGTTCGGGCAGTGTAGGGGGTCGTGCTGGGGCTGGTGTTTCAGGGTTTAGGGCAGTGCAGTGGTGTTCGGGCAGTGTAGGCGGTCGTGCTGGGGCTGGGGTTTCAGGGTTTAGGGCAGTGCAGTGGTGTTCGGGCAGTGTAGGGGGTCGTGCTGGGGCTGGTGTTTCAGGGTTTAGGTCAGTGCAGTAGTGCTCGGGCAGTGTAGGGGGTCGTGCTGGGGGTGGTGTTTCAGGGTTTAGGGCAGTGCAGTGGTGTTCGGGCAGTGTAGGGGGTCATGCTGGGGCTGGTGTTTCAGGGTTTTGGGCAGAGCAGTGGTGTTCGGGCAGTGTATGGGGTCGTGCTGGGGGTGGTGTTTCAGGGTTTAGGGCAGTGCAGTGGTGTTCGGGCAGTGTAGGGGGTCGTGCTGGGGGTGGTGTTTCAGGGTTTAGGGCAGAGCAGTGGTGTTCGGGCAGTGTATGGGGTCGTGCTGGGGGTGGTGTTTCAGGGTTTAGGGCAGTGCAGTGGTGTTCGGGCAGTGTAGGGGGTCGTGCTGGGGCTGGTGTTTTAGGGTTTAGGGCAGGTCAGTGGTGCTCGGGCAGTGTAGGGGGTCGTGCTGGGGCTGGTGTTTCAAGGTTTAGGGCAGTGCAGTGGTGTTCGGGCAGTGTAGGGGTCATGCTGGGGCTGGTGTTTCAGGGTTTAGGGCAGAGCAGTGGTGTTCGGGCAGTGTAGGGGGTCGTGCTGGTGGTGGTGTTTCAGGGTTTAGGGCAGTGCAGTGGTGTTCGGGCAGTGTAGGGGGTCGTGCTGGGGGTGGTGTTTCAGGGTTTAGGGCAGTGCAGTGGTGTTCGGGCAGTGTAGGGGGTCTTGCTGGGGGTAGTGTTTCAGGGTTTAGGGCAGTGCAGTGGTGTTCGGGCAGTGTAGGGGTCGTGCTGGGGGTGGTGTTTCAGGGTTTAGGGCAGTGCAGTGGTGTTCGGGCAGTATAGGGGTCGTGAAGGGGGTGGTGTTTCAGGGTTTAGGGCAGTGCAGTGGTGTTCGGGCAGTGTAGGGGGTCAGTGCTAGGGGTGGTGTTTCAGGTTTAGGGCAGTGCAGTGGTGTTCGGGCAGTGTAGGGGGTCATGCAGGGGCTGGTGTTTCAGGGTTTAGGAGCAGTGCAGTGGTGTTCGGGCAGTGTAGGGGTCGTGCTGGGGTAGTGTTTTAGGGTTTAGGGTAGTGCAGTGGTGCTTGTGTAGTGTAGGGGGTCGGACTGGGGGTAGTGTTTTAGGGTTTAGGGTAGTGCAGTGGTGTTTGTGTAGTGTAGGGGGTCATGTTTTAGGGTAGTGCAGTGGTGTTTGGGTAGTGTAGGGGTCGTGCTGGGGGTAGTGTTTTAGGATTTAGGTTTGTGCAGTGGTGTTTGGGTAGTGTAGGGGGTCGTGCTGGGGGTAGTGTTTTAGGGTTTAGGGTAGTGCAGTGGTGTTTGTGTAGTGTAGGGGTCATGCTGGGGGTAGTGTTTTAGGGTTTAGGGTAGAGCAGTGGTGCTTGTGTAGTGTAGGGGTCGTGCTGGGGGTAGTGTTTTAGGGTTTAGGGTAGTGCAGTGGTGTTTTTGTAGTGTAGGGGGTCATGTTTTAAGATGCAACGCTCCAATACCTGACCAGTCTGCACTACATAAAACTGCAAAAAACTAAAAATAAAAAGTGTTTTGCATACTTTTGTCATTGGGCTATATGTGGGCTACATCTGGGTAATATTTGTGCTACATTTGGGCTCTTTTTTAACTGGTGGCCATCTTGGAAGACTTCTTTGTTATGAAGTTTCCTAATTTCCTCATTTACTGCAGTCTCCTCAGTAGGAAATGCTTTCAGTTTTTACTTTGATTCCATCAAGAAGGCATTCAGATGTGTCTCACATTTGCCATAAATTCAGAATGTTAGCACTCTAGTTGCTCATTAGATCACTGTAGTAAAGCTACTGCTCACCAGGGAGTTAACTGGAAGTCTGCTGCTGGTATTGAAAGTGATTGTTTCAGTCTGCATGTCAGAATTTTCTAATGAAATAGAAGAGGATTTGAGATCTCACTTAAAACATGCCCTAATTTTTCTTTCTGCAGCACTAACCATAATTTCTATTTCAAAAGAACCCCTCCTTTTGTTCCTTTTTAAATTAAATGTTTTAAGTGTTACCAGTTTATTCCAATCAAGATGGCTTCAGGTGTGCCATACTTTTGTCATAAGTAAGGCTGTTAGCGCTCTAGTTGTTCTTTAGAACTCTCTGGGAAGCTGCAGTAGAACACAAAGGCATCAACTGGCAGGCTGCTCCTGTTGAAATATAACAGGAAGATATTTGAGATCACACTTGAAACATGTCCTAATTTTTCTTTCTACAGCACTAACCATCATTTCTATGACAAAATGAACCCCATCATTTTGTTCCTTTTTAAATTAAATGTTTTAAGTGTTACCAGTTTATTCCAATCAAGATGGCTTCAGGTGTGCCATACTTTTGTCATAAGTAAGGCTGTTAGCACTCTAGTTGTTCTTTAGAACACTCTGGGAAGCTGCAGTAGAACACAAAGGAATCAACTGACAGTCTCTGCCCTTGTTGGATGTACATGTTTTACTGAGAATGTCAGACTTCATTCTCACATGACTGAGAAAGATAATGTGAATTTACAGAAAATATGCTCTCATTTTAGCTTCTGGAGCACCTTCCAAAACTCTATGGGACAAGCATGTGAAAATAGTTTTCTCTCAAACATGATTCATGATATCCCAGCAGAAGGTTTTTCACAGGGTAAAATCACCTTAGAACACACCACAATTCATGAAATTAGTATGGTACCATCAACAAATGAATTTTAATGTAACTAAAGTCTGTTATCACCCTTTATAGTTCTCCTTTTGGTAACCCTCAAAATCTTTGATTCACTACAATGCATTTCAATGGGGTACTATCATTTATATTGGTCCCAAGATGGCTGCCAGCAATTCCAGGATGAAGTGCTGACAGCCAATCAGATCTCACGATGACATGTGTGGTTAGGCTCCGCCCAGATATATATGTGATTTTACTTTTGATTTTCTCAGGAACTACCAAACGGATTTACACCATTTTAGCAAAAGGCAAGACACTGAACCAAGGGCTACCTCTTTGCCAAATTTGGTGTAATTCCGTTCAGCAGTTCGGGCTGTAGCTGCGACTAAAGGTTCCTATGGAAAAATGAATGGGGAAAACACGTTTTGGGACCCCCCTTTTTTCTCGGCCCCCGCTTGACGAATCACCCCGAGACTTTCAGGATAGGAGCGGACCGGAGTGCCCCAACAAGTTGGAATCTTTCGCGAAGATTCGTCAACCGGCGCCAACGTTATTTCAAATAGAATGTTGCGGATTTCCTATGGAAAATAGGTCCTAACTATAACTATCTACTGGCGATCGCCAGTAGATAATATATATATATATATATATATTCTTTTTTTCTGTGCTCCTTCTGGAGCCAAAGTACCCAAGGGAAGTGGCGCGTGTGCCGGCAGAGCGTACCCGCTGTCAAATTCTATAACAAAGTCCAAATGAACGCTCTCTCAGGAGCAAGTATGAGGAATCCAAAGTGATTGCCAGAAGCTGTTTATTACATTACGCGTTTCGGCTGTCAAGCAGCCTTGATCACATGTAAAGTAATGTCCACTCAGGTGCCTTAAAAAACTGCTTGGTGAAAGTAAAAAAGGATAATGGGCACTAAAAATGTGCAGACAGTCCTGGGAAAGCATATACAATGTGAGCTAAACTGTTAAATGCACAGTAGAATGTAGAGTATAATACATGAAAACATGAAGGTACACGTGGAGAAATCTGAATACACATTGGAAATGCATTTGCAGGCAAGAGTCAGATGGCTGGTCATTTATTAAACAAAAAAATAAAAATCTATGATATAAATAACTTCACGACCTATTCCCCAGCAAACCTTAGTAGCTAAACTATATTGAAACAAAATTACATATTAAAATATCACAAAATGCCCTAAATTAATAAAAAAACTCAAATTACATAATTTACATAAATAATTATCAACCCTGTTACCGTAGAAACCCAGCAATCCACAGCTAAATTATAAATTAGTAATTAAAGTTTATAATGGTAAAATTACACATTAAACATACAAAATAAACATACATAATTAAAATAATGCTTAGGGCCTGATTACGAGTATGGCGTTCCCAAGACTGCCATACCCGCGGTGGCAGTCTGACCACCTGATTATGACCATGGCGGTCAGATTGCCACAAGACAGCCGCCACTGCCAGGATCCTGGATCCTGCAGCAGTGGGTAATGCAGCAGGGAATGGAGGCAGTGCCGATGCTGACACCGCCGTGCCAATGACAACCCGCATTTCCGTACTTTTTTTATTGTGGAGACTCCGCCATAAAAAGGATAGCAGAATGGCAGGGAAGGGGCCCCAACCAGGCCCCCTGGTGTTTTAGCCCATTGGGCATTGTGGCTGGGAGCATATGTTGTGCCCCCCCATGCCTGCCCTGTCATGCACGCACTGTGTGCCATGCACGACATGGTGCATGGCGACAGTGCGCATACAACAGTGTGGGCACTGCAGTGCGGTGGCATTGCCTTCAGGCTCTCTCAGTTAGCCAAAGCATGCTGCCACCTCAAGACCACTACCGGCACACCAGCAGCCTTGTGGTAAGCTCGAAATGCGGCAGTCGTGATACCGCTGGCTTGGCAGCATTCTGCCTCCCCTGAGGCTGAGGCCTGGCGGTCCGACCACCAAGGGAGTAATAAGGCCCTTAGTCTTTTTCTTTATACACTATATTTTCAATCACTAGGATCAAAAAAGTACATCATACATAAATAAATAGTACACATTTAAATTTCCTACAGTCAACTACAATTAGAAAATAAAATATAATAAAATCAGCATCTGGAGCTGCGGAAATAAAATACCAGTTTTGCAGCCATTTGTATGCATTAAGACTCAAAGAATCCGGCAGCCCATGGCGGCAGTATGCAAGATGATAACTCAATAGAAATTGCCAGCATAGTGCTTGTTCTGAATAAGCAGCAAATCATGTTTTTTTCTTTTTTTTAAAAAAAGTAGTGCAGTACAAAACAAAAAACCCTACCATAGAAACATTTGCAACACAAAGCATCGGCAACCCATGGTGGCAAAGTGCAAATGAAAGCTCTATGGAATTGCCAGTCCAAGAGAGGGTCAAATTTAAGGCATTGTGTATGGTCCATAAGGCATTGCACAGACTTGAGCCTCAGGGTCTCCAAAAATCTTTTGTCTGATATGTCCCTCAACATGATCTGAGATCTGCTAACGCTCGGCTGGTTGTCACTCCCAGGGTGGCAGAAGTCTCTCCCACTTGGCGGGCAAACTTTGGAACACCCTGCTTCCTCCCTCAGGTCTCAACCTAATAGGCTCTTTTTTAGAAAATTGCCAAAAACTTGGCTCTTTACTCTTGAGCCTATGTAACTCTTTTTCCCCGACTAGTGGCATGATCACTTTTAGCGACAAGATGTCTCGGAATATGTTGCGCTTTAGAAATATCTTACTTACTTACTTACTTTTGTCACAATTTCAACAGCTATAAACTCCAAATAGTATCCTTTGGTTGTATCTCAGGGGATCGTATTCATTATTTAAGGCGAGGACCAATCGTTTTCTAACCTCAAATTTTGAAGTAGTACCTTTAGGGCTCAGACCCAGGGGATTTTCTCAGCGCCCTGATGAACATAAGGTCTCTTATGCCCTCCCAATAGGATTCTAGTGCTAGAGTGGTTGACGGCCGATGCGAAAAGGTAAGGAGTCTGCGTTCTAATCTATGGGAAATCCTTCTTTGTGCTAGATCGAGATATCAGCGGTCAGTTGAGAGCTCAGAGGAAGATTTAATATGGATCTTAAAGACCTGTGCTCCACTGTGTTCAGGCGTTTGTTCATACAGCCCCACTGGTCGGCCCCGTACATAACCAACCCCATGTCCTTGGTGTTGAAGATTTCAAGGGCTGGAGCAACCCTTATAGATGTTGTCCTTCTAAGAATTTTGGCTATACTTGTTGTCTGCTGAATTAGGGATGTGTGCCTTTTCCAATTGTGGTTCCCAACTCAAATTAGGTGTGAGTCTATTGCCTAAATAGACAAAATTGGCCTCCAGATCTATAGGAGTGTCACCTACTAAAATGCGTCTTTTGCAATGTGTTGCCTTATGACATGCACTTTGTCCTGGAGCTATTAAGCTCCAGGCCCCATCATCGCAAAATGGATTAAAGGTGCTACACAACAGCTGGAGCCCCTGTGGTGCCTTAGAAGTCAGCAGGGTGTCGTCTGCGAAGAGGAGAGCCGGCACCCTCCTCCCACCAAGTTAAGGCACATCACACCCATCTCTAGTCAAATACTCTATCACCCCATAGATGTAGAGGGAGAACAGAGTGGGGGCAAGAACGCATCCCTGACTGAAGGGTTCGGTCACATGCCCATCCTCCCCCCATCTTACTTGGGCCATATTATCAGCATGCAACCTCTCCAAGTTATTCAATAGAGAAGCGGGAATGCCCATTGTTTCCCACACCCTCCAGAGTTTACCTCTGGGAACCAAACCCAAAGCTGTATGTAAACCAACAAAGGCAACAAAAAGTTTGCCTTTCATAATTTGTACCACTCTCCAGTAGATACAAGAAAAAATGGAATTGAAGGAAGTGGCCCTCAAGGGCCACTCGGGTTTCTTACAACCACCTGCTATGCCTTCCCAAGAATGAAGAGTCGGTCAGACAGTAGAGAATGCAAACATACCTTTATTAGTAATACTCTGCAGAGGAGTCCAATCTGACCTGCACCCTAAGATGTCTGCCGAGGGACTGACCCCCCAACAGTCAGCAGTGAGTAATCATTCTTCCCAAGAAGCCTCCAACCACGCCCACAATGGAAAGTTACCGGCCTGAGCCGAACATGAACAAAGAAGGCACAGAAGGATGGGCTACTCCCTGCCAGATGGGTACATGCTATCTGCAACTCAAGGTCGCGCTGAGTCTCAGCGTCTCCTAACATGGGAGCAGATCTACACACTTGGATAGGTATGCGAGGGCAGAATGGCCTATTCATTAGTAAGTCAGGAAACAGCCTTTAGCAGAAGAGAAAATAATAACTAAATACAATGTTCTGCTGAGGCAAGCAATATGAGTAATGAGGCCTAGTTCATACCCAGCCTAAGCAGCCTAACAGGGATTACGAAATACAAAATGGAGTCGCACTGGCTAACTATAGGAAAGCTTGCACGTTGCAGGGATAACTCAGTGGGTTGCATAACGTGAATACAAATGGCGTCTATTTAGCCACACACTGCTAACCTAATATAGCATGAAACAAGTGCATGGCAGGAATGGGATTTTCAAACCCAACAGAATACCTGATCTGAGGTGCTAACATTGGCTCTAAAGCCTACCTGCAGGTCAAACAGGACACCCTCTTCTGTAATCCAGTCCTGTAGGTTTACCAGCACCTGTTTGCAAAATATCTTTGTATAGAATCAATCAGGCTTATGAGCTTAAAGTTCTCTAAGTAATACTTAATCAGCTAAATAATTTACAACATTAATTATCAATTTAAATATTTAATTGACATAAAACATTTGTGTAATATAAAAAACAATAATTTATCATTAAATAGCTTCCCACCATATCCCCCTACACAACCTGCTTTTAAATGATAAATTACTAAGAAAATATGAATGTTTTTTTATTACACATGAAGACTACAAGATATACTAAAAGATATTTAAAACAATTGCATTAATAACACTAACACCTAGAAATAATATGGCAACTAATATAGATTCAATTATTTAAAAACAGTATTTAATACCACAATATTAAAGTAAACAATATTGTATAAACAATATTTTGATAGCAATATGATATGCATAGAAACTAATGTTTGTACCTTATATATCCTGTTTTTTGATTTGTTTGTGTTGGCAATATGCTTGACATCATATTCACGCAACTCTATATTTCTTTAAATTATATTATTGTCATTCAGCATGGGACATATGCATTTTAAATGAATTTAACTTAGAAACTACAGACCTTAGCATACAACAAAAACCTGTATACTACATAAAATACTGACAAACTGTATACTACAAAAAATACTAATATATTCCCAGCCAAAAATTATTTATAATGACATCTTTTAGAAACATTATATACAACCTACATCATAGAAAATATTCATATCTATTCAGTTATTAAATATTTAACCATCATATTTCTTTTAATTTTACTATAAACCTTTAATATGTACTTACAAAATCCTATACATTTCCTATATAATATACATAATTCATTATACACAGTCTATATTACATATACATAGAATAATATAGCTGTAGAGTATACTAACAGATGATTGCTCCTCCACAACAGAAAATTCACATGATAAATGCCAAGAAATGCAATTGCTTATTCAAATACTTCTGCAATTTCAAATTTCATATTTCTTACCTCACCTAAAAAAATGGGAACCTGTTGCTGCTGTCCTCGACATCCATTAATCAATGTAATGGAAAACATAATCTAAAATGGGTTTACCTTTGAACAAAATTGGTGGAGAAATAAAGAGAAAAAGAGACTTCAACTATGCTGCAGATAATGTAAAAGTACAATATTTTGCTTTTTAGTTTTAAATATTGTGTGATAAATAATGTGTGTTGTACTCTAATGTTTCAATATATTAAAAAATAGGTAGAAATACAAATATTACAAGGACATTGTAATGTTAGGTGTTGCAACTATTTTCAATTACCAGAAATGCAAAAATATTAACTTCTAAACAACATTCCAAATTGTCAATAAATCAATCAATTAATAAGCATTTGTACAGGGCAACGCTGTCACCGCTAGCGGTATCTAAGAGCCGAGGGTGCCGATCTCCATCATAAAGCCAGGTCTTGAGCTTCTTACTGAAGTCCTCCAGGGAGTGTGCTGTTCGGAGTTGGAGTGGCGGTCGTTCCACGTCTTGGCTGCGATGTAGGAGAAGGAACAGCCCCCACTGTGACGGTTGTGGGGTGTGTGTGCAAGGGCAAATGATGCAGAGCGCAGGTGTCTTGTGGGCCAATGGACGTACAGTTGATGGTTGAGTGTAAGGTATGCAATGTTTTTATAACTTGCTTGTAAATTGTGAATTTACAATTGAATTTTTAGTACATTTGAAACAGACCTAATGTATTTCTAACTTTTCTTTTAGTTTAAACATTAATTTCATTTTTACATAATAAGTGTGTAACTATAAATGTTAAATATTTTTGTCATGAATACATGCATTTTATTTCAATATCTAAATTTTTATTTAAAACTTAAACAATACTGTCATTATATATTCTTTTAATATCTTATATATTTGCTTTAAATAAAATAAAAAATAAATGGAAAATATTTTTTGTTTTAATTAAGTTTATTCATTTTAAGATTAGAATGTAAATTTAAAAATGTTTAATAATTCAATACAATGTTAATTTTAAAGTGCATCAACACTTTTATAATAATAAATACATATAAATTATAATTCAAATAAGTATTCTAACTACAACCAATGAAACACTGAGGAAGTTGTTTAGTTTTTGTGGGTTGGAACCAAGTGAATATATTATTCTAACTCCAAATCTTCAAACAAGTAAATTGATAATTTGGAGGTGTTACATTTAGGGGAGATTTACTAAGATTTTGCGCTGTGTTTGCATCACAAAAGTGACACAAAAACGGCGCAAAATCTTTTTCCTTATTTACTTTCCAGCGCTAAATTTGTTTAAAACTGGAAATAACATAAAAGTAATGCGAAGCCTGTTGAGGAAATGTGAGCCCCGCCCTGCTCAGAGATCGCTGCCCCATATAGCGGGGACAGACCGGATGGAGTCGCGGTGGCCGGGGTAGCCTGTGGAGTGCCTGGGATATTGGAACCTGGCTGACAGACCCGTCCATCATCTCGGAATACTCTGGATGCAGGTGGAGGCGCATCTTGCCCTGTGGAGCTGGACCTGCGGCTGCCGGCCCTGGCTCTGTATATCCCCGGCAGCCTGAGCAGCCTGGGGAGGGGTGCACCTGCCTCACGGCCTGCTGGTGTGGGTCCGTCTGTGTCATGGTGCACTGAAAGAGCTGCAACAGTATTGGGCTGCCATCAGTCCCCCGACTGGCCCCTGGGAGCTGAGGTAAAAATGTTTAGCCTCTGAGACCTGCAGTAGGGGTTGCCCCCAGTTATGGAAGAAAAGGAGGCCTGACGGAGGTGTGGCAGAGTGGCTAGAGCATGCTGCGGTTCATGTGCACAAGCCTGCTCTGGGACTGAAAGCCTCAGCTGGAGGTGGCAAGGCAGCTGGGCTGGACAATATCTGCCAGGCTTAACGGGGATCCTGGAGGGCTGCTGAGGGACCCCTCTTCTGAAACTGCTTGTTGACTGGTGTGGCTGTCTCCCTAACACGCAGAGGGCCCAGGGAGTGGTGCCCTGGCCCTGTGGCTGGCTAGAGGAAGGACGCCTAGGCTGACTGCCCTGCTGCCCTGAAGGATCATCGAGGGCAGACAGGAGCACGCTCTTCCCTGCAGGTGACTGCCCCGCCACTTGCTCAACCTGGTTGCGGGTGTCCCTGGTTGCCTGTGGACCGCTGCTGCAGAGTCACTGGTGTCAGCGCTTCCTGGGAGACCTGCGACGGGGCCTACTGCCAGATGAGGCCTGAATGGTGGCTATCCTGAACAACTAACTTTGAGCTGGTGAGTGAGGGACACGTGCGCAATGCAGTGCCCTTAGAATTGTGGAGTTGCCTCCTGGTGCGCCTGCTCACAACGACAGAGGCTGAAGGCCGTGGAGGGTGGTGGTGATAGCAACGGGCTCGCAGGCTAGGATGTGGCACTATTCCTGTCTCATCTATTGTACTCCTCGTCCCTGGGGCTGGCTGGTGGTGGTGAGGAGGCCCTGGTGACTGGTCGTATGTTCTGGTCAATGCGTGGCTGTACTGAACCTTGATATATAGATAGCAGCCTGAGCCACACCATCATCGCAAGTGTGGGACAACAGTATGCTACAGCTACGCACCGCTGCTGGCTGCTACAGGTCTGGATTGCCATGGGCTTGCCTTTAGTGACGGGCTGCAGAGAGCACCGGAGCCCAGCTCACATTACCCATTCGCATGTGACCCTACCACTGGCCGTGTGCCTGGAGGTGGCTGTGTGCTGCATGTGCTGGAGCGCTGAGGGGAGGACCAGGGAGTACACAAACGGGCCCTGACTACCTTCTGCTGCAAGGGAACCTCCGGGCGCATCCACCAGGGGGAAAGATAAAGCTCCTGAACCAACACAAACTAATAAAATAGACAATTACACTCACTCAGTTACTCCGACAGGGAACTCGGATAAAGTGCATGCAAGACCTACTGAGCAGACTCCTGTGGATGCCCAACCAAAGGAACCCATATTATCTGACCTCATGGCAGCCATTTAGAGTACGAGATAGGAATTGGTCACCAAGATAGATTCGGTTGCCATAGATTAACTTTACTGCAGGTGGATCTTCGAGGTGTAGTGGACCCTTTAACCACCACGGAGGGGAACGTGGTGGAATTACAATCAGAGGTCGTGACCTTGAGAGCGATAGTAACCTCACTCCAAAAGCTGAATATCTGACTTGAAGACCGATTTGAAAATGCTGAGGGCCGATCCCAGAGATATAATCTGCGTCATAAAGCCAGGTCTTGAGCTTCTTACTGAAGTCCTCCAAGGAGTGTGCTGTTCGGAGTTGGAGTTGGAGGGGCGGTCGTTCCACGTCTTGACTGCGATGTAGGAGAAGGAACAGCCCCCACTGTGACGGTTGTGGGGTGTGTGTGCGAGGGCAAATGATGCAGAGCGCAGGTGTCTTGTGGGCCAATGGACGTACAGTTGATGGTTGAGTGTAAGGTATGCAATGTTTTTTATAACTTGCTTGTAAATTGTGAATTTACAATTGAATTTTTAGTACATTTGAAACAGACCTAATAATGTATTTCTAACTTTTCTTTTAGTTTAAACATTAATTTCATTTTTACATAATAAGTGTGTAACTATAAATGTTAAATATTTTTGTCATGAATACATGCATTTTATTTCAATATCTAAATTTTTATTTAAAACTTAAACAATACTGTCATTATATATTCTTTTAATATCTTATATATTTGCTTTAAATAAAATAAAAAATAAATGGAAAATATTTTTGTCTTAATTAATTAATTAAGTAACCTCACTCCAAAAGCTGAATATCTGACTTGAAGACCGATTTGAAGATGCTGAGGGCCGATCCCAGAGAAATAATCTGCGTTTCATGGGATTCCCTGAAAAGGCAGAGGGGTAGTCGGTGGAGCTGTTCCTAGAAGACTGGCTTTGGAAGATAATGCACCCTCAGCAGCTGTCAAAGTTTTTCACGATAGAGCGGTTGCACAGGGTGCTGGCTCAGCCTCCTTGTCCAGGCGTGCTGCCGAATGTCCCTACTGCTCGAATGTTTAACTATAGGGGCAGGGGGGCAATAAGACAGCAGGTGTGAGTGAAGTGCACACAGAACTTTGAAGGCCACCCAATATCCATATTTCTGGACTACACCCTAAATGTCCAAAAACAGCGATGAACATTCCTAGTGGTTAAGGATAGAGTTCGAGACCGCAATCTGCTATACAGCCTGATGTTCTCTGCGAAAATCAGGGTGGTATACTGGGGAGGGTGCACTTCTTTTCTGCATCTGAGGCTTTGCACTGGGTGGACACACTGCCAGATGTGCCTTACCAGAGTTCGGGGATAACTGAGACTCTGACTCTGCTACCTAAATGCAAATCGTTGCATCAATGAAGACATACTGTACAGCGCACACAGACTGGTGCAAGAGCTGGGCATGGGTTAATGAACGTGTGCTCTGACAGAACGCTGCAGGATATGGAGGACTTGCCGGTAACACAAAAGCCACATCTGGACGGACTGAGTGGACCTGAATACTGCACAGACAGCACGGATGATGGCTGGCTGTGATTTATCTCTTGTAAGATGCATAATAGCTGCAGGGAGTATGTGGGGGTGCGGGGCGGTGCCGGTGGCCATCGCTCTGGGGGCCCTGATGGAGAATAGTAACATTGAACTTTACTCACGTGGGACCTGCCCATCTCTTTTCTCCTGATACCAGTCACGGAGGGGAAAGTAATGCATGGTTACGTCAGTTGTAATAATAAATATATATATATATATTTTTTTTTCACTGAAAAAGCCATAGGTTTCAGGGACGTTATAGTTACTTGCACATTTCACTCGTACAAAACCATAGAAATTCGCCGTTATAGTTAGTTGAGCTAACTATAACTCACGCCCCCACAATGTACTGCTGATGACGTCACATATTACATCATTCATGACATGGTCAGTGACATCACTGATGACATCACTGATGACATCATCCAGTGACTGTGTGTTTCTGTAAGTTTAAATATGTTTTATAAATATATTGGCCAAGGTATATTGTAGAATGAGTGGCTGTATAAGTGTGTGGATGGAGGATTTAGTAGGTGTGTGACTGACTGTATAAGTGAGTGATTAAATGTCTCTTACTGAATTCATGGGTTAGTGACTAAACTGTGTGAATGTCTGTATCAGTCTGTCTATTGCTGTGTAAGCTGCTGCATTGGTTGATGAGTAGCTACATGAGTGTCTATATGGGTTATTGATTGGTTGCCTGAGTATTTGTATGGGTGCCTGAGTGTGTGTGTGAGTGGGTGGGAGGTGTGTGACTTTGTGCATAGATGTGTGAGTTCTTTATTCACTGGGTATATGGGTTCAAGAGTGCATGTGGAAACAGCTGTATGGGTGGGTGAGTGTGTGTATGGGTGTGTTGGTGAGTGAATGGATATCTCAGTGCTACATGTCCAAGTAATTACATATGTAAAACGCAGTGCATGAGAGAGTTGGAGTATATAAATGACTATACTTGAGAGTCAGTGATTGTGAGAGTGCTGTATGGATGAGTGTGTACTTGTATCAGTGATTGTATAAGAGAGTAAGTATATGTTAATATCACTATGAATAAGTGAGGTTGTGTGTGTATAACTGTATAGCTGAGTAGATAGAAGTGTGATTTATTCTTTGCATGACTGACTAGATGTGTGAGTAACTCTGGATGAGTGGCGGTGTGTGAGTGTTTGTATAGGTGTATGAGTGCCTATAATAGTGTTGTATTGATGAGTCACTGCATGTATGAGTGACTTTATGGGTGAATGAGTGGATGTGTGTGTAGACCTAGGAATCAGTGCGTGCGTATGTAGTAACTGGTATTGGTGCCTGTATTGTTTCGAAAATGGTAGTCTGTATTTTAGAATGGGTGTATCAAAGGTTTTATTAAGGTATGAGGAGGTGCATCAGATTTTCACGTGGCTGATGTCATCAGTGATGTCATCAGTGATGTCATTTGAGAAGTCATCAGTGATGTCACTGACCATCTCATGAATGATGTAATATGTGACGTCATCAGCAGTGCATTGTGGGGGGCGTGAGTTATAGTTAGCTCAACTAACTATAACGGCCGAATTTCTATGGTTTTGTACGAGTGAAATGTGCAAGTAAGTATAACGTCCCTGAAACCTATGGTTTTTTCAGTGAATTTCAAAGGTTTTTAACATGATAATTTGTAACTATAACGTCCCTGAAACCTATGGTTTTTCAGTGAATTTCAAAGGTTTTTTAAATGCTAATTTCTAATTATAATGTTCATTAAACCTATCTGCTGTGCGATCCAAAAACAAGCTGGTGCTTGTAGTGTTGTGGACAGTGGACGCAACCATGTTACCTCCAGGCAGTGGGGAAGATCTCGGTCATGAACCTGTGTCGTCGCCCCTGTAAGCGGAAGCGCAGTGGGCTGGTCCAACGTACGCCACTCCAGCGTAGAAGTGTGAATAAATTGGCCGGGGTTCTGGGCGTGGTTCACTTGTGTGAAAGCCAACGCGTCTGCCAGAGCGGCGGCCCTCACCCTGCCACGTGACTGCCGCCATGACCGCGGGCCTCCTCGACACAAGCCCCCTGCGAACACAGCGGCACAGCACTGCACAGTTATGCCTGTACAGACTACTGCCTCCGATCTACACTGCGGACAGCAGGGCTCACAATTCAGATTGAGTAGCGATTGCAGATGACGCAGTCTAGTAGGCAAGACACATTGCTCCCAGTGCGGCCCGCCCGGACCACGCATCATCGCAGGCTGCGTACACGCTGAGCGCCAGAGGTACCACTAACTCAGTGCACCACAAGTAAATGCCACGTGGCCTTATTAAGGCAGAATTGATTAAACAAAACACATTGCTACCAGTGCGGCCCACACGGACCACGCATCATCGCAGGATGCGCACACGCTGAGTGCTTCAGGTGCCACTAGCTCACTGCACCATAAGTCATCGCCACGTACCCTTAAACCTACATAATATCCTTTTAGTATCCTTGCTTCAAGAACTTTTTGATATCAATTATAGCTTTAGTACAATGACCAAATTCATCTTGCAAGTCCAAAGGAACACTGAATGGCAGTCTACACTGGGGATAGCAGAGCCCACAATTCGAATTCAGTTTTGATTTATTTATTGCAGAGTGAACTGTACTCTATGTCGTTGGATTTTCTCAAGAGGAAGTCACAAAAGCATTCCTCGATGTCTGTGCTGACTACTGCCTTCGATCTACACTGCGGTCAGCAGAGCTCACCATTCAAATTCAGCCTTGATTTATTAATTGGACAGAGAATTGTACTCTATGTCGTTGGATTTTCTCAAGAGGAAGTGACAAAAAGCTTTCCTTGATGTCTGTGCTGACTACTGCCTTCGATCTACACTGTGGACAGAGGGCTCACAATTCAGTTGGAGTTGCGATTGTAGATGACGCAGTCCAGTAGGCAACAGACATTGCTACCAGTGCGGCCCTCCCGGACCACGCATCATCGCTAGCTGTGCACACGCGGAATGCTTCTGATGCTCCTACCTCAGTCCACCACAACTGATGGACCCTTTATGACAGAATCTTTGTGTATGATTTCAGATCTGGTGCCCTAACTTAGTGTAGCACAAGTCATGGACCCTTTATGATTGAATCTCTGTGTGTGATCTGATGATTACTGATGTACTTGTTACCAGCACCAACCATTCCCGGAGGGCTGGCTTACACTCACCCCACACGCATCCAGCACAGACGTCACTGGACATGTGACCCTGGTAATAAAAAGGAGTCGAGTGCACGTGCTCGTACTCCAGTTCCACTATCTATCTGTGTCCGTGTGTTCATTATGTATGCAACATGCTGCCCCTGGGCCCTACCACATTACATTGTGCTCTGGACAGCGTATGCAACCAACTTACCTTTGACAGTGGGAGAAAACTTTGGTTATGTAACTTTGCCTCGGTCATTGTACAAGTACGTACGTAGAGACTGGATGATTAGAGTACTGCAAGGAAAGTGTATAGTGAATTTATAAGTGCGTGGGGATTGGCAGAGTGATTGTATAAGTACATATGTTGGCGCACCCTAACTCCGACAACGAGCTTGTCTCTAATTGGCTGCCCTCCATGTCCCAAAAACTGAAATTTGGATTTTGCATGGCCCAGTATTGCTACAGCTGCAATACTCCACTGAATGTGCAATAAACATTCACACCCACACAGATGTGTCATGTCCACCATCTTTCTTGTGTGGAACTATGGATGAATGTAGGGTCAGTGATTCCACGTACCTTCGATGTTGGCCATGTTCAGGGACTTGGCTCACAGTGTGACACATTGACGCTTGCGACCCGGGTGACGGCAGCACTACAAGAACACCCGCATGCCAGTGTTGCAAGATTTTTTAAGCATTCTCTAGCCCAAAGACAACCAAAAAGTAGCCCAAACTAGCTCAATATTGCTACTTTAAGGAAGGAGGGGCAGGGACATCGTCAAGCAGGCGGTGAATGGATTGGAATTGATGTTGCAGCAGGCTGCCAAGTAAATATTTGTGTAATAAAGCGCTTTAACATGCTAGTTTGCTGGAGCGCTGTATATATATTTATAATCTGGCAACTAGCACAAACCAAAATTTTACCGCACAACCGGGAAAAATATAGCCCAATTGTGCGTGATCTAGCCCAATCTGGCAACAGTGCCGCATCAGTTGATTCCTCATACAGCTCACGATGGAGCCACGCCCATAGCTCCGGAGTCATTCTTCACAGCCTCACGCAGGACTGGCATACGCCAGGCCAGCCCACTTCTGCTTACGCTTACAGAGAAAGACAACAACGCTACATGGCCCAGATTTTCATTGTAGTGATCTGCTGGTCGCAAGTCTAGTTGTCAGTATGCCACAGCCACTCCCTCACGGCTAGTATACACCCACAGCACACCCATCCAGCACAGCGTCACAGGACACGTGACCCTACCAATAAAAAAGACCGGGCACACATGCTCTAAACCATTTTAGAGTTGCTCCCACCGCATGCACTGTGATGGCCCATTTCGTTGGTTTGGAAACCTCATGTAGGCCTGAGCCCCCGAACAGGGAGGCCTACCACCACGTGCGTGGCCTCACTGTTCACTGAGTTAGTGGCACCGCAAGGACTGAGCGGTGTGCAACCTGCGTTGATGATAGGTGCACTAGTATGTCCTCTGCCATGGCAAAATCAAGACGCAGCACCAAATGTGAGACCTGTTAGCCTGCAGAGCGGGACTGCATGATGCGGAGGGTGCCCTGTCCGGGAAAAGGTGAGCAGTGAGGCCTGGGTGCGCAGCGGTGGGCAAATACATCTGGGCGGCGGGGAGTGGATACACAAAGGCGGCACAGCGATTTAGGGCGTACGCAGTCGTGACATACTCTCCCATTACTAATTCTGTCTCTCTCTCTTCTTCTCACACTGTTTCTCTCTTTCTCTCTCTCTCTTCCTCTTTCTCACACTCTTTCTCTCTCTCTTCCTCCTCTCTCTGTTTCTCTCTCTCTTCGTCTCTCTCACTCTTTCTCTTTGTCTTCCTCTCACTCTTTCTTTCTTTTTCTCTCTCTCTTCCTCTCACTCTCACTGTTTCTCTCTTTCTCTCTTTCTCTCTGTATTCCTCTAACTCTTTCTTTCTTTTTCTCTCTGTCTTCCTCTCACTCTTTCTTTCTCTCTCTATCTCTCTTTCTCTCTCCTTTGATGGACGCATGACGCACAATCTTATCTTGCTTTTTGTCTTGCAGGCCTGCGATGAAGCGTGGCCATCCTGCAATCAACACTCAACCTGAATTGTGAGCTCCGCTCTCTGCATGTACACAACGGGTGAGGAGGTTTCTTCGGCACGTGGTGGACCCTCTTCGACACACGCCGGTGGTGTAAGGTGAGCAGAGAGGCTTGTTAGCACAGCGGCGGGCAGTCACCTCCGGGCAGTGGGAGTGGATGGGGTGCAGCAGCCTGGGTGCGCAGCGGCACGCAGTCACCTCCGGGCGGTGGGAGTGCATGGGGTGCAGCAGCCTGGGTGCGCAGCGGCTGTCATACATCTCTGGGCAGTGGGAGTGGATGGAGTGCATCAGCCTGGGTGAACAGCGGCGGGTAGACACCTCCGGGCAGTGGAAGTGGATGGGGTACACTAGCCTGGATACACAAAGGCGGGACAGCGATTTAGGCATACGCAGTTGTATGTACTCATCCATTACTGATTCCATTTTTATGTTTCAGATGACTAAGCTTGAGGGCTGCCCTATATCCCGGCACGTGGTTGGAGACACACCGGTGACAGAAAGGTGAGCTGTGAGGATTTTCTCCACAGTGTCAACACTCACTCTCCCTCTCCATCTCTTCCTTTCTGTCACTCACACTCTTTCTCTCTCTCTCACTCTCTATCTCTTCCTTTCTCTCTCTCACACTCTTTCTCTGTCTCTTCCTCTCTCTCTCATTCTTTCTTTCTGTCTCTTCCTCTCTGTTTCTCTTCCTCTCTCTCACACTGTTTCTCTCTCTCTTCCTCTCCCTCACACTCTTTCTCTCTTTCTCTGTCTTCCTCTCTCTCACACTTTCTCTCTTCCTCACTCTCACTCTTTCTCTTCTCTCTCTTCCTTTCTCTCACTCTTTCTCTCTCTCTTCCTCTCTCTCACTCTTTCTCTCTCTTCCTCTCTCTCTCACTCTTTCTCTCTCTTTCTCTCTCACTGTTTCTCTCTCTCTTCGTCTCTCTCACTCCTTTCTCTCTGTCTTCCTCTCACTCTTTCTTTCTTTTTCTCTCTCTCTTCCTGTCACTTCCAGTTTCTCTCTTTCTCTCTGTCTTCCTCTCACTCCTTTCTTTCTTTTTCTCTCTGTCTTCCTCTCACTCTTTCTTTCTCTCTCTCTTCTCTCTCTCCTTTGATGGACTGAATGACGCACAATCCTATCTTGCTTTTTATCTAACAGGCTGTGATTCACGAATCAACGTCCCCCCACACCACCACAGCTGAACGCTTGTACAAACTGCGATGATGCGTGGCCATCCTGACAACGCCTGACAAAGTTGCTTCAGTACGTGGTGCACCCTCTTACACGCACGCCGGTGGCGGAAGGTGAGCAGAGATACTTCTTTCCGCAGCAGCGGGCAGTCACCTCTGGGCGGTGGGAGTGGATAGTGTGCAGCAGCCTGGGCGCACAAGAGCGCACAGACACCTCCGAGCAGTGGGAGTGGATGGGCTGCAGCAGCTTGAGTGCGCATTGCCAAAACAGATAATTAGGCGTGTGCAGTTGTATGTACTCTGCAATTACTAATTCTATACTATCTTTCAGATCACTAAACTTAAGGGTACACTATGTCCCGGCACGTGGTTGGAGACACACCGGAGGCACAAAGGTAAGCTGCGAAGATTTGCTCCAGTGTCAACACTCCCTCTCCATCTCTTCCTTTCTCTCTCTCACACTTTCTCTCTTTCTCTGTCTGTTCCTCTCTCTCATTCTTTCTTTCTCTCTCTTCCTCTCTCTCACTCTTTCTCTCTCTCTCTTCTCTCTACCTCTCTCTCACACTGTTTCTCTCTCTCTCTTTTCCTTGTATCTTACTCTTTCTCTCTCTCACTCTTTCTCTTTCTCTGTCTTTGTCTGTCTTCCTCTCTCTCACTCTTTCTCTCTCTCTCTCACTCTTTCCTCTCTCTCTTCCTCTCTCTCACTCTTTCTCTCTCTCTCTCCTCTCTCTCACTCTTTCTCTCTCTCTCTCTTCCTCTCTCCACACTATTTCTCTCTTTCTCTCTCTCACTCTTTCTCTATTTCTTTGTCTTCCTCTCTCTCTCACTCTTTCTTTGTTTCTCTCTTTCTCCCTCACTCTTTCTCTCTCTCTTTCTCCTTTGCTGGACGCATGACGCACCATCTTATCTTTCTTTTTGTCTTACAGGCTGTGATTCACAAATGGTCCAGCGATGACACGACATGGCTGTACATAGTTTTATTTGTTGTTGTTTTGTTTTAATAAAATGTTTTAGATGTAAATCCATACATGACTAATATTCTTATTTGTCCAAACTAACGTGACTGTCACATTTGTTTGTGGGGGGTGGGGGTGAGGGGAGATGTCGGACAAGGAGCTACTACTGGGGGATGTCGGAGCAGTGTTGGGTGTCCGACCTGCATGATCGTTGCCTCCATTACTTCTGTTCTCAGAGACTTAAGAGCCGGCGGTCTGGCTCGTAGATGAAGAACTGCGAGCCGACTAGCAGGCTCATAGAGGGAGAACCGCGGCCTGTCAGTTCGCAGAGGAAGAGCTGCGGGCCAGCTCGCAGAGGAACACCTGCGGGCCGACTAGTATAGGGAAAGGTGCGGGCCATCTGCTTCCAAAGGGATAGCTGCGGAACACTGATGTGGGGAGAGTGAGCGTGAAGAGCGTATCTCGCAGAGAGACACCTCCGGTATATTTCCAGTATTGGCTTCACAGATACAACTGCGGGCCCGAGAACTCGCACCCAAAGAGCTGTGAGCCGACAAGTGGTTCGCAGAGGCAGACTTGCGGGCCCAAGTATGTTGTTGGAGGTATGCTGTTGATGGTGGAAAAGAGTGCGTTACCTGCTGATGTAGGGAGACGCAGCGTGAAAGCGGTATCTCGCACAGACAGAGCTCCAATATATTAAATTGCCCCCGGGACCTTTCTTTTATATTTTCACTCGATGCGAGGCACAAGATGGCTGCTAACACTTCCTGGTTTGAATTGTTAGCAGCCAATCAGAGGCAAGCTCGTGCTCGGGAGTTAGGCACAGTCCAGATATAGATATATTTTTTTCCTTTAATATCTCAAAAACTACTGAACGGATTTACACCATTTCCACAAAACCGCACTTTCTGCACCAAGACCTTTCTCCCTGCCAAATTTGGCGTAATTCCATTCAGCAGTTGGACCTGCAGCCTTGTCTAAAGTTTCCTATGGGAAATGCATTGCGAAAACACTTTTTCAGACCCCCCTTTTTTCTCAGCCCCCCTTCACCAATCACCCCGTAATATGTCTTCGCAGCTCAATACACCCCTAAACTTTCAAGATCCGAGCTGATCAAAAAGAGAAACTTTCTGGAATATTTAGTAAAGATTCGTCAAACGACGCCAAAGTTATAAGCACATGGAGGTCTTCCAGGAGGGGGCCGCGCAACCCCCTCCCAACATTAGTGAAGCCCCGGGTCTGCGGGGACCCCAGCGGGCCCCCGCAGCCCCACCGAGCCCCCGCTATTATTTTTTTAGAAATGCCCCCGGGACCTAGCCCACCCCGGGGTCTCATTAAAATAAAACGCGGGACCCCGCGACCCCAGTGCGAATTACGCCGATATTTGTTTTTAAAAAAAAAAAATGCTTTTTTTGGCCCTGGGGTCTTTCTGGGACCCCTGAGCAGGCCTAGGGGGTCACAGTGTTCCTACCCTGCCCCCTTCTCTTGTTTTATACCTTTGTTTCTCTGTTTTCTAGTGACTCGCTTCTACCGAGCCACAAGATGGCTGCCAACACTTCCTGGTTTGGAGTGTTCGCAGCCAATCACAGTGAAGCTCGTGCACGGGACATAGGCTCCGCCCAGATATCGAAACTTTTATTTTTCTAATTTCTCAGCAACTACTGAACGGATTTACACAATTTTAAAAAAAGGTCGCTTTCTTATCAAAGAACTACCTTTTTGCCAAATTTGGGGTAATTTCGTTCAGTAGTTTCGGCTCTAGCCTTGCACAAAGTTTCCTATGGGAAATTGATTTTTTGACTCTTATTCTTTGAATTTCTCAAAAACTACTGAACGGATTTATACCATTTAAAAAAAAGGTCGCTTTCTGAACCAAGCTCTACCTTTCTGCCAAATTTGAGGTAATTCTGTTCAGCAGTTCGGGCTGTAGATCGTCGCAAACTTTCCTATGGAAATTAACATGGAGAAAACGCGTTTTGGGACCCCCCTTTTTTCTCAGCCCCCGCTTTTTAAATCACCCTCAAACTTTCAAGATAGGAGCTGACCTAAAAAGTGCAACTTTTTGGAAAATTTCATAGCGATTCATCAAACGATGCCAAAGTTATTAGCAAATCAAAAAACGCTTTTCCTATGGAAACTAGGTTGTAACTATAACTACCTACTGGCGACCGCCAGTAGGTAATATATATATATACCTTGGCCAATATATTTATAAAACATATTTAAACTTACAGAAACACACAGTCACTGGATGATGTCATCAGTGATGTCATCAGTGATGTCACTGACCATGTCATGAGTGATGTAATATGTGACGTCATCAGCAGTGCATTGCGGGTGCGCGAGTTATAGTTAGCTCAACTAACTATAACGGCCAAATTTCTCTGGTTCTGTACGAGTGAAATGTCCAACTAACTATAATGTCCCTGAAACCTATGGTTTTTTCAGTGAATTTCAAAGGTTTTTTAAATGCTAATTTCTAACTATAACGACCCTGAAACCTAAGGTTTTTTCAGTGAATTTCAAAGGTTTTTTAAATGCTAATTTCGAACTATAACGACCCTGAAACCTATGGTTTTTTCAGTGATATATATATATATTCGTCCACAGCGACGCATATATTGCCACAAAGAGATGCACTCACGGGTTTACTCTTGCTGCATATTCTTTATTATGCGGACCCCCCCCGCACCGACAGATGCGTTTCGGCGTAAAAGCCTTTCTCGATCATATATGTATATATATATATATATATATATATATATATATATATATATATATATATATATATATATATATATATATATATATATATATATATATAGCCACATCATGGGGGATCCAAATATGATTAATGCAATACAAGCATACTTTTACTCTACTTTACAAGTTAGGATGAGGGTCAGCCTTAACCTTAATGCATAGGGACCAGGAGTCAACTGGCAGCAGCGGGATTGCAAGAGCATTTCTCTCTGCACCTGTTGCGAGGCACAGACTCCTAGCTTAGCATATTTGTTGTTGCAATTTTCATTTGATTTAATCACAAGCATAATGTTGGGTGTGGGGCGGGACCTGCAGGTTATAGTGTCGCTCATTTTAAGGCGGGACGGGTTACCGGTACTGCCCATGGAGGGGAGAGTTGATGGAAGGGGGAAGTTCGACTTTTGTTTCACCTTAATGGGAAATGGGACAGCTCAGGTGTGTGAATGAAGGGTGATGTGACGGGGCAATGCTGGTTGTGTTGTATGGATACTAGGTCGGCCTTAATGGATGGACGGGGTGACTGAGAGGACATTCAAATTCCTGAGATGGAATGTCAGAGGACTGGCCCAACCTGAGACATGCCGGAGGGTACATGCTTACCTTAGGAGATACCACACTTCAATTGATTTCCTGCAAGAGACACATGTTTGGGCCGACTGTCTCCCCGCCCTGCGTAAAAGCTGGAGGGGTCAACTATACGCTACACCATTATCAGGGTTTGCAAGGGAAGCCTTGATTTGGGTGTACCATTTCAACACAGGGGGCATGTAGCGGACCCAGAGGGCCAATTTATGGTTCTCTCTGGAGTCCTGGATGGTCAAGACATTTGTCTTATAAGCATGTATGCACCGAACATAGAGAGTCCACAATTCTTTACTGAGGTAGTGTCGGCAGTGCCCCCATTCCTTACCACTGACATTTTATTGGCTGGTGACTGTAACTGTGTACTAGACACGAATATGGACCGTGAGCCTCCAAAAGCACATACAAAACCACACATGACAGCCCAGTTGCAGTCACTGATACAGAACTTCGGGTTGCTGAACATATCGAGGGAACGACATCCAAGCTCTAGGACATTCTCATGCTTTACACCTGCAGCGGGTACATAAAGCAGTCTAGACTGTGGTTTCCTGACTTCGGGTCTGGAAGTACAGACCCGAGAAGCGACATACTTGGCAAGATGCATATCAGACCACTCCCCACTGCTGATCTCCATGGCGAGGGGACGACTGCGCCCTGCGGTGCCACTGTGACGGCTTTGAGTGGAGGCTCTAACAAACCTGCCCTTTGCGGCGACTGTCCAGGAAGCCCTTAACCATTACTTCCAGGAGAACTGGGGTAGTTAAAATAGTAGGGCCTATGATTAGGATGCAATGAAGGTGTTGCTCAGGGTAGTGTGCATGAACACTATGTATGGGGTGAGGCAACAACTGATGCAGGACTTAGAACAAAACGAGTCCAGACTACTGGGCATGAAAAGCTGACAACCCCGTAGGCTGGAGGAATAGAGCTGCACCCGCAACTTGGTACTTGATGACTGGCGCAGATTAGAAAAATATGCCTATACAGCCTATAGAGATAGACTCCATGCTGAGGGGGATAAGATGGGAGCTATGCTGGTGAGGTAGCAAGACTCCTGGGAGCCTATCTTACTGTTGCAGGACCCGAGAGGCCAGTCTGTCACTTCCCAGGCAGCTATTGATGAGGTAATGCGAACCATCTTGAAAATGTATACACTGCGAGGGAAACGATGTCAGGCCATGACGGACCGGACTTTCTGGCAGGATTGGAGCTTCCACACCTAGGACCGGAGGAATGCGCCGCGCTTGAGGCGGACTTGACTTAGGAAGAGATCCTAGCATCTCTAAAATGCTAGAAGATGGCAAAACCTCTGGGAGGAGATGGCCAGAATTTTATCGCAAATATGCTGACTTGGTGGTCAATAAGTTATTGGAGGTGTACAATGAGGCTTCCCAGTCAAGACGCCTCCCAGACACGATGTGTGAGGCGTCACTGGTGCTAGTGCCCAAACCAGGCAAAGCGGTGGATGAGGTAAAGTCCTACAGACCTCTTTCGATGTTGAATGTAGACTACTGAGCGGTCTGCTGGCAACCTGACTGCTTCCCTACTTGCCTACTGCTATACATGAGGACCAGTGTGGGTTTATTCCCAAGAAAAGCACCATGAACAACTTACGTATACTATTTTATGTCCTCCATGCACCTGAGTTACGGGAGGGCTCCTACGCTCTAGGATTCCTTGATGTAGAACAGGTGTTCAATTCTGTCATGTGGGGATATGTCTGGCAGGTCTTAGAAAAAATGGGCTTTGGGCCTAGGTTCATCTCATATCTTCAATTATTGTATATGGCACCAAGTGCCAGAGTTCGAATGGGCGGCTTTGTGTTGACAGCCTTTCCGCTGTGCATTGGTATGAGTCAGGGCTGCCCTCTATGCCCGCTGATAAATGCGGTGGCAGTAGAGAGACTGGCAGAGCTGCTGCGGTGCAGACTAGTGCCCTGGGGTATCACGGTGGGGGCACCATGCACACAATTTCACTATACGCCGACAATGTCCTGGTGTACAAGACCCAACTGTAGCACTACCGGTGCTGTTGACAGCACTGTCAGAATTCCGGAGGTGTCTGGACTTTCCGTGAATTGCCAGAAGTCACAGCTCTTGCCGCTTGGGGGATATGGCGGCGATGGACCCCAGACTACTCCCGAGGCTGGCGCTGCCATGGAGTCCAGAGGGGGTGCGCTATTTGGGAATCAGAATTGCCTCTGAAAAGCAGAGACTTCTGGATATGAACATTGGTAGGTTGATTACTGGACTCCGTGAGCCAGTTCAATTCTGGAGAGATCTCCCTCTTACATTGATGGTGAAAATGGCCCCAGTAAAATTATAACCCCGCTGCCTCTACACCCTACAGAGTACGCTTTACAAGATCCCTCAACGATACTTCAGGGAACTGTACAGTATCCTCATTGACTTGTTGCGGTCAGTGAAATGGAAGAAGATAGGGTTGCACATGTTGAGACAAATGTGGGAGCGGGGGGCATCAAACTTCATAACCTGGAACTATATGGCATCCCAATTCCAACATGCGGTTCATTGGTTCGATGAAAATGACAATTAGGAAAGGAGGCTGCTCGGTGACCCAGATGGTCGCTGCAATCTTCCAGAGCTCCTCATGCATGGGGCGCGAATCCCGCACACGTATCCTTACCTGATTAGACAAATGGGCCGAGTATGCGAGCCGATGGTCAAGATGGTTATACATAGGGCCCCATATGCACGAGACATGCCAATATGGATGCTTAAACCATTTCGGGACAATTAAACCATTATGTCGATGCAGAAATGAAGGGAAGAGGGATGCGATGTGTTGGGAGACCTATATCTGGGGGGTCAATTTATTACTCGAGAGGACGCAATAGATTCCTTTGCATTGGGTGCCGGGCAATCTTTACAATCAAATAAAATGTCAGCTACAGAACATGAGCTGTGGCCTAGTTTTCCAGAAGAGCCCATACCCTCCCAAACACTGAACAGGCTATTGGACATGACCAATAGCTGGAGGCTCATAAAGCAAGTATACAGAGTGCTGTGGGAGGACTCCCCGGTGCTAACCCCGAAATCACATACTCGATGGACTAAAGGGCTAGATGAGGAACTGACCCCACGTGATTGGGGCAAGATAAATGAGGGGACTCATACAGTAACTCCAATGCACGCTTTAAATTTATACAGATAATTATGTACACCAATTATACCTCACGCCTAGAACCCTTCTCGCCATCTATCCTACACAATCAGATCAGTGCCCGTGCTGTGGAGAACTGGACGTTGATTTTTTGCACATGGTATGGCGCTGTACAGAAATTATACCCTTTTGGAGGGAGGCCCTCCAGAACTTAAAATAGGCCACTGGTTGGGAGATAGAGGGTATGCCTCCAGAAGTACTATTAGGCCTTCTCCCTGCCCCCGCAAGAAAAAACTCAGCTGCAGATTCCTAATGTTGGGGCTGGTACTAGCCAAACGTCTCATAGCTATCAAATGAATGAATGTACGCAAACCCGAGTATAGAAAATGGCTGCAAGATATGTCTGAATGGGCAGTGGTGGAAGAGGTTCAGTGAAAAATGTCCGGCGAGATGAACGGCTGGAGGATGATCTTCTGACATGGAGGCAGATGCTTCTAGA
Organism: Calotriton arnoldi; assembly: GCA_963921515.1. Taxonomy (NCBI): domain Eukaryota; kingdom Metazoa; phylum Chordata; class Amphibia; order Caudata; family Salamandridae; genus Calotriton; species Calotriton arnoldi. The sequence goes on along the minus strand of CAWUFW010013661.1, from coordinate 418,394 downwards.
GTTATGCACAGCCGAGGCAGGGTCAGATGTGGAAAATGGGAATGCATGAATAACAGGATGTCATGTAGTTCCTATAAAACTGTATAGGACATGCGAGTTTAGACAACATAAACTGTGGGATTGGTGTTCAGACCGATTCCAGACACCCCCACAGGATATGTTTGCCTGTATACCAGCTAGCTACAAGTGCCACTGTAAACCCCTCTTACCAAGGAGAGAATAGTTCCTGGCAACAATCGAATATGACAACCCGTCCCCTCAGGGATCGTGGAAACAGTACAGTACTTTTCGCTCAGTCACTCGTGCTCACTTCGTCTCAGAGAGATACACAGAATAGAACGGTGGGGACGTTTTCAATAAGCATTTCTTGAACCAGCGTCATTCTAGTGTAAAATATGTGTGCTGAAACAACCATAAGACAGAAACAGATAAAAACGATAAGTAGCACCAACAGAGTAAATGGAAACCTGGTCTAGAGATGATATATTCTTGGATGGCTATCACTCCTTCTGCGTTACTGCATTACCTTCTGCCGCAGGAAGGGCTAAGGGTGGGATTGCGGTTTTTATATCAGTAAAATATGGATCTCTAAAAGTCATTAGTATAAGTTCATCACCCTGGCATCAACTAATTATGATCCATAATTTAAGTAAGGCCAAAATACTCCTGGTGAATGGGTACCACAATATCTTTGATCCAACTAATTGTAATGCCGTCGAGATCCTACATCATGAGATCACGCAAATCACTGGGAAGTGGCAGCCACTATGCATTATCTGGGTAGGGGATTTTAACTGTACAATTTGTAAGCACAGCTCTCAACGTGTGTGTGGGCTGGAAGACACGGAGGGACAGCCCCAGCCCCTTTTTATTCACTCATCCCAGGGAGAAGCCCTAAATTCTGTTCTAATAGGGAACGATTTAGGCTTTATAAATTGTTGGGCCAAGGATTTTTCACTGCAGTGTCACATTTATGTTGGCTGTGGCAGGGCTAGTTCCATCGATTTTATGCTAGTATCTAGAAATTTTTTTAAGCTCGTCCTTGACTTTGTGGCAGAACCTCACTGTCTGAGTGATCATAACCCCCTTATCTTCTCCCTCAATTTAAAGACCCAGGTAGGGGAGGGCGATGATCGCCCGATCCATTACCACCGTAACAAGGGAGTGAGACTGAATTGGTGTAAGATGAATCCCCTCAAATTTGAGGGAGATATTATCAAAGTCTACTCCCACTTAATTACGGGGTGTTTGAAGTTAGACTCTCCTCCAGAGGATGTTGTTTGGGAGTTTGGGTCACTATGCGCTGAGGTAGCCATGAGGCTGACGAGGAGTCCTAAGCATGGGGAACCCCAGGAGGCCCAGTGGTCTAATGCCAATTGTTCTAGGGCCCATAAAGATTTAAAAAGGGCACTTCATGTTATTCCCCATAACAGAGATCTTGTTAAAGCAGCAAGGCACAAATATAAAACAATAATTGAGGGTAGAAAAGCAGAAAAGAGAAGTCTACCATGGGAAGATCTAGAGAGAGCAGGAGCCCTGAGAGACACAAAACATTTTTGGGAAATTATAAATCGCCCATTATTTACTGAAGAAGCTAGGCAGATGGGTTCACTGATCCTGGGATACGCTTGGGTAGCCCACTTTACTGGCATCTTTAACCCCCAAAATAAAAGGGTTGAGGAATACATAAGGGATTTGCCCGTAGATTTATATGCAGCTACCCAACTCAATCTATCTATTACAGTAACTTACGTTGAGGAGGCGTTAGACCAGGGGTCCCGTCTGAAAGCACCAGGTCCTGATGGGGTCCCCCTTGACCTTTTTAAAAATAATCTAAACCTGTGGGCACCCCTGTTGACGAATGTATTTAAGGCAGTAATTACTGGACCAATGCCCGCATCCTGGAAGGAGGCAATAGTGGTCCCCGTTTTAAAAAAGGGTAATAGAAGTGACCTGGCTTGCTACAGGCCAATTTCGCTTGTTGATGCCACAGCTAAGGTATTGGGTAGAGTTCTCCTCGCCCGTTTGGAGACCTGGGCAGCCACTACAGGAATGATATCCAATACGCAATATGGTTTCAGGAGGGGGCTTGGCACCACCGAGCAATGCCTTAATTTGTCCTTAATTATCAACAAATACATGAAGGCCAGGAAGGGCTCCATCCACCTGGCCTTCATGGATTTGTCTAGTGCCTTTGACACTGTTAACCAGGAGAAACTATGGTATATGCTGGAAAGTTTGGGTGTGGAACAAGCACTGGTGTCGCTCATCCGTAGGCTACATTTTAATACTTCAGTCTCCATAAGATACGGCACTCAAGGGGAAAAAACTGAGCAAATAGCTTCAACAGAGGGTGTCCGTCAAGGGTGCATCCTAGCCCCTTTTCTGTTTTTAATATATACAAATGGTCTGGAGGCTTCCTATTAAGGGCCCGATTCCGATCTCGTTTGGAAGGCCTCCGAATAGGATTTGGCTTTACCGGATCCGATTCGTAGCCCTTGTTTACGACCGAATCTTACACAAGTCTGAACGACCAAGTACGATGCGAAGATCGCATAAGCGCCAACCGAATAGTTTCCGGACCCAAACCGCTCCGTATGTCTCGTTTGTAGAGGAATCGTGCCGCGCAATGGAGCCGATTTCAGACCGAGCAAGTACGATGCACGATTCAGACAGCCCCGGTCTCAGTGAGATGAAACGGCTGTCGGAAGCATACTTCAGGGGGCCGCCCTTCACCCGGGGCCCTCTGAATCTATCACGGGGGTGCCCATGGGTCCCCCGATCCAAGCATGCAGAGTGTGGCGGGCACCATGGGGTGCCCGCCACAGGGTGTACTCTTTCCCCCCACCCCATTTCTGCTATGGAAGCCTGTGCACACATCTGTACATGGGCTCCCATTGAGTTCAATGGGAGACTGAGCGAACCGAGTCCGTAGGCATACAGCAGCATCTTACTTGCTCGTTTGGACTCCCGGAGCACGTCTTGCTCGGAAAGCCCTCCAGATCCGAGTCGTACGGAGGGTTTTCCTAGCGAGATCGGAATTGGGCCCTAAGTAGGAAACTTGATTTTCCCAAAATTGGCAACAATTCTGTCCCCTTGCTATCTTATGCTGACGTCACGGTGCTAATGGCCACGACAGCGAATGGCCTTCAGAATTCCCTGGATACTTTTATTGATTTTATGTCGTCACTTGATCTTAAAGTACATTTTATTAAATCATATATTATGGTATGCAGCCCAAAGAGTACAAAAGCTAAGATTTTCGTAGCACGGGACAAGAGAATAGAAAAGGTTGAGAATTTTATGTACCTGGGGAATTAATTTAACAATAAGCTAAGTTGGGACCCACTTGTGACAGCAAGAGCCCACCATACAACAAGGGCTGTGGATGGGCTATTTCGCTTTGCATGCAAATTAGGCCATAAGCCTGATAGGGAAATAATCGCCCTTTACAAAGCCAAATGCCTTTCGATTGCAACATATGGCACAGGGGTGTGGGGGCATCACAATATCCGCCAGCTACACATAGTGGAAAATAAATTCACTAAAAGGCTTATGATGATCCTAATAGTGCCCCTAACCGCCTATGTCATGATGAATTGGGATTAGAACATATAGAGGATCGTATATCTTGTGCCCCTCTACTCCTATGGACGAAAATTTGGCTATCTGAAGAACTAATGTTCTCACGAGAAATAATAAAAGATTGTGAAAACTTGGCCTGCTCTCTAAAAATACCATGGCTTCGTTTCGTGAAAGATAAATCTTATGAAATAGGATTGGGGCATTTCTATGATAGTCCTAAAATCATCCCACTGAACACCAAAGTTATTATCAAAGAGGCGTTACATTCAAGGGGAAACATGCGTTATCCTCACCAAGATGAGATCGGTCCAACACATTTGTCCCCTGCCCCATTGCAATATTATTTAACATTCACCACTAATCTGCAGATTAAATTTTATTTAACTAGATTTCGGTTAGGTACTGTGCATTTTTTGCTGGCGTTTCCACGCCAGAGTGGTTGGGCGAATGATCTCTCACCTTGTCCATGTGATAATCTTACAAGCCAAAGCACTTTGCACTTTATCTTATTCTGCACTCTATATAAAACGGCAAGGAGTACATTTTTAATCCCACTGTTAAAGAAAATTCTCCCTTGTACATATGTTGATGGTTTTAAATTCTTGCACTCACTGGCTACCCCTGATATTTGTATTGCAGTAGCCAATTATATCAAAGTATCTTTGGCTATTAGGAAACGTTATGAGTAAGAATTCCCTGAGTTGTCTCACTGTAACTACCGAATTCAAAGAGTCGCATGTCCCTGGTATTTTATGAATTGTTTTTAACATATTGTTCAGAACTGTTTATATGCTGTGATAATGCTTTTGTAAATCCTAATGGTGTTATGAATTGATACTAGGTTGTTTTTATTGAATTTTAAGTAATATGCACTTTTGAAGGTAATGGATTTTAATCAACTTGGAAATTTTGGAGGTCTATTCAACTGCCATAAAGGCCACTAGAAAAGCACCTTAACTTAGGAATTGACATGACACATGGTTTCCCTTCGTGATGTTTTTAAGTGTATGTTTAATTATTGTATGTTGGCATTTGAAGCCATCACGCTTGACCCAGTGAATGAAGTTTAGTGAAGTATGTAACTTTATTGTATGGTCATTTGTCCTAGGCTGGAAATTGATGCTGCTGCTGTTGATGCACTGAATGCCCTTTTATGTACTCTTTTATGGCTGGTTAAGCAGAATAAAGATTTATTGATGATGATGAGTAAATGGATGGTAGATTTCTACCATTGTGCTAAAACAATGAATATATGCAGGCATATAAAACATGACAGTAATAATGCATACTCCTACGATGCTAACCCTAACTAGATGTACCTAAATGTACCTAGCATGTATGTAGAGCCAAGAATCCCCCTAGGATATAACCAACCCCATTACCTGGTGTGAGATAATGAAGGACCCCGTCTTGGTCTCAAGATGGACACCGCGCTTGGGATGTCAGACCACTGCGTGCTGGGGTGTCTGCGTGCAGGAACCTCTGTGTCTCGTGTCAGTGTGTGAGCATGGAAGTCTTTCTCCTCTGTCTGCCCCAGCAAAGATATGGTGTTTATATATCCAAAAGGTACCCTCAAAGGTTCTACCTTGCTGTGTCATGTCGGCCGAGGATGACGAAAGGGATGAACCTTATACATAGTTATTATGCAGAAGATGGTAATCCTACTGTGATTCTGAGAATCCTCATGCATAATAAATGAGGCTAGTATTCAGGGAAAACCACACAACATTTATGCAGCACCTAACTAGGTAAAAGGTCAGTACAAAACTTATTATGTAGTACAATAGCAGGGAAAATGTAGGTGAAAGGTTAGGTGACTACACAGGGCTATATGGGGGGTCATAACACCCGCTCCTCACTTGACTGGACGATATACTACAATATACTACAAAAGTAAAAGGGGATGTCCTTATAATTAATCATAAAACATTGTTAAAAAATGTTCAGGAACAAAAAAGAAAAGCTCTATAATCCCTTTAAAATATGTTCATATATATGGTCTGAGCAACTGAGAGCGTCTGAAAGCCATGATGCTCAGCAAGAGCAAGGAAAGAGAAAAAGAATAAAACATTTTGTTTAAAATTCCAATTTCGGTTGTTTTGGAAAAAAGGCTGAATTCTTCCCAGCACACGGAGAGCCAAATGTTTATATGTCATGTGTGGGAGACGCAACATCACTGCTGCCTGCCTTCGCAGACGGTCCCTGTAACAACTCACAGATCAGGTCAGTCGATCAAAGGTGATCTTCTTCAGTTCCCACAGCCGATGCTGGGGAAGCATTTGAAACATCCAAAGCCTGTGAGCCTGTAGTAGAGCCGGTATCCAATCCAACAGGAGCTGAAGCATTCCGTGGTGGCTCTAAGAATGCTGACATCAACATGGGAATACGCTGAGGACACTGCACTACGCGGGCCTTTAACAGGTCCAGCAATACATTAGGCCTGGGCGGTGAACTTTGCTCCGTCCGCGGAGTTTGCGAAGTTTTCTGCACTCCGCGGAGCTTGCGGAGTGCAGAAAACTCTGCTTCGCGATGGGCAGCAGAGTTTTTCCCCCGCTCGCGAATGGTAAGTTTGCGAGCGCGAGCTGCCGCTCGGGTAGAATTTCTACCCGAGCGGCAGGAATACCAGCACAAACTGCAGTTTGCACTGCACACTGCCACTCGCTGAGTTTTTTGTAACTTCGCAGAGTTCCGCGTAGCAAAACTCCGCGAACTACGCCCAGGCCTACAATATATCCACGTCCGGTGGCGCAACCGATGGAAGTGTTTCACAGAGATCCAACAAGCATTCTTGTCCGCAGAGCAAGCAGCGGAGAACTTGCAAAACACAGTCAATCCAGACTAGTCGGAATGATAGGAACCAAGACTCGCTTAGCTCCCGAAGTTGAGGTGAGCCCAATTGGAGTACCATGCGATCACGGTAACGTCGCTCCAAAAGCGTTTTTTCCATCTCCCTGGTGACTGGGGCATCCATTGAGTAGCAGAAAAATAAAAATCAGGATACCCACTGTCAGTAGCAGAATTAGCAGAAGCCCTCCAAAAACGCTTCACAATACTGAGTGTATAAAAGCCGGGATCACTCCGAAGACTGTCTGAAAAGTACTTAACAGTCCAGAACCTCTGGTCTTAAATAGGTGTACAATTCCCTTTGTATCAGACATGTTAAAGATACGTTGTGCCATTTCTCCGAAATGGAAAGGCCAATTTGTTCGTACTAGTGCCTGTATCTCAGCTGAGGACCTTGCAACCTGAAGATCAAAAGTCTCTCGGGCCGAGGTTAAAGGCACATCTTTCTGCAAAAGCATGGCTTTCGTTCGGCTCAGAGTATCAAACCGTATAAAGGAAACATTCAATGAAGGCCATAACGGCGCCTCCCTGACTGTGTGGGTCAGTGAAAACAATACTTGCATGCAACAAGTTACCCTGGAACTTACTGTGACCAGATATGCGATGCCTGGAAGCATCCCACAACAGCCTTGATCATTCAGCATTAAGTAACTCCCATTTGAGAGCAGCTTGAACACTGGATTAATCACAGCAGCTGGGGAACCCTATAAATGACAGGATAAGTTTGCAACGGAACTGTTGCAAGCCCCTTGAAGCATAATGTCCTGGCAAAGTAGAGACCCACTTAATGAAGTCTCGCAGTCTGTACCACTGAGAAACACTTCAGTGTCCCCATTCCTGCATCTAAATCTATATGGTAATTCCAAAGATTCATGGATGAAGTCCCTACCCATTTCGTCATATCTGCCTACTTGGTGATGGTCTAGGCAATATTGAAATTGGAAAGTTGTTACTGGCAATGTTATATGACCATGAATTAACCATTCTGTGGATGGTAACTCTGCCACTGTGAAAGGTAATTGGTCTAATTTCTCAATGTGCAGCATTGTATATTTTGCATCTCTTTGTGCCATTCTCGTCTGTCTCACTGATAGATTATATGCGGAGAATAGAGACGTACTGTTACTATATTTCCAGGGCACATGACCAGAGCGCAATGATTGTAGCTTCCAGCTTAGTAATAGAATAGATCGTAACTGTGACTGTCCGTGTTGTAAGATGGATTGATCCTGTTCCATTATATCTATAGCAGAGATAAAATGTTGCCCAGTGAATAAATCCTGGATGTCAGTGTGGTTATACCATTGTCAACCACAGCCAAAGCCTTATCTAAGTTAACTCTGTCAAATTCACGCAACCTCTCCACAGCTTCCTGTTGAGAGATTTTCCAAACTTTGTTGCAAATAGCGTATAAGAAGTGTTTATGACTTGGCTTTCAGGGACCTAGCAAAAAATCCTTAAGATCCATGTAATCTGAGAGTAAGGACAAGTGTTGTTTCACCTGTGACAGCGTCGAGGTTCTTAGCCAATCGAGGCATAACTTCCCAACACTGTATGATGTCACCACCCCCAGATGTTCTCATTATACATAGCGTAAGTCAGGCCTATGGATACTAAACCCTTCGGTGGTACCCTTGAATCTTGACTGACACCTATTTGTGCCGATAGGCCAAACCAACCATCCCTTCCAATTGAGGTCTGTCGAATTGTATGAAACGCCATGCATGATGTCATCTAGTGTACCCTCACCATTTTCTGTATAGTTTTGCCATCCCTCAAAGTGTGAAAGCGAGGGAATACCAGATGTGTTCAAGTCCTTAATCTTGGCTAACCCAAGACAGGAAGTCTGTTGCACAGTGTTGTTCAGGAAGATAATCTGCTGTGGTATGAGGTATGCTCTAAATAGCGCCTCAGTTCCCTGAACCTACCATTCTTTAGTCCCCCAGACTGATTTTATGTCTATAATATCTTTCCATAAGTCAAAACCCTGTTTAGACAGTTGGGCAATAAAGGATGCAGAGTATATCTGTTTTGTGTTAGTAAGCATACTTTTCTTTGCAGATGTAGGTGCAAGCTTATAATAATATGAGCGTGGATCAGATGTATTGAACCCGGAAAATAAGCAAACTTTTGTGCAGACGTTTGTGAACTACCTTTTGGTGGTGTTGGGTAATGTTCCCATTGGTGGTATGTGAAAACATTACGTGGTGCAATTTCTTTATGCAAAAAGTGATGACCATAATGTTGGTAACAGTACATGGTGTCAAAATCAGATGAATCATCATTTCATTTTTTATAAATGCTGCGGACAGTTCTAAAACAGACAGCATACTATTTACAGTTTCAAGATTCCAATCGTCAGATTATGTACTGGAGGTGATGATATAATTTAAAGAAATTTTAAATACATGTGGTATTTTCAAAAGTTCAGTGGGAATAAATACATCATATGAAACTCTGTCCCAAACTATTCCGTCATGAACTGGAACTGCTCTAATGTTCACATAAGACAGGTCTCTCTGTTCACGATGAGATGATGTATGAGGTTTCAGTAACAAGTTCACATGTGATACTGCGGAGTGTTCTGGTAGATAGTGTCCATTCAAGAGCAAAAAAAGACAGTCACTAAACTTATCCAGAAGAGTAAGGACAGTATTCCAGTTATTATCGAGAGCTGTAGCCACGGTGAGACTAGGTATGTCTTTTTCAGCCAAATGTAGAAATCATGAAGTTGTTTTTTGCGGGAAACTGGAGCTGGTGGTGGCTCAGGTTCACTTGGATCCAGAGAAAAACTGTCGAAATCGATGAAGTAGCCAGATGCAGTTCGATCTATATTTGGTAGCTCAGCAGGTTTTGTTGAACTTGCAGATGTCTACTGTAGAGGCATATTGATGTAGATGTCGTGGTAGGCCGAATTGATATCTGTGTTTCATTTGATTTTTGATGATGTTCAGTTTCAATAGTAATGAGTTCCATTTCATTGTTGGTAACTTCATTACCACGTGTAGAAGGCTCTTCAAATGTTATCAGTCTTTCTGTCTGAACTTCATGTATGGTAGTGAGAGGAGATCGACGGCTACCCAGGAGCCCACGCAGCCTGCAATTCAGTATCGGCCACGTAGTGTGATTTGATCAGATCAATGGATATGAATCTCTTTTCTTTCCTTTCTTGTCGGCAAGGGGCAGAAGAAGTACTGTTCTTGTTCCTTCGACAGCCAGGACAGGTACAGGTGTTCTGTAAGATGGCCCAAATTTTTTTTTGTCCACAATCTTTTCTCTGACCAGATCCCTGACTTTTGGGATCTAGGCAGGTCTTGCCGTTACTGTTTTTACTTCCCCAGTGGCGGTGCGTTTTACTTGGACGTTGCTTTGTACTGCTCGGAATTCATTGAGTTCCTGTAAAACAGCCAAACGTTTATTGATGTCAAATGGTTTTTCATCCGCCACTGTGCTGCCACAATCGAGGTCAAGTACCCACATTCTCATCCAAAATAGGACTGATGCCTCCTAGGGAATTTCTTGGCATGTTATTAAGTGCCCTCTGACCCCATATAGGCGATTGACCCAACTACCACCCGAGCCTAATAACCTTGCTGTTAAGGATTGCTTTAAGTCCCGGTCTTTCCTCTCCACTATCGAATTTCCCTCGGGATGATATGGAGATGAGTACTGCAATGCTACACCCAAACTTTCCATGGCTTCCCTGTAAGCCCTAGAGCTAAACGCGGGGTCATGGTCAGAATGTAATGTGCCAACTGCGTATGTCCCTATGAAGACTCGCAAATCCTTTATAACATCTCGGGCGTCAGCCGAGCACTGGGGCCAAACCCACAGGAATCTAGAGCATGAATCCACTGCCACCAAGATGTACGTTTAAGCCCCATCAGATTGTAAGGGGCCGCAGTGGTCCAAATAGGTACAAGCGAGCGGTCTGTCTGATATTAGTAGTGGTGTTTGTGCTGGACATGCTACAATGGAATCCTTCATCTGCTGACAGATGGCGCACTTAAGGACAAATGCCTTTGTCTGTTTTGTTAAACCTGGCTGCAAGTAGCATTGTTTCAGTAGAGAAACTGTCATGGTAATCCCTGCGTGTGCAGAACCCAGACCCTCGTGTGCAGCTAGAATTAAACCTAATTTGCGATCCATGTTTAGTATTACCCTATCCCCCACTCCTGGAATTTGAGCAAACTGAATATTTTTTGCATCTCACTTGCAGGAGTACTTGAGTGGAAAACCTTTTGGCACAGCTGAACTGTTTTTGCGTGAAGCAATGACAGCTACTATTATCTGTCCGTCTATTCTCGTGCTAGAATGAGTGATTGCAGCGACGGCAGCAGTTCGCACTGTCGACTTGGCGGCTTCATGAGCCAATGAATTCCCTTCAACGTGAACACCATCACATTGATGACCAAGCATGTGTATCATGTGAGCTCTTGGCAAGTCTTTTTTCAGCTCTGCCACTTGTTCCCAAAGTAATTTGTGCTTTATTGTGCAACCTTTTGAGTCTTTAAACCCATTCTGACTCCAATAGTGAAGATATTCATTGCAAGACTAGACAGAGTAAAATGAATTGCACGCTATAAGTGTCTGGAATTTCCAATCCTTATTTATTAGTGCCAGTAATAGGGCTTTTAATTCTGCCAGCTGTGCCGTGCAGTCTCCTAGAGACTGCGTCTTTGTACTGCTAAGATGGAACTTGCATTCCTGCATATGTCCTTTTACAATTGCACAAGCTGTGCTGTATTGCTGTTTACTTCCTAGGGCAGGCTGGGCATAACCGTCAGTGTAAATAATGTATTCATACTGATCTAGAGGCATTATTACATTCGGGAGAGGACATTCTTGTTCGTATTGTAGGAATGCTTGTGTTGATAATGTAGAATCAAATTTGTAGTCTACATCTGTTGCAGTAAGAGAATTAGCGCATTGTATCTATCATGGATGTAGTGCTTTTGCGTTTGCAACGCTAGCTTTTGCAACAGCCTCTAAGGCTGGTACTGGAGTTACGACAATTATTTGTTTCCTCTGAGACTGTGCTCTTTCTCTCACTACGGCAGTCTGTACTGCTGTCAGACTTTTTTCTGTAGAAGCAAGGCGCATGTCAGCGTTTGTGTACAAGTGTGATTTGTATGCTATGGGTACCGTTTCTCCTTCATTGAAGGTTAGGTAAGTGTACCTGGATTGACTAGCGATTACACGGATCACCAGATTTCTAGTATTTACACGTGTGTGTAGATGTTTAGATGCTATCATATCACCTTGTAAGGAATTAAGGATACCCGTGTGTTCCTGTGTCCAATGTCGAACTGAAAAATCAGGTCTGATTAAATCGTAGAAAGGTTTCACTTTTTCTGCGTAATCTAAAATGTATGTTCTGCCAAAACTTAGGAATCCCAATATGGATTGTAAATGTTTCAGAATTTTTGGAGGTTGGAGCAGTGTGCACTTGTCTAAAAAGTTAGCTGCTAGACTTTTCCCTTCACTTGATAACTCGTATCCCAAAAATAGGACAATGAGGTGCACTATTTTCGATTTTTTTAAGTTGAATTTGTAGCCCTCAGAGGTGAATCCCAAAATTATGTTGCTCACCCTTGTCAAATGATCCAATAAATCATCATCAGTCAGAAAAATATCATCTACATAGGACAATGCCTCCTCATCAAAGGTTTGAAGCAACTCTGTTACCCTTGCTGGGGCAGTCGACAGAATTGACGCTGAGAGCCAAGGGCTGAAAATGCTGGCAAAAGTCTGCTTTCAGGTGCTATATTTTGGCAGAAAAATCCATTTGAGATATCTAGTGTTGTTTTTTATTTTTTCCTCACAATGTTATTCATTAATGCGGCACTGTGTACATTCTGTACTGTAAATGTCTGTGTGCATTTGTTCAAATGTCTGTAGTCTAAAACTAGACGGTATGAATTGTCAGGCTTCATTATAGGAAACAAAGGATTATTCATTGAAGAGGTGCAATTCTCTATTACACCTTGATATTCAAGTTGATCTAAGATCTCCCTGACTTGTTTTTCCACTTCTTGTTTTATTTGGTATTGTCTCTGTGGAGTTGGAGTTGTTTTTACTGGGATTACATGGTGAGGTGACTCAGTATCCCACCCTACATGGTTGCAATATAATGAAGGAGCTAATGCTACCACCCACTCCTGTGCGTACAACTGTTTTAGTGATTTGGGAACGAGGTCAGAGAAAGCTGGTAAAATTACTGTTTCTCCCTTTGGGCAATTCAAAACGATTTCAGGCGGTCAATCTTTTTCAGCCAAAAGTATGTCATAGCCATAAGTTGGGTTCTCCTAAATGAGACCTTTAATTTTTCTGGGTTTGTCTCCCTCCATTTGGAGTGTTATTTCGTATAACGGGCGCGGGACACTTACCCTAGTATCAGGTGTCCCCACTGTGATATGTTCTTTCAATGCCGCTGTCACCAGAAATTCCATCAGGTTCTGGTGAGCTATTGTTACTTCTGCTGCGCTGTCTAGCATCATCAGAGCCCATTCCCGGTTCAGAAGTTGAGTCCTCAGTATCCTGGGCATTTCTTACTTTACGGACAGCTACTTTCTTCATTTTAAATTGAGGTTTTGATTTTGGTTTATCTTCTTTTATGATGTTAACGTCCGAAATACGATGTGTATCTCTGGACTTTGTTTGTTCTTCTGATCTGTGCTCTGACCGTCCTTCCCTCTCAGAGTTTTTTGATGAACCCTGAAATGAACAAGAGGCACGTGTATCAGTATCCTGGTACGTGTTAGATTTCTTAATGTTATCACGATTCCTAAGGTTGTACCTCCTTTCGGAGGGCTCCTGTTGAGGAGACCCACCCCTTGATTTAGATCTATTCTCTCTATTCTTTTGTTGTTTATTATCCCATTTCTTTTGGAAGAATCAGGTGCTTGTTTGATGTTATCCTTTTCAGAACCACCCATGAGTTGAGGTTTTGTTGCTCTAGCTCCCAAATTATCTCTACCTAATTCGGCATATCTTCGATAATTTTAGGTAATTCACGCTCCTGTTGTGCAGGAGTGAAATACCTCAGGCATTGGCGTATCGCCACTGCTGCTGCCTCCCCTTTTATGTTAGTCAACCAAATCGTGGATACCTTGGCAAAATTTCCTAACAATTTAATTCCCAAGTTTAGAGCAGGTTCTGCTCCATACTCATTCTGTATCTGTCTCAATACGTCTGGTGTCACTGCTATTGAAGGGATACCATGAGTTCCGGTATAGATGGCAGCAAAAACTGTACCCCAAGAGGAACAATCCTCTGTCAGGGGAGCTATCCCCATTGGCAAGCAGATTGTCAGCATTCTGTGTTTTTCTTGAGGGACTGTGTGTGGGAACACAGCCTCTAACTGTGTGATTTTCTGAGCTATCCAGAATGGCATTTGCTTGCGTTTAGTGGGCATTCTACCAATAAGTGCGTTCAGTGTTTGTGGAGTTATTTTAGTAGCAGTTCCTTGTATATGTCCTGCTGGTGTAACCCTTGTTGGTTGAAGTGTGAGTGTTCTCATAACGAACTGTGTTAAATTTCTGTACAGTTTTATTATTTCTTTGTGAAGTGGACGTAAGTCTGCTATTGGCATTGTGCCAATGTCTGGATGCAGTGTGTGAGCCGCTAGGACCGGCCAAGTCACTCCGTCTCTGCTGAGCGGACAGAGTCTTACTTTATCTGTTGTGTGTGGGAGGGCTCCTTTAAACCACTTTATGTGCTCCTGGTAGGTGAGTGGAACTTCAATGTCCTTGTATGGACAATATTCCTCTGGTATTTCATCTTCAGTGTATGAATGAAATGTATTTGTGCATGCATCTGCTGGTGGGAATTTGACCCATGAATAGAATACCTCTGTCCTGTATGACTTGGGTGCCTCAATCACAAAGGTTACTGTCCCACCTCTTGCTGTGACTCCAAATTCTGCTAATTTTAAAGTAAGGGCAGTTCTGAGATTTTCTGTAATGTTTATAGCACCTTCCTGTTCCCCTTCCCATGCTGCATTCGCACGTAATGCTGCCACAGCGTTCTCTTCTTCAGCCAGTGTTGAAAGAGTTTCGAGGAAACTGAGAAAAGGTTTTTTGCGCAATAGGGAACTATTATCCTTCAAGCTTGAATAAACCTACAGCCAATACATAGGATATGCCCACTCAGCTGCGGCGGATCTTTCCCTTCCCACTCCAGATGTCTCTGGGTAGATGTGAGTAGGGGTCTTCTGAGAAAAGCATGACTCAACTACTCAGATTTTACCGTTAAATAAGAACCAAACCAACGTTGGCGGTGCCATGTCGTGTAGTTCCTATAAAGCTATATAGGATCTGCACATTTAGACAACATAAACTGTGGGATTGGTGTCCAGACTGATTCCAGACACCCCCACCGGATATGTTCACCTGTATACCAGCTATCTCACGGGGCCACTGTAAACCCCTCTTACCAAGTAGAGAATAGTTCCTGGCAACTATCGAACATGACAATCCGTCCCCTCAGGGATCGTGGAAACAGTATAGTACTTTTCGCTCAGTCACTCGTGCTCACTTCGTCTCAGAGAGATACACAGAATAGAACGGTGGGGACATTTTCAATAAGCATTTTATTCAACCCGTGTCATTCTAGTGTAAAATATGTGTGCTGAAACAACTATAAGACAGAAACAGATCAAAATGATTATTAGCACCAATAGAGAAAATGGATGGTAGATTTCTACCATTATGCTAAAACAATGAGTATATGCAGGCATATGAATACATGACAGTAATAATGCATACTCCTACGATGCCAACCCTAACTAGATGTACCTAAATGTACCTAGCATGTATGTAGGTGTAGAGCCAAGAATCCCCTAGGATATAACCAACGCATTACCTGGTGTGAGAGAATGAAGGACCCCATCTTGGTCTCGAGATGGACACCCCGCAAGGGATATCAGACCACTGCGTGCTGGGGTGTCTGCATGCAGGAACCTCAGCATCTCTTGTCAGTGTGGGAGCATGGAAGTCTTTCTCCTCTGCCTGCCCCAGCAAAGATATGGTGTTTATATACCCAAAAGGTACCCTCAGGGGTTCTACCTTGCTGTGTCATGTCGGCCGAGGATGACGAAAGGGATGAACCTTATACATAGTTATTATGTGGAAGATGGTAATCCTGCTGTGATTCTGAGAATCCTCATGCATAATAAATGAGGCTAGTTTTTGAGGAAAACCACCTGACATTCATGCAGCACCTAACTAGGTAAAGGGTCAGTACAAAAACCATTATGTAGTACAATGGCAGGGAAAATGTAGGTGAAAGGTTAGGTGACCACCCAGGCCTATATTTGGGGTACATCACGATTCATAACAAGGGATGGTACACAAAGTTTACACTGATGCTCAGGTCCATACTGGGATATATCTTTCCCGCCTAAGACTTAGACTGTTAGTCTGTGAAGACGGTTAATTGAATAATGAGATGTTGATTTGTCACATATACACATGTATTTAAGACACAAGTATTGTACACAACCATGCCGGAGCTGCACGGGGGGTGGGAGAACAGGGGAACAAGTTACTATTAAATGTTAATGATTACTCAGTGACCCTACAATACAAGATGTGTAGGAAATGATCCTTGATGATACTGTGAAATCAATAAAATATATATATTTTTTAAAAGTCCCTTTCCGACTGCCCTTTCATGGCAATCAGACCACCATGAAAAGGCAGTTGGAATCGGACACCCTAATCCCTATAGTGGTGCCTGCGCAGGCATTGCCTCCATTGTAGGGATAGGAGTCAGACCGCTGCCCCACGGGATTCTAGATCCTGTCAGAGGAGGCCGTCTTCTCCCCGACAGCTGCTGGTCTGACTGCCGGTATCATAATCTGGCGGTCGGACTGAGGGGCTGTCAGCCGGTGGCAGTCTGACTGGCATCCAAATGAGCCCCATAATTTTAGGAGTAGAACTACTCTTCTAGCTCTAGTCCAACAAACAGTGGGGTAACAGTATAATTTGTGGTGAGTGCAAATATAGCATTCTAACTCCAAACCACTAAACATTAAAATAAGTACATAATTTTGATGGGTTAGCTTTACTGATCTAACTCCAGTAAAACTAACATTGGGTGATGCATATAATTTGGGGAACAGGTGCTCAAATTATACAATTTTAACTCTAAACATGGAAGAATATGCATACATTTGATATGGTAGCCCAGAATCATTGGAAGTCGGGCAGGCGGGGTGATACAAATATATTAGTGTAACTCCCAAACCCATAACATTCAATACCTGCATAATTTGTAGAATTTGATTTGCTCTTCTAGCTTCCATCCAACAAAAATTGGAGAAAGAGTACAAAGAGGTTGTGGGTGGCAAATATACAATTTAACAACAATTCTCCGAACGTTCAAAAAAAGTGCTTAATTTGGGAGGTCTGATTTACTATTCTAATCTTGGTCCAACAAACATTACAGAAAGCATATGTATAATTGGGGTAATAGGGCAAATACACTATTCTAACTCCAATCCCAAATAAATATGAGAAAGTGCACAATTTAGAGCAGTGGAATTTACTATCCTAAGTCTAGTTGAACAAACATTGGGCAAAGTGTATAATTTCAGGGAGGAGGGAAGATAGAAATACACAGTTTTAAGCCCAAACTCCCAATAATTTGTGTTTGTACAAACATGCTATTCAAAAGCCATACCCCCATACATTGAAAAAATGCTTATTGTGTTAAAATCACAATCATTAAAGAAAGTGCCCAATTTAGATCGGATAGATTTACTACTCCAGGCCAACAAACATTGAGGATATGAATAATTTGGGAGAAGTGTGGGAGTACAAATATATTGTTCTAAATTCAAACCCAAACCTTGATGATAAGCCATAATTTTGAGCGGTTAGATTACTTTTCTAACTCCAGTCCAACAAACATTTGGGTAAGAGCATACTTTGTGGTGGGGGATGCAAATATTCATTTTTATTCCAAGATGTTTATTGTAGGATTGTAGCTTGAATTAAATAACAGGCAAAATTGTAACCTACTTGTACAATGTTTGATTATGAAGTGCATGCATGCCAATTGAATTTCTCGGTTTTCACCTTTATTATTGCTTTGCACTTCTATAATTGATTTGTTATCATATTGATTAGTAATCTTATATCGAATTAATTAGAACATGCATTACATGAATTAACATATGGTCTAGCAAAACAGTTCCATCTCATAACATAAAAATTGTTTCTAGGCTAGCAAAGAAGGAAAAGCTGTGGCTTGCAGAAGGGATCTTCTCTTTTCGGCTCTACTGTTTGGTCCAATACAGTTCACACTGTTAAGCATCTGGATTTTTCCAGTAACTGCCTTATAGGGCTTACGTGGGCGTTCACACAAATATTTTGTTACAATTGTGTTATCAGTTTTAACAATCCGGCTGGGATGCCTCAATTGCACAATTTGTTTTTACATATTTCAGGTATACCAAGTAGGGTGAATGATTTAAACAAATATACAAAAAAATGAAGAATCCTTTATCACGCCATACATGTCAGTTTAGCGTGCTCAGGGTATCTAAAAGAAGCTCTCGTATATTTGTTTTTGGTTCTGTTCAAACATAGGTTTTCATGAATCAAATGAAAGATTAAAACAAATAATGGGAATGCTCTGAAAAATGAAGAATATTAATATATCTTGAGGACAAAACAGTTTAGTGCTTAAAAGCTTTTTATATGTGAAAGAAAAATAGATCAGTGACAAAACCATTTCGAAATGTGCAAATTACCCCAGAACGTGTTGCGCTGGAAGAGCTCATTCCACATCTGAATGTGTTACCTATGTCACTCAGCACAGCCATTTTACAAGTGCCATAGAGTTAGAAATTAAGAAAATATTAAGCACAATAAAATAAGAAGCCTAGATCATTAGAGAGACATGCAACTACGAAATCACATCAATAGCAAGCAAGACTTCTACCAAACATAGAACAATTGAAATGCCTGTTTGCCTACCAATCATAGAACATTTGAAATGCATGACTTGTCATACTCATCAAGTGAAATGCAAAGACCCAAAAGAACCAGAAATTAATGAAGAATTTAAAATAGAGGTGCCATTTAACCAAACAATCAGTAGAAAAAACTTCATATTTTTTAATGAGCTTTTGCCAGGTGGGCGAATATCAGCCTATGCAACTTCTAAAAACATTAAATTACTACAACAGTGTAATACAGTTGTAGAGAACTAAACTAAGGCCCTGATTGAGACTTCAGGATTTCGACCTCCAGACCGCCACTACGGCAGTCAGGAGAACGCCGCCAAGCCAGTGGCATCCCGACTGCTGTATTATGATGGATCACTGACAGAATATAGAATGCCAAAATATCGACCTACCAAAATATCGTGGATAAAATATAGAATGCCAAAATATCGAATTCCTATCTACAAACAGGTAAGTACAAAAATATCGAATCCAAAATATAGTTGTAAATAATATAGGGCCATATGTAGGTAATTTCTATTTACCGATTCCTAAATACCGAATTTTACCGATTTGGTATTTAAGAATCGGTAAATAGAATGTAGGTAAACATTCGGTAAATTTTACTGATTCGGTAATATTCGTTATTACCGATTCGGTATTTACCGAATCGGTAATAAGGAATACCTTCCTATTCATTCCTATGGGCCTGGAGGCCCATAGGAATGAATGGAAGCCGTTCACTATTACCGATTCGGTAAATACCGAATCGGTAATAGGGGGAGCATATTCAAGGGTGGCAGGGTGTCAAATTGACACCCTGTTGCACCCCTGAATCGTGCATGTGTGCACATGTTTCACACATACATGCCCTAAGGGCATGTGTGTCTGCCACATGGCACTTTTAAAAAAGCACAAAATTGCTTTTTAAAAGGTATTCGGTATTTACCACCAACTTGTAGTTGGTGGTAAATAACGAATCCTTAAACCAAAAATGCACTCACTTGAGTGCTTCCTACATAAGATTTAAGGAATCGGTAATTTACCGATTCCTTAAAATAACGAATCGTTAAATTACCGACTCCTTAAATCCGGCCTCCTACATCGCAAAGGGCTAAATACCGGTCGGTAACGGGAAATTTACCGATTTTCGGACGTTACCGACCGGTATTAGCCCACCTACATATGGCCCATAGTTTGTTAAAATATCGAATTTTTTAAATGTCTTAAAATTAATGTAAAATTAATGGAATAATAAATATAATTAACTAAAACATACTTAAAAATACTTAAATAACCTTAAAGTTAATAAATAATTAATGTAAGTTATAAAAAAATAAACATACATTTTTATTTTTTAATACATATATATATTAACTTAATATTGATAAAAAATATTTAATATTTTTAGCGTAGGATAGCGGGAGGGTAAAATTTACTATTATAACTCCAGAGAGTGCAACAGTAAGGAAAGTGTTGGATAGCGTAGGGGTAAAAATTACTATTCCCACTCCAGTGAGTGCAACAGTAGGGAAAGCGTTGGATAGCGTAGGGGTAAAAATTACTATTCCCACTCCAGAGAGTACAACAGTAAGGAAAGCGTTGGATAGCGTAGGGGTAAAAATTACTATTCCCACTCCAGTGAGTGCAACAGTAGGGAAAGCGTTGGCTAGCGGGAGGGTAAAAATAACTATTCCCACTACAGTGAGTGCAACAGTAGGGAAAGCGTTGGATAGCGGGAGGGTAAAAATTACTATTCTCACTCCAGTGAGTGCAACAGTAGGGAAAGCGTTGGATAGCGGGAGGGTAAAAATTACTATTCCCACTCCAGTGAGTGCAACAGTAGGGAAAGCGTTGGATAGCGGGAGGGTAAACATTACTATTCCCACTCCAGTGAGTGCAACAGTAGGGAAAGCATTGGATAGCGTAGGGGTAAACATTACTATTCCCACTCCAGAGAGTGCAACAGTAGGGAAAGCGTTGGATAGCGTAGGGGTAAAAATTACTATTCCCACTCCATTGAGTGCAACAGTAGGGAAAGCGTTGGATAGCGTAGGGGTAAAAATTACTATTCCCACTCCAGAGAGTGCAACAGTAAGGAAAGCGTTGGATAGCGTAGGGGTAAAAATTACTATTCCCACTCCAGTGAGTGCAACAGTAGGGAAAGCATTGGATAGCGTAGGGGTAACAATTACTATTCCCACTCCAGTGAGTGCAACAGTAGGGAAAGTAATGATTGAATATTTAAATAAAAATAAATTAATTATCAATACCAATAAAAAAATTATTAAAATTAATTACCAATTACAAAATATTTAATAATTAATTAATTATAAATACCAATAAATATTATTTATTAAAAATGAATTACCTATTAATAATTAACAACCAATTAATTTTCAATACCAAAAATGTAACAAGTAATAAAAAAAATTACCAATTAATATTTAATTAACAATAAATTAATTATCAATACACAAAAAGAATTTCATTAAATACTTAGGGGCCTATTACGATGGTGGGCGGAGACACAACCGCGGTGCCGGCGGTGGCGTTAACACCCATTTACCGCACGCCGCCAGCGGTCTTCACGCCCGCCATATTAGGATGGCCACACATTGCCCATTTCCCGCCCGCTGCGGTGCAACGCCGACCGCCATCAAAGTGCGCCCGCCACCGCGGCGGAGTGAGCCAATCACCACACACCACCGTGCGGAATGACGTCCCGTACACCGAAGATATCACGATGCCGGAAACATGGCAGCGCACCGCGACGGAGAAACCGCACAGCGAGAGACGGCGGAGACACCACAGCGGAGACAGAAAAGAGACACCCGGGACACACCGCGATGGATCCTGCCCTAAACGCCTTCCCGGTGCTGTACATGATACACCACCTGCAAGTCATTGTCCCCCGCGGACGCCTCCGCAGGTACGTACAGACACAACAGTGCAAGTAACACAATACACAGCTCCAGGGTGGAAAAACTTCGCATGGGAACACCACACACCCCTGTGGGGACAGGCACACAGCCATCACTGCACACACACATGTCCCACCTGTGACAAAAATACCTCGCCACATACTGCCCACCCATGTACCGCCATCATGAACAAATTTCCTGGTCACGTCACCACCGCGGTCAGTGTGCAGGAAACCATGCACACAACACAGAGCCCAGGGCCAGCGCATGCCAAGGGCACCGTACAAATCGCACAGAGCCACAACTCCATCCACAACACACCAGCTACCTCCCTGAAGGGACACAACATGTGCCTCCCAAGTGCCACTCCTGGACAACAACCACACAACTACAGCCACACCATGCCCCACGTCCCAACAACTGCATATACAGCCACAGCAGGACCCTTTGCACAGGAACACATAGCACAGAAGCCCAGGCCCCAGCCAACACACACACCACAACAACATCACACACAAGCCAAGAACACTGAGGCCAGGCACAAAATGTACACACACACAGATGAGGACCAAACACTTCACTGCACACACTACCTGACAAGTCACACACACACACACCACCCTGACTCACAGCTACATACACACACCACATGCCAGCAGTAATGGAGGACAACTAATAGGAAAGCCAAAGTGAGGTGCCCACAAATGGAAGGGCAGTGACACAACCATCAAGCATGTGTGATGCTCATGCAAGACAAGACACATGTGAGAACACACACAGCCCATCACAGCACACATGGCTGACAGAGTCAGTCAACACAAACCACGGTCACCCCAATGCAACAACTCCTGGAGACAGCAAGGACACCCATGTATAGGCACAGGGATGTAAGGAAGGCCCTGAACTCAAACACTGACCAGCCACACATAGGCATCCAAATACTGGACAAGAGAATGTCTGCTGCACAACACACAGGGCCCAGTGACACACTACATGACAGCCAAGCACAAGTAGGATATGTCACACATACCTCCTCCCACAACAGCACCTCACAATACTGCCATGTGCACAAAACACAACCACAGGGCTCAACAAGTACAGATACAGGCACACCACTCCAGGGTGACACATGGCAGTAGTTGACAATGCAGGTGCACACACATCCACAGTCACAACAAAGTCACCCCTTCACACCATACACTTTTCCACCACCCAAGTGCACACATTGGAAGTAAGCCATGGGACCTGGATAACTCATCACCACAAGATGTCCATACACCGACACTGATTGGCACACAGAAAGGAAGCTCACACAGACCCCATGACCCTGGCCTGCCTGCCTGTAAGCCTGTGCCCAAACTCCCACTGCCTATTCAGCCGTCATCAGCCAGGCTAGCTTGAATCCAGTGGCAAAGTGAGCACTTTGTCACTGGATTCAAGATAGCCTGGCTGATGAGGGTTTTGAACCCGAAACCGGTCCCAGGATGCTTGTTTCCGGTCCAGGGAAGACATGGCTTGGCAGTTCGGGCTGGACTGTTCCCATGAGGCACAGGGTCAGACTGATTTGCATATGGCCATGTCTGAACTGGGGTGGTGGAGTGAGCTAAAGAATGATGATGGATTAAACCCAGATCAGTTGACTGGGGGTGAGTGTTTGATTTGCTCTAACGCTCCGTCCATCATCCCCTTTGTTATCGGTCTGCCCCACACACAGCTGGCGCAATAGCTCGACTGCTTCTGCACTGAGGGCAGCAGGGCTGACATGGGCTGGGGCAGCTGTGCCTGGGGTGAAGGTGACTCTTCCCTTCCTACTCGTGCGGACACGGGCAGCACCAGTGGAGGTTGAAGGGAGGCTGGGCACTGGACGCTGTGTGGCGGAAGCGGAGGCCGAGTCCCCGTTCCCTGTACCCCCCAACATGGATGCGTCACCGCTGGCGTCAGATGACGTAGAGCTTTGTGTCTCCGGCTGTGAATCCTCTAGCAGACTCCTGTCCCCCTCCTCGGCGCTGGTCACATCTCTGTCAGTCTGCTTTGGTGCGGCTGTTGCACTGGAAGCCTCACCACTGGTGTCCGTCCCCTCTCCCTCTGCACATACGGGAGCTGCTGCATAGGAGAGAGAAGTACTGTGAGATGAGTGGCATCAACAGAACTAACACGTGCCAATACATCTGCATCCTAGAAGAGGTGTGCAGCACATCGCATGCCACCCTGTGCACACATATATCTTGCCACCCAAAATATCAAGCCAACGGTGCATGTCCAAAACACATCCTGTCATAAGTGCCCCAGGTGACTCACACAGCACACCATCCTGCTGTTGGCTCACATCAGACACAGCCACAAAATGGCCTGTGCACACACACTGTCCCGATGTTGGCAAGGATGAACACCACAACATGGTGCACATCACCTACATGGATGGAGCAGTAGGGGACCACACAGACCACAACATACCAGCCCACAATGACCCTGCACACATGCCATCCACCATATCGAGTTCATGGGCACATCTACTGTTGCACATTGGCCTCAGATGTCTGACTGGCAGACATCTGAGGTCTGGAATTGCACGCATTCATTGAAACGCATTCACTGTTGGCACACTGGCATTCCCATCCATCTGAATTCACACACTACCCCACAGCAGAAGGTACCTGAAGGCCACAACTCCAAATGTAAGAGAAATGCACAGTGCTAAAACTGACTTCATGAAGCACCGTTTGGGCAAATGCATGGCACATACACCCAGCACAGAGGCCACTCACAAAACATTGCACCACACAACCAATGTCACACAGCTGACAATTTGCACACTCTGTAGACACATGCACCCACTCCCATCCAAAGGCAGCCTGCAACACATACTCACCCCTAGCTTGCTGCTGATGCTCCTTTAGTTGTCTGTCCAGCTCAGGTTGTGTGACAGCCAGGATGCGGACCATTAGTGGTTTCATGCTGCGCCTAGCCAACCTGCCAGTCCGAGGGAGCAGCCCCAGCATCATCTCGGCCACGTTCTTGCTCAGCCGGCAGATGTTGTCCCACCTTTTATGACAGTGGGTGCGCCTTTGGTTTGACACACCCAGATCTCGCACTCTGGAGGCAATGGCCCTCCACACGGCTTTATGCTGGTGGACCTTCAGCTGCAGGCATGGGAGACAAGAGGGGTGAGGTTCCAGTGACACAGTGCACAATGACAACACAATGAAAATGCAGTAGCACGACAGTGACTCATCCAAAACTCCAGCTACAACTGTAACCGAGCAAACAATTGCTGTGAACATGGTACAATGTCATTGGTCAATCAGACGTACAGGCATGCATGTTCGATGGTGGACACAGTACCTCCACATCCCATTCACATGCAGGATACCAACACAGCAAGCGACGTGTAGTCTGGCCGCAGCTACTGTCTGCAGTTACCTACAACTACACATAGAGAAGATAGCAAAACATGTGTCTTGTTGTTGGACTCACTGTGTCCAACACTGCGCAGACCTAAGTGTCCTAGCCCTGTGAAAGCCTCACTATGTCCTGGAACTCACATAGAGTGATAACAACTGTCATACACACACCCTTCTCCCACGGCTGCTCCTGTGCAATCTACATGGCAGAGATGGGACTTAGATGAAGAGGCGTGAACCAAACACACATGGAACACACTGTACATGCAGTGATGTGGACATGTGGCATTCGGCGGGGACTGTGCAGGGCAGGTGGACTGACACTGAGTGGGTAAATTGGGAGCAACACAGCCATTCACACAAACGATAACTGGCCAGACTCCTGCATCACCAAAATGCAGCTGCACTGTATGGCTGACACTACAGAACATGTCCCTCTACTCAGGATAGGCATGCAGGGTAACGTGTGAAAGAGCCCACCAAGCCCTTCCCGCTGTAGTAAACATGCTAGGCACTGCATGTCAGAGCCCCACAACCACTGACACATACCGAAGCACCTCCACCTCACGTGTGCCCACCCTGCACTCTCACTCACAGTCTGGGAGACTTACCACGACATTAGGGCCGCCATAAAGCCTTGGGTACTGTGCAAGCACCCCGTCTACCAGGACCTCAGGCTCCTCGCTGGTGAAGGGACTGGCATGGATCTTCTGAGTCCTCGACATCACAATGGACATGTGGCAGCAGCAGCACGTTGAGGGTGGCAGCCAGCAGTCCCTTGAGGCAGCAGCAGCAGGTGGAGGGTGGCAGCCAGTAGTCCCTTGAGGCAGCAACAGCAGGTGGAGGGTGGCAGCCACCAGTCCCTTGAGGCAGCAGCAGCAGGTGCAGGGTGGCAGCCAGCAGTCCCTTGAGGCAGCAGCAGCAGGTGAGGGTTGTCAGTCAGCAGTCCCTGGTAGCTGTGGGAATGTGGTGCACCCTCCCACACATATATAGGCCCCTGGGGCTGTGTCAGTGGTCCCAGGGTGCTGCAATTGGTGTACCAGGTCTGCCTCATTCAAATACATCCAATGTCCGCCTCCGCGGTGGCGGTGCACGCCTACCGCGATTTTCAAACTCGCATCAGGCTACCGCGAGGCTGCTTCCCATTGGCTGAATGGGCATGGTCCATGGCGGTGACACACCGTAGGGGCCAGGCGCGCGCTACCGCGGTGGTGCATCTTTTGAATGCCTCCAGTGACCTCCTCCGCAGGGGTGGTGCACGCCTACCGCGATTTTCAAACTCGCATCAGACTAACGCGAGGCTGCTACCCATTGGCTGCAAGGGCATGGTCCATGGCGGTGACACACCATAGGGGCCAGGCGCACGCTACCGCGGTGGTGAATCTTTTGAATGCCTCCAGTGACCGCCTCCGCGGTGGTGGTGCACGCCTACCGCGATTTTCAAACTCGCATCAGGCTACCGCGAGGCTGCTTCCCATTGGCTGCAAGGGCATGGTCCATGGCGGTGCCAGTCCGCAGGTGTCAAGCGGTAGGCACCGCCATATGTCTGCCAGACAGTGCCTGGAGTGACCGTGATTTGGGTAGCGGTGCATGGTGACCGCCATTGTCACATACATATCTGACGGTGTCTCCCGCGATCGTGCCTGGGTTATGGGCGGTGCCAGTCCGCAGGTGTCATGCGGTAGCCACCGCCATATGTCTGCCAGACAGTGCCTGGAGTGACCGTGATTTGGGTAGCGGTGCATGGTGACCGCCATTGTCACATACATATATGGCGGTGTCTCCCGCGATCGTGCCTGGGTTATGGGCGGTGCCAGTCCACAGGTGTCAAGCGGTAGGCACCGCCATATGTCTGCCAGACAGCGCCTGGAGTGATCGTGATTTGGGTAGCGGTGCATGG
The DNA here is from genome assembly GCA_963921515.1 of Calotriton arnoldi. Lineage (NCBI taxonomy): Eukaryota > Metazoa > Chordata > Amphibia > Caudata > Salamandridae > Calotriton > Calotriton arnoldi. The sequence goes on along the minus strand of CAWUFW010013661.1, from coordinate 391,784 downwards.
TAACCGCCATTGTCACATACATATCTGGCGGTGTCTCCCGCGATCGTGCCTGGGTTATGGGCGGTGCCAGTCCGCAGGGGCCAGGCGGTAGGCACCGCCATATGGGTGCCAGACAGTGCCTGGAGTGAGCGTCAATGGAGTTGTGGAGTAGCTGTGCTGCACCTAACGTGTCCTCCAGCTCTCTGCATAGGCCAACATGTACAGTGCCCAGTGTCTCAACAATTGAAGGGTCCTCATGAGGGCAAATGCACAAAAGGGACATGTCACTCCACATCACCAACACATACCATATATGGGTCGCCAATACATTGCATGGGCACATACACTCGCACATGTCACATGTGCTGTGTAATGAAATGTAGACTGTCCAGTTAATGTGTTGCATAGCATATGTAGATAATGGTCAATGTCTGTGTGTGCAATGTAATGCACAATGTCATCTCATTTACTGAACTAGGGGCATCAGCAACTGGCACATTGTCCAATGCACATGCACACACGTGTCCCCCACGCTCAGCCGGTGGTCAGTGTGTAGTTGATGTGTGCCATGTGCAACCTGTGTTGGGAGGTGTATCAGGGCCAGCAACATGGTGTGTTAGGGTAGTATTGCAATTAGTAACATATGCTGGGGGTCATACTCACAGGTATGCACACATATCTGTTAGTATATCACACTGTGCATGCGAATGAGCCGGAGGGGTGCACAGATAATTGCTGCTGGTAAGGGGACAGGTGTACGAGTAGTGTGCCTGATGTGTACCTACTTGTGAAGTGCCTGTCGGTTAATGGTGCATGTTGTAGAACTTGGGAATGTGTCTGTAGAAAAAATTGATGTGATGCACATTTCATGGTCTTCTGCATTGACATCTGTGCACTTTGATCTGTCCTAGGAGGAGGAGGCCCAATATCCATCGTCCGTTCACAGTCCTGGCAGACATGGAGAATGAGGATATAATCTGCAAATTCAGGCTGGACCGACAAACCCTGCAGAACCTATGTGCCATGTTGGAGCCCCACTTGCAGCCACGTCGGACATATCCAACAGCTTTCACCGCAACATCTAAGGTGATGGCATGCCTGCATTTCTTTGCAACAGGCTCATTCCAGCACATGGTCGCAAGTGCAGGCGGGATGTCACAGCCGATGTTCAGCATGGTGCTGAGGGATGTCCTGTCGGTCATGATGCTCTACAAAGACAGATATATCCATTTTCCCAAGGGGCCTGAGTTGGTGGCTGTGAAGGGTGATTTCTATGCCCTTGGACATATCCCCCATGTCATTGGTGCAATTGATTGCACACATGTTGGGCTTGTGCCACCACAGTCACGTGAACAGGTTTACCGCAATAGGAAGCATTTACACTCGGTAAATGTTCAAGTGGTGTGCCTGGCGGACATGATCATCTCACACGTGTGTGCCAAGTTTCCCGGCTCAGCCCATGATGCCCACATCTTGTGCAGCAGCATCGTTCCTCAGCTGATGGCCAATCTGCTTCCGGAGCGTGCATGGCTTGTGGGTGAGTATGCATAGTGGATTAGAGTGGTGTGTGTGTGAAATGCTGTCATGTGGCATTTTGGGACTGCAAGGTTAATCTGTGTCACTCACACCCAGGTGACTCGGCATATCCGAACTGCCCGTGGTTGCTGAGCCCATTGCGGAATCCCGTCACGCCAGCTGATGTGCGATACAATGATGCCCATGGGAGGACACGGCGTGTGATAGAACGGACATTTGGTCTCCTAAAATCAAGATTTCGGTGCCTGGACCGTACTGGAGGTGCCCTTATGTACTCGCCAGGGAAGGTGTGTCAGATAGTGATGGCATGCTGCATGCTCCACAACCTGGCCATTCGCAAGGCAATACCCCTGATCCTGGATGACGATGATGAGCAGCCAAGGCCCCCGCCTGCAAATCAACCCGGATCCAGTGACGAGGGCAGTGGAGAGGAGGAAGGGGTCGACATGCGTCAACAGCTCATCACCCGCTACTTCACTTGAAGGTGAGTGACGATGTAGAAGGGACAAAATGGTCTGATGGTGTTGCAGTTGCTGTGTGGGTGTATGTGAGCTTGCTTACTGCAGCTTTGTGTTGACTCATTGCTGCATGCCAATGTATGTGTGATTGGTTAGTGTGACACATAATGTCTCTATGGTGACTGTTGCTCTGTGTAAAGTTAGAAGATCTGAGTACCTTGTTGACATGTGTTGTGTGATGTGTGCGATGCTACACCCATACATGTGACTCTTGTTCTGCGGTTTTCCCTAGGTCCCTTCAGCATCTCACTGCCTACCTACATTCCATTCCCCTGGACCATGTCCTACACGTTGAAGTTTGCACATCCTGTATTAGAGACGGAGCAGACACAACAACATGTGTGTAAGGTGTATTTATTTACAATTGTGACATGCGAGGGTGGAGAACATGTGAAGGGGGGAATTGAAGAAGTGAGTTGACAGTCATGGTAGATGAGATACTTGAGTAGTCCCCACAATGATGTGGAGACCCAGTCCAACAGATAGATGCCATTCACATGGCAGTCTGGTGAAGGATAGTCCAAAAGGTCAATGCAGTGGTGCAGTGGTCTGCCATCATGGCTGGCTCGGGGACTAACGTTTGGCAGGTGCTTTGGCACGTGAGGCCCCCTGGCCTTTCCTTGGACGGCCCCTTTTGCGCTTGACTGGAGGGGCCACTGCTGCAGGGACAGTGGTGTCTGAGGACTCACCCCCCTCTGTGGACGCAGGGGAGGATGATGAAGTGTCATCCTGCTGCCCAACAGGGGGAGGCGGAGGGGTAGAATGTTGCGCTGGCCTGTCCCTCAGAACCGCCACTAGCTGCCCCAAGAGGTCCACAATCTGTCCCATGCATGTGTCCATGAACCTCAGCAGCAGGAGTTGCTCCCGAGATTCTTCCTCTAACCGGCCCATTCGTCCCTGGGCCTGTTGGTAGGCCCCAAGGACTCTGTCGATGTGGCCCAGGGCTTCCGTCCCAGGATCAGTTCCCCTCTGCATGACCCTGTCCTGACCACCTGCACTGCTGCCACGGTCCTGTCCGGTCCTCACATTGGCCCGCTGCATCCTCTCCCTGGCCTCCACAGTCGATGTAGTGGGCTGCTCAACCCCTGGGGCAGGGAAGGTGTTGCGGCCGGCTGTGGTGGTGGTGGTAGTGGTTGACACACAGGTCGTGACAGCAGCTGTCAGAGGATGGTCATGAGCTGCAGCTGATGTGGTTGGGGGGACAATGGGTGCCTGGGACTGGTTGCGGCCTGCTACACCAGATGGGCCAGCTTGGAGCTCCTCATCCAAGGAATCCAGGGAGTCCTCATCCAGTTGTCTCTGTTCCGGGGGGGGGGGACTGGCTCTGCAGGGTGGTGTCATCCTCTGAAGTGAGTTCTTGGTCACCTGTGGGTCAGATGAGAAATGGTCATTGTGTTGCACCCAGCAAAGTTTGTGTTAGCAGTGTGACATCAACTGTTTGTACATTCAGCAGTTGTTCACTGTACAAATTTGCATTGACCGACATCCAGTGATGCATTACAAGCTGTTGTGGTACATGCATTACTTGTCCATATTGGGAGTTGTCAAGACATGACATGCACAATATAATTTTTTTACATTGACAGTCTCATGTTGGCATCCAGTTATTGATCAATCATATGTCATCCATTTACGCGTATGTGTCACTTGTTGAGCCCTTGCAGCGGTTTACTCTGTACATTGAGTGAACATTGTAGTTTCATGCATACCTTTTCAATGTGGTGTACAAATCTGTATTTGCAATTCCAGACATGCTTAAGTTTGCTTTAATTAGATCCTAGGTGGTCTGGACCACTGCTACTGTCAGATGGCATGTAGTGGTGTGCATGGTTGTGCTCGGAGTTCCATCTACATGTGTTTCAGACTTTCACACTTTGGTTGCTGTCACAGTTTCATTTTCTTAGGTGTGTGCACAATATAGTTGCCAATGCTATCTGGGTGTGCAGTTGTGCATTGAGAGGCCTGGTGTCATATGCCAACATTTTTTTTTTCAATGCATATCTGGCTGCATGTTGTGGCTGTTGATATGTAGTGTTTGCTGTTTTTTCCTTATATTTGAGAGACCTCTCTGTGTGTGTATGATGATGGCTTCCATCTTGGTCCAGTGTGGGACAAGTCAGCATGATATGTCCACATGCCAGTTCTTTTGAAGTGTACATTGCAATGACTGACACATGCATGTTGGTGCCAGGAAGTAATGGGTCTTGTGTGCTGGCGGTCAGGTGGGCCCGTGTGAGTTGTTGTGCAAGCTTCCCAGCCCCACCCACCCCGACCTGTGAGATGCGGTTACCTACCTGTGAGTTGGGTGGGTAGCATACATTGCCTGCCACATGATTGTTATTGGGGGTGTAGTGTCCCATCCTCCATAGTGGTAGAACAGCATGCATGTTGCGTTTTGTGGGACGGATAGCCAAACACACTACACCGTCTCACTGTGAAGATGGCTAACTACCGTTTGAGGTGAAGGTGAGCAATGAAATGGCTATGTGACTTGGTTGACATTTTTGGATGGAATGTGCGTGTGGTGAGCAGAATGTGTGTGTGGCTTTTTGTACCCATTGATTTCCGATTACATTTGGTCATGGGGTATAGCCCCCCATCACTGTTGTCCCACCTATCTGGCTGTGGGGTTCAGTCCCCCAACATTTGAAGGCAGAATAGGGCATGGGGTATAGCCCCCCCATCACTGTTGTCCGACCTATCTGGCTGTGGGGTTCACTCCCCTGACATTTGAAGGCACAATAGGGCAAGGGGTATAGTCTCGTAGCAGTGGTGACATACAGCAGGGTGAACATCTCACCCAGCATACATTTCCCCACTGTCATGGTTTCATGGTATTTGTCGACCTGAGAACATGAGCACAGTACTGGTGAAGCAGTTGTTCCAGGGCATCCATACACTGACATGTTGTGGTCAACAGTGGTGTGTGTGTGAGATGTACTCAGCCCTGTGCAGACAATGTGTGCTTTTGGGGCCAGACTATACCAGCACTGTTCAGACAGACAGTGTGAGATGTGAACATTGTCAATGCATACACACATTGGTGGTCCAAACAAGACACCTTTGACAATTTTAGTCAGACAAGGTGCTGTTCTGCAATTCAGTGCAGCACTGTGGTAGCTGGGTGTGTTGCAGGACATTTGGGATGTGCTTAGTTTAGCATTGTGAGTCCCAGCTGCAGTGTAGTTTTTGGGTACACTGCACTTCCACTGTTTACATTGCAACACTGTGGTATGACATGGGTGATTTGCACTTTGCCCAAAAATCGGCCAGACACTGCTGCAGGGCAGCATGATCGTTGTTAGTGTTGCAGTGTGTGATGCCTGGCACAGTGTACACAATGTGGGTCATTTTTGAACAGAGACTTGTGCATGGTGACTACAACACAACTGTTTTGCATTATTTGTGTAGGTGACTGTGGACTAAGTGGCATGGTGTCATGTGCGGCTGCACAGACGTCACATGCCTATGAGTGGGACAAGTGCTCCATCCTGCTGAGCTGTGGGAGTAGGGGGCCTGTTGTGAGTTGTGCTGCTGTGTCACCAATTAACCCCTTGACCGCGATCGTAATTCCGCTTGTATGCTGGACATTCCGATCGCGGGTGGGGTCGTGACGAGCTCAGCTCGTCATGCGCACAGCGCTACCGCGCAGCATGACGAGCTGAGCTCGTCATGAGCACGGAAAGGGTTAAGAACAACACTCCCGGTTGAAATGGTTACCTACCCGTAAGTTTGATGAGTGACATTCAATATCTGCCACATGCTTGTGGCTGGGGGGAGTGCTCCATCTTGCGCAGCTGTAGGACAAGGGGGCCTGGTGGGAGTTGTGGGGCAGGCCTCCCTATTCCAAACACACCTCCTGTGGAGTAAATTAATAATAATCTACTGATGCAGGGGCCATCACTTAGTCCACGGGTTCTCTATCAATAATAAGGAGGACTCGACACTGGAGTGAAGACGAAATTCACAGGTCATTTATTCATGAACAAATGGGAGCTCCTCCTCCGTCAAGCACCAAAGGGACACTTCAGGAGCAGAGCACACTGAGTGATGGTTACATGGGTTTTTATAGCAAATGCTCACAATGTTCACATGGGTTCATAAACTAAATGACAATCAGGTTAAGTGAAGAATACACACAGGTGGTTCTGAGGACAATCAGAGGTAAATAGGGCTAAGCGAAGAATACACACAGGTGGCACGAGTAAAGAATTGACAGCTATGGTGTCTTGCACAATGGTGGCATTCTGAGGCTGCATAGCGAGATATCTCTATTTAGGTAACTTTGTCTAAAGTTCAGCGATTGTCTCAAGAAACCCTTAAGCAAAGCCAGCTGTTCTTTTGCGTTGACTTGGCATGTGTACACAACCACAATGCCCTAATCTAGATTGTTTGCTTATTTGTGCAGATGCTGCATCAAGGATTAGAACCAGAGCTGGCAAAGAGGTCATGGATAGAATGGATGACCGATTGGTCAACATAGCCAGAGGAAAGGGTCAGGGTTTATAGTAAAAAAAATGGATGAGGCATGGCTTAATTAAAAAAAACGACAGAAATCAGAATTTACATTTCCACAGACCTTCCTTTTCAGCCTATGCTGAATCCATTTTCTAAGAAGACATATTAATTGTCCACGTCAATATTCATTAGTTCGTTGATTTCTATATGCATCATCATTTCTTTGTTCGAATCATGAATATTAAGTGGGGAGGTTTAATACTATTGCATATAGCCATACAAGCGGCACATAGGGCAGGGGCACATTGGATGCAGCAGCAGCAAGTGAGGAAGATTGCTCCTATAATCATCACTCCCATCAGTAGTTTCCAACCCCAAGTGGTAATTAGTCCTTGAAACCAGTCAGACCAGGACCATGTTCCTTGGTCTTGGTGTATTTCTGCAGCTATTTTGTGCATTTTGGCAATGGCATCGAAAACAGAAGGGGCGCGGTCTGGAATGAACACACAGCAGCTACTTCCGATAATGCAACATGCTCCACCACGGTCAGCTAAGATAACATCAAGCACCATCCTATTTTGCAAAGTTACAATTCTTGCAATCTGGAGTTCCTCTGTGATATTACGAAGAGCCATCGCAGTTTGATTTGTTACAGCTTCTACCACTCGGGTCAAACGCCTGATTTTCCTGCTGTTTAAAGCTGCACCAACAAAGAAAAAGAGTCCTAAATTGAAATCAACATATTGCTGTTGTGCAGTGTCAGTTTGGTCTACTTCATTAGAGCTTATAGTTCTTTTAAAACGATTTATAGTAATGTCATTAAATAGTCTCTGATTTTTATGATATGATGCAGGTGCCAAAAATACAGGAGGAAGCAAAAAGGACACGTAGCCGATTCCTGACCATCCGATTGGCAGATGATAGTATCCTTTGGTTCCACAAACAAAATAAGAATTATGAGATGACAGAAAACTGCTGTTATTGGTTCCATCAATGTTCAATACTGTAGTACAGTCACTCTTTCCCACAGGAATATAGCCGGTACTGCTCACACAGAGGTCTGCCTGAGCCCTGGTAACTGAGATGATAGGAGGCCCATTACCCTTAGCCATTCGCGTGTTGTGGAAAACATAACGTGTGGAAGAGTTTCCCTTGCGATATTCATCCATTTCCCATGCAGTTCCTTTGGCTTGAGGGTCCCCTTCTTCATCGGGGTAGCAAACTTTGTTCAATCGTGAATTAAGTCCTCCCACATCTGCTAGGGCAATTTCACTGACTTCAGAGGCACATAACAGTGTGAACCAGGCTAGGCAGGAGCCGTTATGTGAGAATGGCAAGGGAATGAAAGGCGTTCCTCCCTTTTTCTGATGAGCTGGCATCATCCCACACACCCAGCAGTTTGTAGTGTTTGTGGCATTGTGGGTATGATGTAACATTTGTATGAAGGTGTTGTTAAGGTAGGACATTCAGTGTTTTTGTTCATGATAGGGAAGAGTGAAATAATGATGTTCGATGGGAACGGGAGTGGTAACAGGTGACAGCAATTTTCTAACCGGATTTATTTTCTCCAGTGTCCAAAAGACTGCTGCTAATATTATGAGTAATATGATCAAAGTCACCATGCACAGAGTTTTGTTATTGCTTCGTAATTTCGATTTCACTTTCTGCATTCTTTCTAGGTACTGATTTATCCACAGGTCGGAGAGAGACCCAGCACGTATCACAATCCTCACTGAATCCTAGTTCAGCCGATTCTGTGATCCAACCGTGTCGCAGTTGAACCGTTTGTACTAATTGAAACTAGCCCTCCGGTATCTCTATCTGCTCCTTCCCTTTTCTTGGGCGTAAATCGTACCTTGCTGCTGAAGGTGTAGTCTGATCAGTAAACAAAGTCTCTTCATTCACAGGAGCTACACTCTTTTGAGTCTGCAGAATGTCTCTCAAATCCTTCCGGCTTTCTGATTGGAGAACAGTTGCTGGAATTCTCTTGCAATGGGCTGCAAGAATCCAGTGACGTCTGTTGGTGACTCGGACAGCAGTTCGGGTTGCAAGCAGGATCTGTTCTGGACTCTTCCAGCGTGGCTCAAGATTCTTGGAGCGTTGAAAATTCTTCAACAGGACATACTGTCCTGGCTGGAGATCATGAGCTGGACCCTCTGATTTGTCTGGTATGGCTTCACGCACCTGCTGATGAATCAGAGACAATTTTTCAGTCAAATCTTTTAGGTAATCACACAAAACAGGGTATTGTATTTCACGTATAATCCTCGGTCTGGGGGGCCCCCACACATTCATAGGCCTCCCAAAGACGATCTCGTAAGGAGAAAGTCCAATCCTACTATGTGGAATAGAACGAACAGATAACAAGGCTAAAGGCAAAGCATCTGGCCAATGAAGGCCCGTAGTGGCTTGTATCTTGGCTAGTTTTAGTTTCAGTGTGGCATTATATCTTTCCACTAGACCTGCTGCTCTGGGATGATTCGCAGCGTGAATTTTCTGTTTTATTCCCAAACCTTTCATCAGGGATTTAATTATCTGGCCAGTGAAGTGGGGGCCATTGTCACTCCATAAAATTCTACAAATTCCAAAACGAGGAAAGAATTCCTTTAATAGGATTTTAGCTGTCGTCAAGGCTGTGTTGTCTTTGGTAGGGTAGGCCTCCACCCATTTGCTGAAGGAACAAACCACTACTAAAACATACTTCAAATTGTTACAGCGCTCTAACTGGATATAATCCATTTGTAGTGCTTCAAAGGGTACTTGGGGCGGAGAAAATCCACCAGTAGGGGTTGATACTCCCTTTCCAGGATTATGTTGCAAACATATCATACAGTTTTTAATCAAATGTTCAGCTGTTTTTTGAATTTGTTTATTATCCCAGACCTGTTCCAGTTGTGAGATAGTGTTCTTAACACTAATGTGAGCAGGCCCATGAGCCATAGTCACAAAAGGTAATAAATAAGCATAGGGCAACTTCCATTTTTGCATATCTTTAGACCTCCAACAACCCTCATCATCCAACTCTCCTTCCTTTTGCCAGTCTACCTTTTCTTGTTCAGTGGCTGATTCCTGTATTTCCTTAATTTCTGTATACATATTTTCCCATCTTTCAGCTTGGAATCGCAGTGTATATACTTTGCTTCCTATGGCACTTGCAGTATTACGTGCGATTTCGTCAGCAAAGGCATTCCCTTATCCTACCTTATCTGTAATTTTCTTATGTGCACTGCATTTGATAATGGCTACACTTTTTGGCAATGTCAAAGCGGTAAGAAGACTATTTACCAATTCACCATGCTGTATTTTAGAACCATGGGAGGTTAGGAATCCCCGCTCCTTCCAAAGTTGACCAAAATTGTGGGCCACACCGAAGGCATATTGGCTATCGGTGTAAATGTTTACTGACAATCCTTCACTAAGTTCACAAGCCCAAAAAAGTGCAATTAATTCAGCTGCTTGGGCAGATTTCTGTGGGATTCGAGCTGTTTCTACTACAGTATGTAATGTGGTAATGGCATAAGATGCAGAAGTGGTACCGTCAGATAATCTTATACAAGAGCCGTCCACCCATAGCTCTCCCTCAGGATCTGACAAAGGTGTATCCTTAAGATCTATTCTTCCTTTTGTTTGCTCCTCTGTTAGAAAAACACAATCGTGTAAGTCATGAATTTGTTCAGTCGGTAAGGGTAATAGGGTGGCTGGATTCAACGTTAAGCATCTTTTGAGGGTGATATGAGTTGCGAGAAGCGTAAGTTCATAACCTGTGAGTCTAGCACTAGTTAAGTGTTGTGTTTTTGTTTGATTTAGAAGTGCATCTACTGAATGTGGTACCATAACTATAAGCTTGTTAATCAGTACTATCCCCTCAGATTGTCGTATTGAGATGGCGGTGGCAGTAACTGCTCTGAGACAACCCGAAAGTCCTCTGGCTACTGGGTCTAACACTGCTGAGAAGTAAGCACATGGGCGATCCTTATCACCATAGGGCTGGGTTAGAACTGACAAGGCACATGCTTCTCTTTCATGTACATATAGTACAAAAGGTTTTCCATAATCAGGGGTACCCAACACTGGAGCAGAACAAAGGGACGCACGAAGCTGCTGATATGCTTCTTGACACTCAGGTGTCCATGGTAGGGGAGAGGGAGTGTCTTTAGAAATAAGGGACAAAAGAGGTTTGATAATAAGTGAGAAGTTGGGGATCCACTGTATACAATAAGAGGTAATACCAATGAGGGCCCTGACTTCTTTCTGGGTATTTGGAATGGGAATTTTTAGGATGGTTTGAACCCTGTCTTGAGTCAAAGTGCGGCCTTCCTTAGACAAGAGGTGGCCCAAATATGTGACTTCAGATTGACAATATTGTAGTTTGTTTTTAGAGACCTTATGTCCCTTGTTGGCAAGATGTTGCAATAGGGAAATGGTAGCTTCTTTACAATGCTCGACTGTATCTGCTGCTAATAAAATGTCATCCACATATTGTACCAGGGCAACTCCGGGTGGTAAAAGGAGTTCATCCAACTGTCGTTTAAGTGCCTGACTATAAATACTAGGGCTTTCAGTATAGCCTTGTGGAGCCCTACAAAATCTGAATGAACGTCCCCGTAATGAAAATCCAAATAGATATCTACTGTCCTCGTGAATGGGAATAGAGAAAAAGGCATTTTTGAGGTCGATCACGGAGAATACAGTAGCGGTGGGTGGTATTAATGTCAACAAGGTTGTAATGTCAGAGACCACAGGGTATTGAGGAATCACTATTTTATTGACTTCCCTTAAATCAATCACAAATCGATAGACCTTGTCCCCAGTTCCATCACCCTGTTTTAGAATAGGCAAAATAGGGCTGTTACATATATTAGAGGGAGCTTCCTCAACAACTCCTGTACGTATCATATCATCAATAATAGACATCAATGCATCCTCACCTTCTTTAGATATTTTATATTGTGGAACTCTTGGTAAAGGAGCATCCTCCTGAACCTGTATGTATACTGGAAAGATGTTCAATTTTCCTACATCTGTATCAGTGGTAGCCCAAACATGTGAAGGGACAGAATCAAAATCTGAACATAAAGAAAAATTGTTTTGTCTAGGCAATGTCTCTTTCCCAAAAATTACACGTACTCCAGATGGGGAACACTGTATGGTAGCATGAAAATATTTCAAAAGATCAAGTCCCATCAAATTATCTGGAGCATGTGGGGGAAGCAAAAACGGAGTCATAGTAATAAAATTCTTAACTCGCAAAGGCAGGTGTTGGGACACAGGGCTAGGAGTTGGTGTTCCATCAAATCCTATTGACGTAATTACTTGGCCAGACAAGGGTGTCCCAGGGACCAAATTCTGAGATATTGCACTACGTGTTGCCCCTGTATCCACTAAAAATTTCTGATTTTGCCCAATTATGGTGGCTGTTATATAGGGTCCTGATTGGTCTACAGGTATCTCAACTGGTCCTCCTTGTCCTACGCTGTCCTAGGCAAAATGTGTTCCCACAGTTTCCTCTGATTCCCAATCCTCCATTGAATATTGGTTATTTCGTTGATCAAAGTAATTTCCTGACCTATTCTTCTCTGAAACTTGGACCTGCTGTAACTGTGGACGGGGAGCTGAATTCCCCCGATTACCATTTACCTGTCCCCTTCCTCTTCCACCAGCAGCTAAAACAGGACATTCTGAGCGCCAATGCCCTGTCTCTTTACAATAGGCACAATGATCTGGCCCTAAAGGAGTTTGCCTACGTGGAGGCCCTACTGGGGGTGTTTGTCTAAAATTCTGACCATAATTCTGACCATGGCCTCGACCTTGAGGCCCATAGGATTGGACCATCATTACCTTTGTTTTTTAATTCTTTCAGTTTTCCTTCTTTTCGTTCTTGATCTGCGGTTACCTGATTCTGATAATACTGGGCCATATCTAATATAGCTTTTGGGTTTACAGAAGCCCAGGTACTTTCAGAATTTCTTAAGCGAACCGATATTTCTGGAAGTAAATTCCCCACAAATCGATCTACAAACAAGTGAGCACCTGTAGGTGTGGATGTATCCTGCCCACTAAAATCATGGAATACTTCCTCAAAACAAGTAAAGAAATCAGGGACGGCCTCTCCCTGTTTTTGTTTACAAGCCGTAAGTAATGCCCAATCTATTTTTCTAGCAGGAACCATCGTTTTTATATATGTTAGTATATTACCAGGGAGATCCAGTATGAGCTGGCTAGGTTTCTGACCAGGTTTCCTATCTCTATCAGCTGTTATGATGGCAGCCCAATCTCCACCCAAATTAACAGTATGATCCTGTTTTCGAGTAAGTCGCCACATATCCGGCGGCAGAATCATACCGAAAAACATGTCAATATCCGCTAATGTCATAACACAAGAATCAATGGCTGCCTGTACCTCATCGTAAAATCCTCTAGGATTCTTTCGTATATCTGGTAAAGAGGCTTTTAAAGTGAGCACATCCGTTCTTTTCCAAGGCGTATATATCCAATTATACAAAAATGTGCTCTAGCGTCAGCGCTATTTGGGTCATCATTATCTGCATTCCCTCTCGCAGGAATAAATTGTGGCGCAGCTTCCCTCATAGGTCTTAATCGAGGAAAGGAAGAAAGCTCATTTCGATACCCAATAATCGTTGCTATGGCATTATTAATTCTATTTACAGGGAAGGCTCCTATCTGACATTGTCGATTAATAGCTCTAACATCTTCAGGGCCATTCTGTCCTGTGCTCATTTCCCATTGTACTATAAGTTGGTGAGAAAGTTTATTTATAAGACAAAAAAGCTCACCCTCTGGAAAATCCTGTATTTGGTCTATTATTTCTTCTACTTCTATTTCTAAATCACTTAACCAATTTAGTATCATCAATCTTATCACATCCTGACGTGATTTAGACACAGTAGAACGAAGAACTCGAGGGGTCAGAACAAATGTAGAGGGCACGGGGACATCAGTCACTTCGGGTACATTGGCTTGGGGTGTAGGAGGAGTAACTTGGGGCAGAGGGGCAGTAGCTTGAGGTGGAGGGGGAAAGGGATGTACCGGTACAGGTTGGAATATAGGGAGCTGGGCGACTGGAGGCAAAACAGGCGGGGCCGGAGGTGCAGGGGGAACAACATTTGGTGGTCCAGGTTGAAGGGGTACTAAAGGTGCATATGGGGGTGGGGATCATTCAATAAAAAGTCTATCAGTATCTGAGTCTACGTCTTCTTGGTGGACCTGAACTGCTACAGTTGGTCTAACTATATATTCTTTAGATATTAATAATCTATGCTCCCTATCTAAACACTCTTTTTTCTCTTGAACTTCCTTTTCCTTCAACTCTTTACACTTTTGATACTCTGTCTTCCTTTCCTGTTTCCTTTGCGATTTCTCCGCCTTGAGCTGCCGCTCCTTCACTTCTTTCCTCCACATACGCAAACTGTCAAACATAGCTGGCCTAACCTTCTTTAAGAACAAACGCTTCTCTAAATACTCGAGTTTATGAGGGTCCATTGTTCCCTCTAATGGCCATTGCAACTGGGGATCCCCTTTTGTATATTTGTTCCACAATGCATTATACATGATGGGACAAATACCATATTTGATGTACATTTCAAAATTCGGCGAACCTTCTGGTGGCGCTGGCTGACTTGCTTCCAAAATGCTCTGCTTATCACAGCAGCAGCAACAAAATTTCCAAAGAGTACTAATTACAGGCATGTTATATAAGATGCAAAAAAAACTTATAAACAAAGAGAAATAAAAAATATTCTCACATTTACCTGTATGAAAAAATATTAGTCAAAACAAATAGCAAGTCCCAAAGCAGATTTCAAAACCAAAACAGATTCCAAAATTCAAATTCCGATCGGATTCCAAACCAAATGCCAAGCAAATACCAAAACAAATCCTAACCAAATGAACCGGTTTAATACAGATTTACCTTATGCGTAGTCTTCAACTCCCACCTGTCGATCCTCCCTGATCCAAAGTATGACCATCCGGAGGCTCCAGTCAAGGCCCACAGCCACCAGGAAGATCAGGGTTGGAGAGCTGACAAATCACCTTAGACCACGAGCAACACTAGTCTCCTCAGGTGGGGCGCCCCTCAGTGAAGTTCATCTTACCAACCTGATCTCCTCCCCCGATCCGACTGCAGGCCCTTGATGGAGCCCCACGACGGGTGCCAATTTTGTGGAGTGAATTAATAATAATCTACTGATGCAGGGGCCATCACTTAGTCCACGGGTTCTCTATCAATAATAAGGAGGACTCGACACTGGAGTGAAGACGAAATTCACAGGTCATTTATTCATGAACAAATGGGAGCTCCTCCTCCGTCAAGCACCAAAGGGACACTTCAGGAGCAGAGCACACTGAGTGATGGTTACATGGGTTTTTATAGCAAATGCTCACAATGTTCACATGGGTTCATAAACTAAAGGACAATCAGGTTAAGTGAAGAATACACACAGGTGGTTCTGAGGACAATCAGAGGTAAATAGGGCTAAGCGAAGAATACACACAGGTGGCACGAGTAAAGAATTGACAGCTTTGGTGTCTTGCACAATGGTGGCGTTCTGAGGCTGCATAGCGAGATATCTCTATTTAGGTAACTTTGTCTAAAGTTCAGCGATTGTCTCAAGAAACCCTTAAGCAAAGCCAGCTGTTCTTTTGCGTTGACTTGGCATGTATACACAACCACAATGCCCTAATCTAGATTGTTTGCTTATTTGTGCAGGTGCTGCATCAAGGATTAGAACCAGAGCTGGCAAAGAGGTCATGGATAGAATGGATGACCGATTGGTCAACATAGCCAGAAGAAAGGGTCAGGGTTTATAGTAAAAAAAAATGGATGAGGCATGGCTTAATTTAAAAAAACTACAGAAATCAGAATTTACATTTCCACACTCCCTGTAAAGATGGCTACCTACCTGTTAGGTGAGGGTGAAGCACACAATGGCTGAGGCATGCTTCTGGGTGGGGGAGTGCTCCATCCTGCTCAGCTGTGGGACAAGGGGGCCTGGTGGGAGTTGTAGTGCAGGCCTCCCTATTCCACAGACACCTCCCTGTAAAGATGGCTACCTACCTGTTAGGTGAGGGTGAAGCACACAATGGCTGAGGCATGCTTCTGGGTGGGGGGCAGTGCTCCATCCTGCTCAGCTGTGGGACAAGGGGGCCTGGTGGGAGTTGTAGTGCAGGCCTCCCTATTCCACAGACACCTCCCTGTAAAGATGGCTACCTACCTGTTAGGTGAGGGTGAAGCTCACAATGGCTGAGGCATGCTTGTGGGTGGGGGGAGTGCTCCATCCTGCTCAGCTGTGGGACAAGGGGGCCTGGTGGGAGTTGTAGTGCAGGCCTCCCTATTCCACAGACACCTCCCCGTAAAGATGGCTACCTACCTGTTAGGTGAGGGTGAAGCACACAATGGCTGAGGCATGCTTCTGGTTGGGGGGAGTGCTCCATCCTGCTCAGCTGTGGGACAAGGGGGCCTGGTGGGAGTTGTAGTGCAGGCCTCCCTATTCCACAGACACCTCCCCGTAAAGATGGCTACCTACCTGTTAGGTGAGGGTGAAGCACACAATGGCTGAAGCATGCTTCTGGGTGGGGGGAGTGCTCCATCCTGCTCAGCTGTGCGACAAGGGGGCCTGGTGGGAGTTGTAGTGCAGGCTTCCCAAACAACCACCCACCTCCCTGTAGGGATGGCTACCTACCTGTTAGGTTAAGGTGAGCAATGCTATGGTTGGCACATGGGTTGGGGTGGAGGGCTCCATCTTGCACAGCTGTAGGACAAGGGGGCCTGGTGGGAGTTGTGGGGCAGGCCTCCCTATTCCACAGACACCTCCCTGTAAAGATGGCTACCTACCTGTTAGGTGAGGGTGAAGCACACAATGGCTGAGGCATGCTTCTGGGTGGGGGAAGTGCTCCATCCTGCTCAGCTGTGGGACAAGGGGGCCTGGTGGGAGTTTTAGTGCAGGCTTCCCAAACACCTACCCACCTCCCTGTAGGGATGGCTACCTACCTGTTAGGTTAAGGTGAGCAATGCTATGGTTGGCACATGGGTTGGGGTGGAGGCCTCCATCTTGCGCAGCTGTAGGACAAGGGGGCCTGGTGGGAGTTGTAGTGCTGGCAGCATGTACACATGTACCCATGGTGATGTTGCTAACTACCTTTGGGGGGCTTCAGGGGGAGTGTCTGTTGAATCTGTGAGAGATGTGTTGGGGGAGTGTTGTGCACATGAATGAATTTGAACCTAGGAGGTATTATTTTGTAGTAGTGCAAGACAGTACATTTGTGTGATGTTAGGCATTTGTTTGTATTTACCAGCCTCCACTCCCCCAGGTATTCCTGAGAGACTCTCTGGATGTAGAATGCCAAGCACCTTCTCCTCCCATTCAGTGAATGTTTTGAGTGGAACGGGAGGGCCACTGCCTGTCCTGTGAGCCAGCTCATGGTTCTTGGCTCTCTTCTTCTTGACCACTGCCTTCAGATCGTGCCACCTCTTCACGATTTCATCTCTATTGCGTGGCACGGTCCCTACATCATTTACCTTCTCTACTATCCTTCTCCACATTTGCGTTCTTGTTGCTAGTGGTGTCTGTTGGTCCTGGTTACCAAACAATTGTGGTTCTACCCTGATTATCTCATCAACCATGACCCTCAACTCACTCTCAGTGAATTTGGGCATTCTCTGTGGTGACATGGTGTGTGATGTGTCAAGGTGTTTAAGGTGCAGGTTTGGAAGTGGTAGTGGTGGTTGTGATGTGTATGGTGTGTGCTGTGCAAAGGTGTTAGAGGTGCAGGTGTGGAAGTGGTGGTGGTGGTGGTGATGTGTGTGAGTTGTGCAGATTTGCCTCTCCTGTCATCTGTGGTGGATGTCCCCTCAGTTGTGGAGTTTTGCAAAGTATTGTGGTCTGTTGGGGGATGGATTTATACTGGTGTCTGTGGGTGTGTCAGGATGGGGTATTGGTAGCAGGTGTGGTGTGTGTGTGAACCTGGGATTTGTAGTTTTGGAGTTTCCCATGGGGGTGTGTCTTTGGGCTGTGTTAGGTATTTTTGGGTGCATGCCTTGTTTGGTTGGTGCACTTTGTGGCCATGTTGTGTGGTTTTCTTGTGACCGCCATTTTTTTGACGGAGCGTCCGCAGCGGTGGCTCGGCTACGGCGCTTCCGCCGTCTCACTGATTCATCAATGTTGTTGACCGCGGCGGTCGGAAACAGCGCACTGCACCGCGGCGATGTCGGGAATATCATAATTTCGATGGCGGTGTCTCCGCTGTGGTTGCAGTTGTTTGGGCTGTTTACGCTGCGAAACCGACCGCCGCGGACGGGTTTGGGCCTTCTCCGCAGGCGAACGGCGGTTTCTCGGGTCTCCTTTCCACCGCGGTTGGATTTTTTCCGCCGAGGATCCTAATCTAGCCGTCGGTTTTCCCGCGGTAGCGGCGGGCGGTGATTTCCCGCTACCATGGTGGTCGGTTGTTTTTCCGTCCGCCATCGTAATGACCTCCTTAATTACAATTAAATTACTTCCCACCATATTCCCCTATAAACCCACAACCCGCTCCGAATAATAAATTAATACAATTAACATAATTAGCAATTTATCAATTAATAAAAATTAATTACCAATTAATAAAAATTAATTACCAATTAATAATTAATTAACAATAAATTAATTATCAATACAAATACATTAAAATAAATATTTACTTAATTACAATTAAAATACTTCCCACCCTATTCCGCTATAAGCCCACAACCCGCTACAGAACTAAAACGCAAAATTAAATTACAAATAATTAATAATTCCTAAAAATTAATATTTAATTTACTATAATTAAATTACTTCCCAACCTTTTCCCCTATAAACCCACAACCCGCTACGGAATTAAATTACGCAGAAATTAAATAACATAAAATTCATTACTTTAAAAAAATTAAACATACATTACAAAAATAATATACACTTTTAACACATATACTAACATAGAAAACACTTTAAAAAATTCGATATTATTAAAAATTCAATATATTTTAATGCCTATATCATGTACTTTGATATTTTGACAGTCGATATTACTTACCTGCATTTCGATATTTTTAACCACTATATTATGTCCATTCGATATTATGTCCATTCTATATTTTGACTTCGATATTCTGTCCATTCTATATTTTTTTTCGCGATATTTTGTTTAGTTACCATTATGACATTACCGCCAGGCTGGCAGTGTGGAGGTGGAGGTGGAAGTGGAATGGCAGCGGCATGCTTTGGCTCAAAAGAGAGCCTGAAGCACATGCTGCCACAGTGCAGCACCACTTGCATGTCAGGTGCATTGTGTATCATGCACCATGTCATGCATGGCACACAGTGCATACAAGACAGTGCAACCAGAGGGGGGCAGAAGATGTGGCCCATGCACAGTCAACAATAAGCAAAATCCCCCTGGGGCCCTGTTTGGGGGCTCTTCCCTTCTTTTCTGCCGACCTTTTCATGGCGGGGTCCCCGCCATGAAAGGGTCAGCAGAAAGGCAGGTCATAATCGCCACGGCGGTGCCGGCATCTGCACTGCCTCCATAGCACACCGCTTTCCCTACTGCTGCCGTAGGTTCCAAGATCCTGCCAGTTGCGGCGCTCTTGTGGGGGTTCCGAATACCCTTCTTGTAATCGTCACCGACCGCCGTACTCGTAATCAGGGCCTAAGTTAGTATCTGCATATTGTACACTCATTGTTATATTGCTTACTACCTAAAAAAACTGTGAATTATATAAACAATTTTGAAGAATGCTGCTATTTCAAATAGTAAACTATTAAAAATGTAAATAGACTTTGAAAATGTAGCCAGAAAAGCACTGGAAAAGTAGGGGGTTCATTCCGAAATACATGGATGTTTATTTAATTTTAATTCGAGCACATGAACAACAATGTAAGTTGAGAGAATTCTACAATACTGATGCTGAATATGCCTTGCAATTAAAATCTATTGGGTTACTTGCCTTTGTGTCACCAGAGTATGTTCAAGGCACTTTAGTCGACCTGATAGACTATGGAAATCTACCTTTGAAACTAAAATATGGAACTGCTATAAAGCAACATTATGTGATCAACTAGACTGAAACAGCAAGCTGGAAGAATGGCCCAATTCTTTTAACAAAACTTATTGGCCATAGTCATCTATCAATATGGAATTTAATCAACCATATTCCAAAGTAACAACAAAGCATAATAAAATCAAAAAATAGCACACCATTTTGCTGGCTTCCTATAAAAGATTAAGCAAGGCTTTACAAAACACTAATGGATGAATAAAGTGTGTCTTTAGAAGTTTCAATGTAATACTGTCCTTGAAATATCTTAAAATCATTTGAATTACAATTTATATTTATAAAACTTTTAGCACTAAATGATAATTTTCTGCTCAATTGTATATATATATATATATACACATATATACACATATATATGTATATACACACACGTAAAACAACATGACATGATTATAAGGTGTCTCGACGAAATATCGGAAAAAAATATCATGTTATATAAATATCGTGTTAAGAATATCGTGACAAATAAATATTGTACTTAATATTGTTGTCAAAAATATTGATTTTACGTGTTGTAGTTAATATTGATGCATTTAATATTGATTTAATTGATATCATTGTTAATAATAGTGTTTTTTAGTGATAAATAGTGGGTAATGTATTTTTTGTTAACAACAGAACTCAAGCGGTAGGGCTCCCGGCACTAGCGCACTAGGCGTATTCAAATGTTAAAAAAGAGTAAGTAATAAGGAAAAAAGTGCTCACTTCTCGTGGTTTTACCGCAAAACACCCACACTAACAAATACTAAATTACAAGAAGAAGGAGCAACACAATTTAAATACAATAATGTCTATATTAGAATCAATTCTTCAAAGCGAAAGAAGTAATTAGGCAGATAATTCATAATGTAGATCCATTCTTCTTTATTGTAATTCAAATCAAATTTTTTTCCTCTCTGGAAGTGGTCATTTGATTATTCAAATTATAGACTTGCAGCTTTGTGGTTTATATCAAATCATTCTTCGTTGCAATACTTAATTCAGCCAACGCGTTTCGTCTAAAAAGACGTCATCAGGGCTGAAATAATAGAAAAAACAAATATAACTATTCAATTGAGACTTCAAAAATGCATGATCATATTAAAAGTATAACTCTGCCTATATCCATTCTAATGTTGTGCCAGTATAAGATAGAGGTGCTGTATTTCAAACAATGTAATTGTAGATTATTTCCAATATATTAAGCATCCTTACATCACTAATAGTTCATCACCTAAACACATTTCTATATTCTTAATACAATAGTAATAGACCTATATCCAATGATAATGCATTCCTATACAGTTGACACAGATCCCAATTACCATAAATTGGAACAGCATTGTATATCTAATCAATTATAGCAACCGAATAAGTCTTTATTTTATTTTATGGTCAACAGGGTGTAAGAACCGATAATCACTTTTATATTAGAACTAAATTCGTACCTTTGTAATTTAAGGTGAATATCCTCGTTAAAAAAAAAATATTCTCTCAAATACACGCATGAATCTAATTTTGAGTACGCTAGTACTCATAGAGGAGTTTCATCTAAGATGGAGGGGAAAAAAGAAGAGAACATAGAAAATTTTAAGACTTAGGTCAAGTTTGACCAATTTAGTTGCATTTGATAATCTAAATTAAATAATTCTTACCTATTTCATCTCTGTTATTTTTGCGCATCTATTTTTCAAGCACGCGGTCTGATTCAAATCTTTATGATGTGAAATTCTTAAAAATAAACATATAAAGCATTTAAATGATAATATTTCTGAATAGTAATGAATTATTCAAAACTATACGTTAACTTATAGCTAAATTAGAGTGCAATTCCAAAGATGGTTATTCTATTCCTCATTTAAATAAACTGTTCCCTCTCTGCATAAGCCAGTAGCTATAAAACTCGTTCTGAAAGGCTAAAATTGCCTTCTGTCAAAAGACCCGTCTCTAACCTGTAGTCCCGTAAGGGTGGTGAATGATTTTTATCAACATCAAGTTGAGGCAAACAACACATCTTCCTGTTAACATAAATCCGAGTTAGTCCATCGGTTAAAGCGCCCTATTCAGTAACCAAAAATCATCCACCTCACGGGTTCGATTCTGCTACCCGGAAGGAACAGCAAATACATCCCAACCCTGAGTATCCTCTTTTATAAGGAAAAAAATGATATATAAAAGAAGAAATATATTGTGGTGAAGATAATAAATTGGAAAAGTTTATTGAAAAAGGGCGTGAATTAAAAGAAAATATATTTAAGGAAGAGGACATTTATAGTTGGGAGGAGAAAAAACAGCTAAATACAGCCTGAAAAATCATTGCAGGCACCCAAATAAACAATGTAAGAGGCAAAGTCGCCTCATAAACCCCCATTTGTACTAGCTCTTACCTCAATAATAGTAGTGGTTATTAGTAGTTAACCGTCATCGTCAGCCTTGCCCGATAAATCCCGCTGCAACCGTGCGGTCAAAGCTAACATCTTAAATACCTCCCAATATCCAATCCCTGTTGTAATGCAAAATATATGCTAGCCAATCGAAAAGATGGTTTTTCTATTCCTCATTTAAATAAAATGTTCCCTCTCTGGTCCGTGAAGTATATGGGGAATATATGAGGAATATAATAACCATCTTCTTGATTGGCTACCATATACTTCACGGACCAGAGAGGGAACATTTTATTTAAATGAGGAATAGAAAAACCATCTTTTCGATTGGCTAGCATATATTTTGCATTACAACAGGGATTGGATATTGGGAGGTATTTAAGATGTTAGCTTTGACCGCACGGTTGCAGCGGGATTTATCGGGCCAGGCTGACGATGACGGTTAGCTACTAATAACCACTACTATTATTGAGGTAAGAGCTAGTACAAATGGGGGTTTATGAGGCGACTTTGCCTCTTACATTGCTCATTTGGGTGCCTGCAGTGATTTTTCAGGCTGTATTTAGCTGTTTTTTCTCCTCCCAACTATAAATGTCCTCTTCCTTAAATATATTTTCTTTTAATTCACGCCCTTTTTCAATAAACTTTTCCAATTTATTATCTTCACCACAATATATTTCTTCTTTTTATATATAATTCTTTTGCATTATAAAAGAGGATACTCAGGGTTGGGATGTATTTGCTGTTCCTTCCGGGTAGCAGAATCGAACCCGTGAGGTGGATGATTTTTGGTTACTGAATAGGGAACTTTAACCGATGGACTAACTCGGATTATGTTAACAGGAAGATGTGTTGTTTGCCTCAACTTGATGTTGATAAAAATCAATCACCACCAATGGCCTTATGGGACGACCGGTTAGAGACGGGTCTTTTGACAGAAGGCAATTTTAGCCTTTAAGAACGAGTTTTATAGCTACTGGCTTATGCAGAGAGGGAACAGTTTATTTAAATGAGGAATAGAATAACCATCTTTGGAATTGCACTCTAATTTAGCTATAAGTTAACGTATAGTTTTGAATAATTCATTACTATTCAGAAATATTATCATTTAAATGCTTTATATGTTTATTTTTAAGAATTTCACATCATAAATATTTGAATCAGACCTCTTGCTTGAAAAATAGACGCGCAAAAATAACAGAGATTAAATAGGTAAGAATTATTTAATTTAGATTATCAAATGCAACTAAATTGGTCAAACTTGACCTAAGTCTTAAAATGTTCTATGTTCTCTTCTTTTTTTTTTCCCCCCTCCATCTTAGATGAAACTCCTCTATGAGTACTAGCGTACTCAAAATTAGATTCATGCGGTGTATTTGAGAGAATTTTTTTTTTTTAACGAGGATATTCACCTTAAATTACAAAGGTACGAATTTAGTTCTAATATAAAAGTGATTATCGGTTCTTACACCCTGTTGACCATAAAATAAAATAAAGACTTATTCGGTTGCCATAATTGATTAGATATACAATGCTGTTCCAATTTATGGTAATTGGGATCTGTGTCAACTGTATAGGAATGCATTATCATTGGATATAGGTCTATTACTATTGTATTAAGAATACAGAAATGTGTTTAGGTGATGAACTATTAGTGATGTAAGGATGCTTAATATATTGGAAATAATCTACAATTACATTGTTTGAAATACAGCACCTCTATCTTATACTGGCACAACATTAGAATGGATATAGGCAGAGTTATACTTTTAATATGATCATGCATTTTTGAAGTCTCAATTGAATAGTTATATTTGTTTTTTCTATTATTTCAGCCCTGATGACGTCTTTTTAGACGAAACGCGTTGGCTGAATTAAGTATTGCAACGAAGAATGATTTGATATATACCACAAAGCTGCAAGTCTATAATTTGAATAATCGAATGACCACTTCCAGAGACGAAAAAATGTTGAATGTATTTTTTGTATTATTTAGAATGATAGTAATTGTTTATATTTTTTTAAGAATTTGTATAAGAAGAATTTTTTTGTAATGTAATTTGTGAAAGTTTTATTTTTTATGTCAAATTATATTTTTAGGAGTGGGACAGGAGATAAAGGTGGGGAGTGTTTTAAAAATAATGTGTTAGTGTGTATATTGTGATAATTTTTAAATTGAAAAAAAATAGGAGGGGGTGTTGGTTTTATAGGGGATTTTATGAAGTTCAGTATTATTGTGTTTTTTTATAAAAAAATATATAATTAGAAATAAATGTAAAATTTTAGTAATGGGATGTTGTGTTTATAGGGAATAAGAGTGGAGAGTGATATAAGGAAATATGTATTACAGTTTTTTTTGGATGTGTTTTTATCAAATTTAATAAATAGAATGTACATTTATTTTGTCCTCATATCTCCTCGAATAAGTAAGCACCCTCCTGATCCACCTACCCCTCGTACTTATATCGGGGTCCATTTTCAATCAATGTGTAAGCCAAGGTATCACCCAGCACCACGCATCAAAAGGAACTGAACAAGAGGTATTATCATCGGACATCATGGCCTTACATTGATTTCCAACAGATTCCAAAATGACCCAGATTCTGCATTGCTCATATTCTTTCTAACCTTGTCATCCAATCCCTTAAATATCTCACAGAGTTCCACCATTCCTGCCAAGTTGAAGGTGAGGGATGGCAACACAATTTACATATCTCCCTCCTTTCCAGAAGAATCAGATAGAAATCAACATGCTTTGAAGTTTTGAAGGGCCCTCGGAAGCAGTTCCTTGCTGTGGCATACCAAACATAATAAGGGGTGGTCTTACCTCCACTTCGAATCCCAGGATGTCAGAAATTGTATTACCAACATTCCTCCAGAAATCTCCCAGGGCATAACAGTTAGCAAACATATGGCGGTCTGCATCTTGAGCTCCACTCCACTCACCACTTGGCCAGTTTCAACGGGGTCCAGTACACTCTGTGTAAAGTGAAGAAGTGATTTCTCCTGAATGAAGGTGATTTAATCACAGAATAAAGCATGCTTATAGATACTTGCCATAACTCTTCCACCTCAGCGCTTGGCAAGTATCCACCCCAGACCAGATGAGGAGGTTTTTATTCTTTCCTCTCCAGACGTCACCAGGTGTCAATACCAGGAAGAAACATCCTTCTTTCGTGGTTTTGGATCTTGAAGATCCTTTTCCATGGAGTTTAACTCCACATTCGTCCACCCCTGATTCCTGAGCCAGACAGATATTTGGTAAAACTTAAACCTGGAAAGTGCTCCATTAGTTATTTCTTTCCACATGTCCCAGGAAAGATCCTTGCCCCCTTTCACCATCTGCCCTCAATACAATATTCCAGTCTCCCTCAGAGGTCTTGCAAGACTGCCCAACAAACATTCCGGAGTTCCAGGTGAGTGCCATACTGGAGACAACTTACTGTAACATGAAATCCCCAAAAGGGACCGGACCCCATACCATATTTTTGCCACTGCTTTTAAACACTTCAGTCGCACTTTCTTAAAGAATTTGGGAACCCTGAATTTATACATTAAGCCAACCTCAGACAAGTCATTTAGCATGGAGCTATACCTGAGACCCAATAACGAGCTGTCAGGGCGGAGCAATAATATCCTGTTGGCCTTAAGCTGGTATACCCAAAGATACAATTGAAAATCCGGCAGCCCTAACCCTCCACTCCCAATCCTGCTCCTCAGCTTCTTCCAAGAGAGTCTGACCCCCTTATTGGCTGAAATGAAGGATGTAATTCTCCCCTGTATCTTAGAGAGAAATTATTTATCAAACTCCAGTGGGATGTTATCAAACAGGAATAAAAACTTAGGTAGAATTTACTTTGTCTTTTGTTCTTTATTGTTCTTATGTTCAGCTGTATTACTTCTTAGCCTTAAACATAGACTTCTTAGCCTTAGACATAGAGGACTCGCTGTGGGAAGCTCTAGATCGAATTTACATACCGGAACTGGTACACATGTGGTGATTCCCCCTTATACGGGGTGCCAAATTCAAAGTGGAATTGATTATTAGATTAGATATCTCAAGAATAATTGGGGATCCGAGATATTTATTTTCTGACCTGTGCCACCAAATACTGCAACCTTCGTGGTGGAATTACAACCGATAGGGAGGTACCGTTTAAAGAGGATTTAGCCCTGAGGAAGTCACGGGTCAATTCTCCCTACAGTGTGACGAAACACATGTTTAAGGCTAAGAAGTAATACAGCCGAACATAAGAACATTAAAGAACAAAAGACAAAGAAAAGCACTACTTATATCTGTGTATACTTTGTACTGTAATCATCTGTGTGTGCTGGGGGACCATATACATGTTGTTTTGTTGCTTTTGACCGCATATCAGGGAGGAGGGTGGTTGTCTATACCCCTTCAGCACCGCTATTTGCATTTTTTATGAATTACTGAAACATATAATACTGTGGATTTTCCCTTAGGGTGCCATTTTCCTACACACTCAGCGCCCAACCTCTGTAATCTCTGTTTAACTGCCATTTATTTCATAACCAAATAATTTCCCAAAAGACTTCACCTCTGCCGTCAAACATGGTATCGCGTTTTCAATATTTGAGATATACAGCATCACATCATCAGCATATAAGGACATTTTTTTTGAGAAGGCTCCCACCATGAATGGCCTTATTTCACTGGTTAGCCTAAAACGTTGCGCCAAAGGTTCGATAAGCAAATAAAAAAGTATGGGAGACAGGGGAAATCCCTGTCTAGTCCCCCTGCTTATCTTTACTGGGGAGGTGAGACTCCTATTAACTAGCACCTGAGCACGTGGCATACTATAAATCCTAGTTAGTACATTCTGAAACTCATCCACAATCCCAAACCTATTTAATGTACTCACCAAATGCTTCCAATTGACGCAGTAAAAGGCTTTGGCCGCATCCAGAGTTACTATTGACAGGGGGACTCCATGAGCTGTAGCAAGATCTATTGAGCCAATGAGGGAGTGTGTAAAGTCTCTCATCTGCCTTCCGGGTAGGAAGCCCTTCTTGTCTTCATTTATTAAACTCCCCACTACCTTACACAGGTGTGTTGCTAGAATACTCGTAAAAATCTTATAATTGCAGTTCAGCAGTGATATCAACTGGTATCATTGACACTGCATGGTGTTCTTACCTGGATTTAAAATCAGCAAAATAACTGCCTCATCCCAGGACTCTGGTAAAGGGGAGTCCCTCAAACGTATTGTGTTAAATAACTTGAGACAGATTGGGATTACTACTCCTGGCATCAGAATATAAAATTCATTTGGGATCTCATGTGGGCCTGCTGCTTTCCCTCTTTTAAGTTTTTTAACTGCCATCAAAATTTTACTCCCCGTGATATCAATACTCAAATACTGCTGCTGCTCAGAAGTAAGTTTCGGTAGCTGCTTCCCGAGAAGCCAATTATCCAACTGATCCTAATCCACTGCAAGTGTTTCTAAATATAAATCTTGGAAGAACTTGTGGAACACCAGTCCTATCCCCTCTGAGTCCTCTACCATCTTATTCTTCTCTTCATCCCTAATCTTCCTGATATTATTTCACGTTTATCCTTGCCTTCCATGCCAGCAGCTTCCTGCAGATTTCACCCTGCTCGTATTCCCTCAACTTACTTACCTCCCACCACTGTTGTACTTTCTTCTTCAGCTTAAGTTTAAATTTCAGTTGCAGGTCCTCCAACTTACTTTCTATGCTCTTTTTGTTTCCCCCAGTACCTGAGATGCTTTCAGATCATTTTCTACTATGGCTATCTCCTCTTGTGACAGCTGTGACATCTGCCTCGTTTCTCTCCTGAGCCAGACGACCGAGAAGGTCTTCAGAGCCCCCCTTAGCCAAGCCTTAAAAGCATCCCAAAACAAATGTATGGGTGCCAAAGCTATACTCCAGCTAAAGAAAATCTACAGAGCTTTCCTCTATTTCATGCATGATTCCCGGCTGAAGGAACAGTCTACTGTTTACAGTCCACCTTCTCAAGATCAAACCAGCGGGCACTCAGAGTTTTAATAATAATGCTGCATGGTCAGAAATATGCAAAGAAAGATACTCTATATCCATAATTGTAGGAAAGTGCACCTTTATACATGGGTACCCCCTAACGTTTTGCAAGATAACTGGTGCCAATTTGACTGAGTGTGTGCTGGGACCCTGCTAACCAGGTCCCAGCACCAATGTTCTTTCCTAAAACTGTACCTTTGTCTCCGCAATTGGCAAACCTCTGGGCCACATGGAAGTCCCTTGTAAAAGGTATCCCTGGCACCAAAGGCTTTGTGACCAGAGAGGGCTTCTTAGGATTGCAGCATGTATTGTGCCACCCTCAGAGACCCCTCATCTTAACACCCACACACTGCCATTGCAGAGTGAGTGTTTTGGTGCAGACCAAACTGAAGACCTGACCTGGTACACAACCCTCTGTGCCATGCCCACCAACACTGCCTGTGGCATGGGTAAGTCACCCCTTTAGCAGGCCTTGCAGCCCTAAGGTAGGGTGCACCATACCACAGGTGAGAGCATAGCTGCATAAGCAATATGCCCCTACAGTGTCTGTGCCATTCACAGACATTGTAAGTGCAGTGAAGAGATTTTAAGTGCATGGGCTTGGAGGTTGTCATTACAAACACCACAGCTCCATGATGGCTTTACTAAAAACTGGGAAGTTTCATACCAAACGTCTCAGCATAATTAACCCACACTGATGCCAGTGTTGGATTTATTATAAAATGCAATCAGAGGGCATCTTAGAGATGCCCCCTGAAAAACGACCAACTTCTAGTGTATTGGCTGACTGGTCGCCGCCAGCCAGCCACCACCAGACAGGTTTCTGACATTTGTGCTCCCAGAGGTCAGGAACACAGCTTACTCTGGGTGAAGGTGCTTCACATCTCCTCCTGGCAGGAATAGCAACACTTGGCGGTGAGCCTCAAAGGCTCTCACCTTGTGATGTGCTGATTTGGGCAGCTCCAGCTAGTGAAGATGCCCACCCCCCTGCCCATGCCCCACTTTTGGCAGCAGGACAGGTGGGACAATTAGTAAGCAGAGTAGGAGTGTCCACCTCAGCCTGGCACACCCTAGGGCTGCCAGGAGCTGAGGCGAACCCCTCTCTTAGAAGTTCTCCATCTTGAATTGGAGATTTAGGTCCAATAGGAACAGGGATTTGCCCCTCTACTCAAAGGCAGGGGGCACCCAAAGGGTGTAGTCACCCTAGGGGACAGTAGCGATTGGCTACTGCCCTCAGACCTCAGTAATGCCCATACATTTAGTAATTAAGGGCTCCCCTATACCTTGTTCCTCAGATTCGATGAACCAAAGAAGAAGATGGAAGAAGACCGCTGTTGGACCAGGAACTGAACCGCTGCAGACAAAACCCGGCAAGAACCCCGCCACCTGTAGCTGGTTCGACAACTGGGCCTGTTGTCCTTCCAGTAACACTGCCAGGACTCCAAGAAACCCCGGAGACCTTCCAGCCTTCAACCAATCTCCAAGAACCTCTCTTTGGGCCAGAGGCTCTAGTCCCCGTGCCCGCCAGTACAGGAACCGCAGTGATTGAGGACCAACACTTGTGTCGACGTGACTCACTACTACCGCAAGAACCCCAAGATCACAGTGGTAGAGGACTGACCCATGTGTAGACGTCACTTTGCTCTGCCAGAAGAAAGCACAGCAGCTGGATGGCAGCCTCATCGAGAAGGCCGACATCTGCAGAACTCCACCATCCCCTGCGCATCTCCATCCCCACGACTGCGACTGCTGGGCTGGTAGTGCCATTCTTTGACCGACAGTGACTCACTGATGACAACGCAACAGTCAGGGCTCAATGATTCCCCTTCACCCCCATTGCTCTCCGCTGACCACGAGAACAAACATCCTTGCAGGTATCTACCGCTGCAGCATAGATACTGAACCCCTCACCTCTTCGGGTGCCTGCACTCTCTGTTGACTACCCAGTGCTGCTGGCGGTGCAGTGCCTACCATAAAATGAGCCATGCTCAGGGCCAGTCTAAAACCCTGAAGACTGGAAAAGTAAGTCAGGAACTTACCTGCTGATGTATGACCCTGTTTTTCTTCCTTAGGACTGCATTGCATTCTAGCGATTACCTACCACCGTCTAACTTATACCAGTACTAAATGTGACTATTCCGAATTGACAATATTAAAGTATTTCCAAGACCGTAAAGTATTTCTATTGCCAGTAATTGAAAGTATTACCTGCCTGTAACTGAGTTTAACTTGGTTCCTAAAATAAAAGTAACTAAAGAAATATTTTTGCAAAACATTGGTTTGCAGTTATTCATTGAGTGTGTGTTCCTGTCTTGTATGAGTGTGCACAACAAATGCATTCACACTACCCTCTGATAAGCCAAACTGCTCAGCCCAGCTACTACTAAATTGAGAGTAAAGTATTATCTACTTTAACCTCTGCCATACCTTTGGAGACTCACTGGGCTCTGTGCACACTATACCTCTTTTTGGTGTAGTATATACAGAGCCGACTTCCTACAATAATTCTTTCAGCTTTCCCGTCATCTAAAAAAAAGGTAATTGATCCTGGAGTAGTGGCCATTCTTCTTGCCCCCTTACCCTGCACCAACCATTACAAAGGTTCAGATTTTCTAGCATTGAATGAAGGTAGGCCCTCATCTTTGGCGGGCTAATTTGTGTACAAGCTGAGGTGTCGTGTAGTTCCTATAAAACTATACAGGATCTGCGCACTCGGACAGCATACACTGTAGGATTGGTGTCGGACTGAATATGAACACCCCCACCGGGTATGTTGGCCTTTTGTATCAGCTAGCTCACAGTGCAACTAAAATCTCCTCTTACCAAGGAGAGAATAGTTCTTGTCAACCATCGAACATGACAACCCTGATCCCTCAGGACTGTGGAAACAATATTCTACTTTTCGCTCAGTCGCTCGTGCTTACTTAGTCTGTCTTAGAGAGGTACACAGAATAAACAGGCTGGGCGTTTTCAATAAGTATTTATTGAACAGTTGTTATTCTGGTGTAAAATAGATGAGCTGCAACAACCGTTAGACAGTAGCAGATATATAGGATTAGAAGCACTATGAAAGTAAACGGATGGTAAAGCTCTACCATCTTGCAGTAATCATAGATACATACAAGTACATAAAATTCATGATAATAAAAAGATGCGTACTTCTACGATGTCTCCCTAACTAGATGTACCTAAGTGTACCTAGCATGTGTGTAGGTGTTAAGCCAAGAATCCCTCTAGGTCAAGGTCAACCCCATTACCTGAAGTGAGAGACTGTGGGACCCCATCTTGGTCTCGAGTTGGACACCCCGCGAGGGATGTTAGATCACTGCGAGCTGGAGTGTCTGCATGGAGGAACCTCACCGTCTCTGGTCAGTGTGTCGGCCGGGAAATCCTGATCTCCTCTGACTATCTTAGCAAGATGTGATGTATATATACCCATAGGTCTCCCCAGGGGTCCTGCCTCACTGTATTACTGTGTTGGACTAAGGATGATTTCGGGCATGAACTTTATACATAGATATTATACAGGAGATGGTAGTCCTGCTGTGCTTCCAAGAATCCTCATGCATAATGTAAGAGATTTCGAACGAGGGAAAACCCGCGTTCTGAATGCAGTGTCGTATCTAGGTAAAAGGTCAGTCCCTGTAAACCGTTATAAGTGTAATGTAGGGAAGAATATAGGTGAAGGGTTATGAAGTTACCTGGGCCTATATTATGGTACCTATGTGGAATATAACAGAGGATCAATCTAGATTATTATTCAATAAAATATTAAAATTCCCACCTACGGTAATGAGGGCATCAGATTCCAACAATACAGAAAAAAGTGTGGCCAGTGATGAAACATCATCCACATTTGGGCCATAATAGCTAGCTAAGGTGTACTGACTTTGACTAGCTTTAATATCTGCTACTATGCATCGCACCCCTTCGTCGGCCTTATAGCTCACCACTTCCACTGCAGCATTAACTTTAACCAAAATGGCAATCCCCTTTATGCAGATTAACTGATCTGTGGCCACTACGCTCTCCGCCCACCTTTGTTTCGTGAAGAGACTCAAACACTCTGACCACAGTAGGTGAGCCTCCTGCAGTGTAATAACTTGGGCTGAGCTATCGCTCAGATATTGAAGGACCAGGTGTTGTCTTCTCTTGCCCCGCAAACACACTCACATTCCAACACAGAAATGAGAGGGGATCACCTCCTGATAGGTCACCCCCCATAAACCTTGACTGATTTCCCCCAATGATTGCGCCCCATCTAAGCTATATGAGGGCTTTTTTTCATTTTCTCCCTATGCTCCCCACCTCGTGCACCTCCCTCAGGGAACCCTCCCACTCCTGCCTCCTGGCATGATGTGCCAAATCGTGCTGCCACCCACGGGAACCATATGAAACATTTTGTTTCTCCCTAACATAGTACCCATACATGTATCTAGACTCCTCACCTACACCCGGCTGCACTCTTGGTCGCATTCTGAGTTATAAAACTATCCACTTCTGGGACTAATAAGTTGTGCATTTTATTGTCCCACATAACCTTCAGCATTGCTGGGAACCTAAAACGCACTACTACCCCCATTTTTCTGAGGTCCTCCATGCTTTTGCCCAGCTCCCACCGTCTACCTTCAGTGGCACGGGAAATGTCGATCCTGGTTTTAAATGTAAGGTCTTGGACGTGCAAGGATTTTTCTTTTAGGGCCGCACCCAAGATTTTCTCTTTAGCTGCATATGTCTGAAAATCAACTAAGATCTTCCTGGGCTTCTTATGCTCTAAATTCAGCTTAAATGAGTCTCAGTGAATTTCTGCTTCTAAGTCCAAAAAGGAGGTAACCCGAGGGAGTGCCTTAGTAAGAAGATCCGTCACAAAGAGTTTAACATCTTCCCCCTCAGCTACCTCCTTAACATCCAAAATTCTGATATTGTTCCACCTTGAGTTATTTTCCATTCTCTCTAGGTTCTCTGTCATCTTTCTCCCTGTGCCTCAACATTGCTATCTCTTGTGTATTCCCATTCACTGTTAAGTTCAGCTTCTGAAGCCTTCTTTCTAATATGTCTGTACGCTGGGCCAAACCAGACAGTTTCTCCTCCAGGCTCAGGCATGTAGCCTGCATCTCCTTTTGATATGCTTCTGAAGTTGAAAAGCGTTCCTTAATCTCTTGCAACAATTGATTAAACATTACCTGAACTGCACCCCAACCAGCTGGGCTACTATCCCCACTAAAGGGTGCCTGATCCGGCAGTGAAGTCTGCTGAAACTTCTCTACCCCTTCCACTGCTCCTTCAGTTCCATCCTTACTACCCTGTGGGGCATTCATTCTTTTCAATTGTGTAAATCTATTTGTGGTGGGAACATCTGGATGTATTGCACAGACTTCTGTCATAATCTAACCTTGAGTCCTACCTCCCACATCGTTATACTGATTTAGCACCTTACAGCCCCGTAAATATCTTAGTGGTGGGATGTTGTGTTTATAGGGGATATGGGTGGGGAGAAAATATGTATTACTGTTTTTTTGGAAATGTGTTTTTATCAAATTTAATAAGCTAAATATAACATTTGTTTTGAAGTGAGGTGTAGAATTGATATTGAAAATGGGGGTTTATATGTTTTTAAACATTTAAATCAATTTAAATAAATTATTTAAGAATTGTAATTTTTAAAAAAATCAAATAAGTAAAAACACTTTTTTTAAAACCTAAAATAATTGAAAAATTATTGGTATATAAATACTTACAATAAAGATTATTTTGTAATATATTGTGTTATGTGCTTATTAATATAAATTATATAATAAAAATAATAAATTTAAAAAAATGAAAATTAAAACAAATGTACTATTTATTTTTTAATGTTGTCAAAATGATAATAATTTTTGAATAAATGTAGCTACGTTGAAGTCGGAATAGTAATTGTTGGCCCTTTAATGTCCAAAGCTTTTCCTGAGATAAGTTGTATTGTAGTGGGAGTGGTTCATGTTGTTTTTTTAGTGTCCAGCACCTTCCCTGAGTTAAGTTAGATTGGAGTGGGAAAAATAAATGTTGCCCCTTTCGTGTCCAGGCCCTTCCCTAAGTTAAGTTAGATTGGAGTGGGAATAGCAAATGTTGCCCCTTTAGTGTCCAAAAACCTTCCCTGAGATAAGCTGTATTGGAGTGTGAATTGTTTATGTTCCCTCTTTAGTGTCCAGGCCCTTCCCTGAGTTAAGTTAGATTGGAGTGGGAATAGTAAATGGAGCCCCTTCAGTGTCCAGGCCTTTCCCTGAGTTAAGTTAAATTGGAGTTGGAATTGTAAATGGTGCACCTTTAGTGTCCAAAACCTTCCCTGAGATACATTAAATTGGAGAGGGAATGGTTCATGTTGCCTTTTTAGTGCCTAGTACCTTCCTTGCTTTCACTTAGATTGGAGTGGGAATAGTAACTGTTGGCCCTTTAACGCCAAAACCATACTTGAGAGAAGTTGTAATGCAGTGGGAATGGTTCATGTTGCCTTTTTGTTGTCCAGCACCTTCCTTGTCTTAAGTTAGAATTGAGTGGGAATAGTAAATGTTTCCGCTTTAGGGGCCGATTCCGATTCGGGCCGGAAAATATACCGACCGACTCGGTACGGGAATGTAGTCCGACCGACACGTACCGGCGCTACTTGATCCGCGTAGTATGATGCAATGCATGTGAATTACGACCGACTCGTACAGAACACAAGCCAAACGACCGAACCGCACGGAAACCAGCTATCCGGCCGGAAAACTACGTGAATAGAACCGAATGACATGCACCAGGAATGAACCCGACAGAAACGTACCCGCGAACTCCGACTCGCGCAGTACGATGCAATGCATGTAAAACCAGACCGAGTCGCACGGAGCTCAAGCCGTACGACCGACACGCATACAAAACAGAGCCGAAGCAACCCAATACTCTGCGACCGACGCATACGCCGCACATGAAACCCAGCAGAAACACAGCTTGAAAGACTCGGAGAAGCCCGCACGAGCCAACTGCAGCGTCCTACTCGGTCAGAAGAACGTCTCCTACATGCCTAAAAACTACAAAGGAACATTTTTTGAAAAAAGGGCCAAACAAGCAATGACAAAGTCAATAAATAAAGGGGGAAAAAACATGGAACAAAGGTACACCCACAACTCCACCCATATAAAGGCCACAAATCCCTACCATGATGCTTTGCAAATTCAACTGACCTGCCAGCACAGAACACCATCAGACAGCAACCACAGACACACTCACAACTCATCCATCACACAAGCCACACACCATTAGCACCTCCCAAATAGCACCCTCACATACACCCAGCAAAACCTACACTGACCCACCCTCACTTGCACACTCACACACACATCAATCCCCACCACCACCCATCACCATGCCCCCAAAGAAGAATCCAAAGTTCCTAGACAGTGAATTGGAAGTCCTGGTAGATGAAATCCTCAGGGTAGAGCCACAGTTGTTTGGTACATTGGTCCAACAGACCCCCATGTCGCAGAAAACCAAGATGTGGGAGAGGATCGTCGACAGGGTGAACGCACAATCACCATGTTTGCGCACAAAGGAAGACATCCAGAACAGGTGGTATGATGTGCGCAGGAGGGTCAAGGACCTACTCAAGAAGGATTACGCCTTGAGTCATCGCAACAGCAGTGGCCCTCCTGCCAAACCAGTATACCTCAGGCCCTGGGAGGAGAAGGTGCGGGCCATCCTACCACCAGAGAGCATACATGGACTATCAAACATCCCAGAGCCTGGTGAGTACACAACCAATATACCCAATATTGTGTGACAATACACACACATCACTGTCAAGGGGATAGTCAAACCATGCACCGTTAGCAAAGCCACAGTAACCAAAAGATAATCATCCCAAGATGTGTAGATGTGTATGTTAGTTAGACAAACACAATACCTGCCATCTCATAGTGATATGTAACTGTGTCATGACATGTACAAACCTAACAACAAATAGAGCAAGGCAGTGGCACAAATCTAACCAACAAACACTGTCAGACATTTTGCCACCACTAGAACACCACCTCACAGGGAAGCTCACTGAAAGGAAGGAATTGTGTGTATGCTGGTGAAGTGAGTGTAGCCAATAGCATGATGGGAGTTGTAGTCACAGATATTGGTCACCCTCACAATTGGCCCTTCAACACCACTCTGAACCATGCTCACATCACAGGGAGTGGAAAAGAACTGACAAGATGGCTGACACTGGGTACTGCTGTGGGGAGCACAAGGCCCTGCTGGGAACTGTGCACCAACCAACAGCAGGACACCACTGACTGACATCCAGAAAGCCAACTTGCACTCCCTGCAATGGAAGCACGTTCCATGGTGGGATATCTGGCTGGGTGGGAAGGAGGACTGACAGCTCTGACCATAGTTACCAGCAGCTTTTCTCACACACCCCCTTAACACAAACTCCACACAACTCACCTGGGAGAATGCATTGCCTCACACTCTAATTAAATATCCCACAAAGAACCACCACACTAGGTTATGCTGTGTGAAGCACAGGGACACTTTTGTGACTTGTAGCCAAACAAACGCCAGGACAACACTGTCAGCCATCCTGTCAGCACAGGCACACTACCCCACAGGGAAGCAGAGTCAAAAGGAAGGAAGTATGGGCATGCTGGGAAGGGGGTTTTGGCAATAGCATGATGGGAGTGGTAGTCACAGCTGAACATCCCCCACCCACATGGCCCAGCAAGCTCACACTGAAGCATGCACACCTCACAGGGAGTGAAAAGCCACTTCAAAGATGTCTGACACTGGCCTCAGCTGTGGGGAGCACAAGGCCCTGCTGTGAACTGTGCACCAACAAACAACAGGACCACACTGTCAGCCATCTTGCCATTGCTGTCACACTCACACACAGTGAAGTCGACTCAAAAGGAAGGAAGTATGGGCATGCTGGGAAGGGGGTGTAGGCAATAGCATGATGGGAGTGGTAGTCACAGTTCAACATCCCCCACCCACATGGCCCAGCAAGCTCACACTGAAGCATGCACACCTCACAGGGAGTGAAAAGCCACTTCTAAGATGTCTGACAATGGTGCTCTGTTGTGGGGAGTACCAGGCCCTGCTGGGAACTGGGCACCAACCAACAGCAGGACACCACTGCCTAACATCCTCTAAGCCAACTTGTACTCCCTGCAATGGAAGCACGTTCCATGGTGGGATATCTGGCTGGGTGGGAAGGAGGACTGACAGCTCTGACCATAGTTACCAGCAGCTTTTCTCACACACACCCTTAACACAAACTCCACACAACTCACCTGGGAGAATGCAATGCCTCACACTCTAATTAAATATCCCACAAAGAACAACCACACTGGGTTATGCTGTGTGAAGCACAGGGACACTTTTGTGACTTGTAGCCAAACAAACGCCAGGACAACACTGTCAGCCATCCTGTCAGCAC
This sequence comes from Calotriton arnoldi, assembly GCA_963921515.1. Classification (NCBI taxonomy): domain Eukaryota; kingdom Metazoa; phylum Chordata; class Amphibia; order Caudata; family Salamandridae; genus Calotriton; species Calotriton arnoldi. The sequence goes on along the minus strand of CAWUFW010013661.1, from coordinate 354,371 downwards.
AGGCACACTACCCCACAGGGAAGCAGAGTCAAAAGGAAGGAAGTATGGGCATGCTGGGAAGGGGGGTGTAGGCAATAGCATGATGGAAGTGGTAGTCACAGCTCAACATCCCCAACCCACATGGCCCAGCAAGCTCACACTGAAGCATGCACACCTCACAGGGAGTGAAAAGCCACTTCTAAGATGTCTGACAATGGTGCTCTGTTGTGGGGAGTACCAGGCCCTGCTGGGAACTGGGCACCAACCAACAGCAGGACACCACTGACTGACATCCTGAGAGTTAACCTGCACCCACTGCAAGGGTGGCATGCTTCATGGTGGGATAACTGGGCTGGGGGAGAAGGAGGTCCGGATGTCAACCAAATACCACCAATGCTGGTCATGCACACACCTCAACATTCACATTGAAATGCTTCAGGTTGGCAGGACAATGAGCCACACCAATATCAACCTCTGACTGTGACAACTTAGGACAATGCAATGTACAGGCCCGCATCCAGAGGTACAGTCACAACTGTCAGGTGTTTGAACCATTGATGCCTGTAGAAACATAACATACATTGTGTGTCTCTTCCAAAAACAGGTGTTGATGGGGACACAGCAGCAGATGATGAGGAGTCCCTGTCCCAGGCTCCGGTGGCCCCTGAGCTCTCTGGTGTGGAACAGCCTCTGCCCTCCTCGGATGGCGAAGACCAACCTGGCACCTCCGGTGTGAGTCATCATGCAGCACCAGCAGGACCACCATCTGCACCCCCTGCACCCACTCCTCCAACATCTGCCAACACACAGACCACCCCCGCCGACACGGACAGACCAAGGACACTGAATGACAACAGCACAGGGACCCCAGCCCACCGTGAAGCAACGGACAACAACCCCAGTACCAACCCCCAAGGAGGCCTAGGATCACCTGTGCATGCCACCGCAGGTCCCGCACGTGTGGCCAGGGTTGGTGGGAGGGGTGGTAGGCAGAGGTCGCTATTTGCAGAGGGGTCTGGACTGCATGATGACCCACAACTGGTACGCATTGCTGATGCGTACCAGAATAGCACCGGAGAGGTCAGCCAGGTAGTGGGGATCCTCAAGGACATTCAACAGCAGCAGGCTGCCCATCATGCCCACTTGGACTCCCGTGTGGAGACACACATGTCTGGCATGGAGTCCAAGTGGGACACATTGGAAGAACTGACAGCGGTGCAGAGGGACATATTGACATGCCTCCGCCAGATTAGCACCAACCTGTCCACACCTCCCTGTGTGCCCACAACATCTGGTGCCGCAACAACTGCAACTGCCACAGGGAGGGAGGATGACTCTGGTGGAGAGTCCTCTGCACCGCAGCGGCCTGCACGTGAGGGTCCCCCAGAAAGAAGAGGGGTCGTCCGAGGAAGGACAACTGAGAGGCCGATGGCCATGTACATCGCCCAGGAACCCAACACCTGTTCTGGAAATTCTCCTTTGTGTGCAAACTGTTCACCCTGTCGAATGCAACCCAACTCTCCCACATGACATGGGGAGTTTAATTTGGACTAATGTATCAGATGACTGTGGACTTTACTCAGGACATTTCTGCTACCAACACTTCCAACTCATCTGGGAACTTTGGATTCCAATCCCAATGCACAGCACCCACCATCCTGTGCACTATCCTCACACATGTATGTAAATAAACTCACTAATACACCATACTTGCCTCTGTTGTGATTCCAATGTTGTTTTTGTCATGGAGATGATGATCTGCTAAATGACACTGTGCATGCTAACTGCTACAGCAAGTTCAACACCGTCATGTGAGTCATGGCGACGTGACACATATGAGGGAGACACACCACTAGGGCTACACAACACATACACACCAGGGCCATCTGACTCATTGCCTACACTGATGTTTCCAGGAAATACAGTGGAATGCACAGACACCACACCTATTCAGAGTCTGTGTTAACTAGCCCACAGGTGCAGTAAGCAAATGTCAGTCAGATGTGTGACCACAGACAACGCACATCCCAAAGTGAAGCACAGGTTTATTACACATTTGCAACATGTTGTTTCCACTACAGATGCAAGGTAATCCCACGTGGCAGTGGCCACACAGTCAACAAGTGAAGAAGAAATAAAGTCCAGGGGTGTGTGGCACATCACCTGTAGGGAAACGACTGCTTCCACCCTGGAAGTTGAATCATGGTGTCGGGGGATCTGAGTTGACCAAACAACTCTGAAAGTACCCTGTGAAGGACAGACATGACACACAGTCAAAAGCACTGAAGAACAGGACAGAACTGCAATACTCATGCCCAATACATGCCACAAGATACTCACACAAAACCAAGTTGGCATGTCAACACTGTTGGGAAGTACAGACTACCTGTAAGGACACATCGCTGCACGCATCCAGTCAAGTAGCACATGGCCACACTCAAACAGCAACAGAGCACCACCAACACATATCATGCAAACTCAAATCATTGACATAACATCTCTGTATACTCACATTCAGCTGAAGAAGTTGGTGATGAGCTGTGTGCGGACATCACCCTCATCATCATCATCATCATCACTGGCATCGTGGCCCAGGCCAGGATCCTCCACAGGTGGCGGATGTTGGTCATCGTCATCCAGGATGAGAGGCAACTCCTTCCGCACTGCCAGGTTGTGTAGCATGCAGCAGACGATGACAATCTTGCACACCTTTGCATGGGCATATGGGAGGGCCCCTCCTGTCTTGTCCAGGCAGCGAAAGCGGCTCTTCAGGAGACCAAATGTCCGCTTGATCACTCTCCTGGTCTGACAATGTGCCTCATTGTAGCGCATCTGGGCTGGTGTCACAGGGTTCCTGAGGGGTGTCAGCAACCACAGCATGTTGGGGTATCCAGAGTCACCTACATACAGACAATTGCACATTAGCTGAGTTGGAAAAGAGGGTGGAATACAACATTGCAGAACACACACAATGGTACAAAGTCAGTACACACCGACAAGCCAGGCACGCTGGTTCTGCATCTGTGACATCATCCTCGGGATGCGACTACTCCTCATTACGTAGGCATTGTGTGCAGAACCGGGGAAACGTGCACACACATGTGAGATGCTCATATCTGCAAGACATACCACCAGAGCATTGATAGAATGGTAATGTTTCCTGTTCCTGTATGCCTGCTCATGTGCCTGTGGTGGTACCAAAGCCACATGTGTCCCATCAATGGAGCCGATGACATGTGGCATCCTCCCCAGGGCATAGATGTCACTCTTGATGTCAGTGAGTTGTTGACGTTTAGGGAAATAGATGTACTGGTTCAGGTATCTCAACATCGCCTCCAAAACATCGCGTAGCACACGGCTGAACATGGTCTGTGACATCCAACCAGCAGACGCCACAGAGTGTTGAAAGGTACCGGTGGCAAAGAAGTGTAGGGCTGCCATCACCTTCACCTTGGGGGTCAGCGTTGTAGGGTATGGCCGGCCAGGTTGCAAATGTGGGGCCAACCGCACCGCTAATTCCTCAATCAGCGGCCTGTTGAAGCGGTACCATCGGATGCAGTCACGTTCAACCATGGTTGCAAGGTCAGGGAATGGTCTATGGACAGCTGGTGCCCTGCAGTGCATAGGTGAACAAAGAAAGATTGTCAGTCACCCCACATATGTGGCATTGACCATACTCAATATCACATGATACATCATTACGAGACACAAGTACTTGATGTGTGTGCCGTTCTGTATGGACATATATGGCACCTACATGGCCAACATCTAACATCTCAGTTCAACATGTGTTGACAACAAGTTCCAGGTTGTGCTATGGGAAATCATTAGGCTGTGTCACAGTACCCATGTACTGCTGTCACGTTCCAAACACACACCACAGTGACAAGTGAGGACAGATGTGCCCCAGGCATCACAGCTCTTTGACAGGTAGATTCCCAGGGACCCTGTATTGCCACATGGACACTGGCATGACATGGCGTATCATGTACATGTCAGCAAAACAACCATGACTCCCACAGGTAGTGGCCCCTGTTGCCTCTGCAGGACAGACATGGACGTCTGTGACACACACACGCACAACATCTAAGTCGATGCACAAACAACGTGGATGTGGAGACTGTCTCCCATTGTGCACATGGAATCAGAGACATCTGAAACACAACATGCACACAGACTGTGGAGGGCCATCACAACTGTGGCAATGGGTCACCCTGTGACGTACATACCATCCCACATGAGACTCAGGGTGTATGTGACATGACATACACATACACAACCTGGAAATGTGACCATGCCACATGCTCTGACCTGAACAGTTGCACATCACATTGGTCATGTGCACAACACACAAATGATTCTGTCCCCATGAACACGTGCACAGCCTGGGAGTGGCTTCCCCCAAGTGCCACCCAAAAAACCACATGTTGACCCCCATACACACACAGGTAATGCAGCCTTACATGCCTTAGGATACAGTGTGGACAGGCTGTGGTGTTGTAGGTGTGCCCCTGAGTCCCTGGCAAGTAATTGTGGCTGGCATACGTTGACCAGTGACAACCATGGTGACATATGCGAGTGACTTGTACCGGGGCGCGTCGTACAGCATTAGACCGATCGGTGCGCACGCATTGGCCATTGCATATGATGTGGACGGATGCGTATTGTGCTCCGAAATACGCGTTGTACAGCAATGGACCGATCGGTGCGCACGCATTGGCCATTGCATATGTTGTGGACGGATGCGTGTTGTGCTCCGAAATACGCGTTGTACAGCAATGGACCGATCGGTGCGCACGCATTGGCCATTGCATATGATGTGGACGGATGCGTGTTGTGCTCCGAAATACGCATTGTACAGCAATGGACCGATCGGTGCGCACGCATTGGCCATTGCATATGATGTGGACGGATGCGTGTTGTGCTTCGAAATACGTGTTGTACAGCAATGGACCGATCGGTGCGCACGCATTGGCCATTGCATATGATGTGGATGGATGCGTGTTGTTTTTCGAAATACGCGTCGTACAGCAATGGTCCGATCGGTGCGCACGCATTGGCCATTGCATATGATGTGGACGGATGCGTGTTGTTTTTCGAAATACGCGTCGTACAGCAATGGTCCGATCGGTGCGCACGCATTGGCTATGGCCTGACATTGTAACGGACGCGTTTTCGAAGCTTTTACGAGTCGGATGCAGTGAATTCAGTTGGCCACCCACAACAATGTTGCAAATTCATGGGTGTCATGAAGTTGAACTTTTGAAGGATGCTGTGGGCGTGTATAAGTGGTGCAATTCCATGGATTGGCCAGATTCAGAAGATGCAAACGACTTGGACCTATCACTTTGGACACATGGGACAGTATCTGCCTCTGCAGCACACATATAATGCTGGCTGTTCCCCTGAGAGCTCACTTGCCTGCACTACATGCTCCAGGATGACATCTGCCACCACCACTGCTGCTGTCTCTGCATCCTCTGAATACTGCAATGGCACGTACTGTGGATAGAGCCCCAGCCTTCAGCACTGAGGAGAACCAGGCCCTGTTGGACAGCCTCCTTCCACAGTACAGCAAGCTGTATGGGAATCCAGGGGAGCAGGTGAGTGTGCTGTCCACTGCCTTACTTATTGTGCATGTTGTCTGACTAGCAAGACTTACAGTGTGTACACCAGTGGCTAGCATGCTCACTGAGTAGTTGTCACCCCCCCAAAGTGTGTAGTTACATGCAATGAACAGGTATAGTGCAGTAACAGTGCATTCCAACAAGGTTTGACTTCCCAGGCAATGATACCATTTAGTAACTGCTGGACAACTGTTCATAGCCATAGTTGCACTACCTGTGTACATCATATGCCCCTGTGATTGAGAAATGTTTATCCAACTGTGTGATGCACGGATATGTTGCATGTGTAGTAATGGCCTTTTCACTTTGTCATCCTCACAGGTTGATGCCCACCAGAATCGGAGATCTGGCTGACCATCGTCCGGGCAGTACGATCTGTGGGGGTCTACAGGTGCAGGATCCGCAACTGCCAGAAGAGGTGGCAGGACCTTCGGGGCTGGACCCGGAGGATCGCAAGGGTCCAGCTGAAGCTGTCGCCTCCTCGCAGGAGGGGCAGACACCGGACCCTGACCCCCCACATGCTCCGGATTCTGGCGGTGGTCTTCCCTGACCTGGATGGGCAGCTGAAGGCCAGACAGCAGCAAGGAGGGGGTAAGTGCTAGCCTTTACTGTGTACTATGACTAACATGCTCTATGCACTCCTTTAGCCTGGTTCCACTTCCACAGTACAACTGTCTTGTCGTCCTGGACTCATGTCCCTCACTTGTGTCATGCCCCCTCCTCATCTGATACACAGGTGTGGCCCTTACAGTCTGTGACTTAGGTCACTTGGGTACTGTGTACTTGCAGTTACCTGTGGTTCAAGTTGGGGACAGCATCAGATACAGGAACTTTGTGGTGGGCTGCATGGGTGGTACAATTGCTCACACAATGCCTGTGATCTGACATGTACTCTGGGTATGGCTTTAATATGTGTTCCAATTGCTGCTCTGACTCACCACATGTCTGGGGTATGTGCCACCCACCCATGCTGCAGCAGAGACCAAGGTAGGAGCCTCAGAAGTATGTATATCATGTGTGTGACACCTGCATAGCCACCTGCCTAGTGTTCAGGGCAATACCATGTTGCACATGGACCAGGACTGTAATGCCTACTCCGTACATCGAAGGCACTCTGTTCTCCCACTCCCGTGTGTCAGCATACATATTGGGCATTGTGAAGAGTGCACTCAGGTGTATGCCTCTGTGGCACCGTGGTGTGGCCTTGCTTTTTGGACTCCTGGAGTGTTTAACAACTTGGGGTGGTCAGCCATCTGAGTTGTGACTATGGGATCTGCACATTGGTTAATGCATAGGTCCCTGATCCCTTGACTGTGCACAATGTTGTATGAAACATTGAGGTGCAGGCAGCTTTGGTTCATTCTCATCAGTCGGCGAAGTGCTCATGTGTATGGATTTGTGTTTGCAGTCACTCAAATATCTCATTTGATTGACGTGGGATCCTCTTAGTCCTCATGATGTGGGTGGCCAGGGGTGCACATGTGCACCTGTCAGCTACAGGGCTTGCATTCCCAAAACTTCCATTATTGTGACACAGTGTAGACTGGTGTTGTGTGTATGCACTGCCCCTGTGACAGGAGACAGTTATGACTGACTTGCCAGACAGGCCTGTGCCATGACATTCAACTCGCAAAGGGTGATCCAGGAGTAGTGTGATATGTCCTGCATGCACACCATTGTCGCATTGTCTATCAGGACATGAGGACCTCATTGTGTCTGGTGATGGAAGCCAAACACGCATATCAACAGAGACTCTGCCCATCACTTTTCCTGACATATGTACTGAGTCAGTGGCAGGAGATGGCATGTGTTTGGAGTGACACATTTCCATATGTTCTCTTGGATGTCCAACAACTGTGTATGTGGTGCATGTGTGCACATATGATTAGTCGCATACAACAGGCACCAGACAGATGGGTGCATGGACAGGTAGGATATGTGTGGCATGAATGACTGTCAGGCAGACAATGGGCTTCTTCAAATCAGTGTCAGCACTTATTGCAATGTCTAGAAAATGATGGCAGGGCTTGCTCTGTGATGTGCTGTACTTACTGTGGTGTGTGTGGTCAGTACAGGTGACTAATGTTGCTCTGTTTATCCTGATTGTTTGCAGATACATCCACGGCCACAGGAGGAGACAGCTCCACAGACCAGGAGGAGCGGCAGAGCCAGACTGGGTCCACTGCAGGGGAGACCGAGGGACCCAGTGGCACGGAGGGTGAGGGGAGCCGCACTGAGGAGACCTCAGCTACGACCACCTCGGCTGGGGAAAACAGCACTTCCAGTGAGGACTCCCCTGTGGAGGCGGGTGTCAGCAGACCAGAGGCAAAATCAAGCAAGTCTGTCCCCGCCACCACCACCATCTCCACCCTCCCATCTGCTCCCATCCCACATGTCCGTGGAGGCTCCCGTGTAGGGGAGCGTGTCTCCTTAATGCCAGGCACCGCACCCCCTGCCTCTGTCCCCCCTGCTGCCCTGAGTGTGGAGTCTGTGGACTTGCTGAAACAGATCCATGTAGGGCAGACATCAATGCTGAGTGTCCTCCATGTACACACGGGTCTGTTGACTCAGCTGGTGTCATTCATGGAGGGCATGTCATCTGGCATGTCTGCCCTACATCGGACCAATCAGTCCATGGCCTCCTCACTGACGGCAGCAGTGTCCCTCCTGCAACAGTCCCTCACCCCTCCTACCTCTGCCCCATCCACAATCCCCAGCACCCTACCTGTCCCAAGCACACACACACCCGCACCAGCATGCACCAGCACAGACACAAGCAGCACACACACACACACAAGCCAAAATCCAGACGCACACGCACGCACAGTCAGGGGACTGATACCTCACTCACAGGGGATGGGGCCCAGACACACACACACGCATCCACGAGCACTCCGCAGTCCTCAGATACCTCTCCCTCCAAAACCCCTTCCCTTGCCTCACCTGCAACCCCCCATCCCAGAAGCTCTTCCTCTGTGAGCTTGGCCTCTTCCCCACAGATCCATCTGACACAACGTCCAGGCAGAAGAGGCGACCACCACACACAGAGGGGAGTGCCCCTCACACCCGGACACCCTCGCCCAGGCACAGGCAGACTGAGGACCCCATTAGAAAGTCCCCCCGGACCAGGAAGGGCAAGACCCCACCACCACACAGCTCCACCACACAGTCTCTCTCCTCCATCCCCCAGGCCACCACTCCACAGGTTCCCCCACCACACCCTGCCCCAAGTTCCCCCCCGATACCGCATCCCCAAACTGCTTAGGCCCTCCCCCCTACCACTTGCTCTTCCACCCCCAAACCAGATGCTCTGCCTGTTTGTGCCACTGGTGTGGAGCCCGGGTCCCCCCCCTCTGTCCTGCCCACCTCATCTGCCCCCCTTCCACTCCCTTGGAGTTATGCACTGCAGTGGAGTCCACAACCACCCCGTCTGACTCGGGCACTGCAGTGGGGACCCAGTCCACTCCATCTGACCGGCCCACTGCAGTGGTTGCAGCACCCACACCATCTGACTTGTGCCCTACAGTGGTGCCGGCCCCCACTGAGTCAGACACCTCCACTGCAGTTGCCGGTGACACTCCTGCACCCACCACCCCTTCACTGCCTCCTTCTGGCATCCCCTGATCCTGTCCCTGCGGTGCCTGGCCTGCCCCTTGTATGCCCCTCCGAGGGGGATGTCCCCTGTCCGTACCAGTGCAGGCAAGCAATGGGTGACAAGTTGTTACATATCACCCTGTTGGGACTGCGTATGTGGACTGGCCATTGGCCTTAGTTTCTTTTGGACTTAAAATTTTAGTTTCACATTTGCTGAATAAAGCCTCTTTTTGTTGACTTGTGGTTTTTCTTTTGATGTACATGATGTAGATGAGTATCATCATGCATTTGCAGTTGTAATAGTGTTCAGATTTGGAAAATGAAGTGTTGCTGTGATGAACTCCATGTGGTCCATGGGATATGTGTCCTAATCTAGTCTGGATCTATAGCATCCTTTGCTGCAGTCTGAGGGTGTAATGTTCAGCATTTGACACAGGGATGTACGTTTTGCATTTGTAAATTAACATCTTTGGCTTACACTGATGCACATCTGGTGGACTTACCACTGTTCAATGTTTCTATTTCCCTGACTGTGTGCCCATCTCCACTGGACATGCAGTTTACCACATCAATGTTGAAGGACTCATCTGTGTATACAGTGCAACTTGCTTGACACGTGTTTTGGGTGTATGCAGATGACTGACGTGACACTCCCGTACCCAGGCTGATGTGAGCAGAGCCTTCAGTGTGTAGTAGTTGTTGACTCACTGACCGAGTGTTCTGCTGACATGTTTGAGTCGTGCACAGACAAGGTTTGGCACAGCGGACCTTCCACAGGAGTGGAGTGCCCTCATGGCAGTGTGTAATCCCGTGACATTCCCTGGGCCCGTGTTGTGTGTTGTGTAAGCATGTCTGTGTGTGTTCCCTTCCCTTTTCCTACACAGGCTGTGTCCCTACGGATGTTCCTGTTTGTGATGCTTGCTGAGTTGTCCTGTGTTCATCCAGCATCTTGGACCTGGTTTCTCCGGGATGTGGGTGCATGGCAAACTAATGTTCATCAGGTTGTCATCCCTAGTTGTCTTTGTTGTCAGGGCTGGGGATGTGGGCAAATGCAGATGGGACACAGTCAGGATTCCCCTTGGCACTTGTTGGTTACACAAGTCATGTAATGTACAGTTTGTGGTAGCTTTCAGTGATTGTGACATGTTGTGTGTGTGACTGCTGCCACTGCTCAGGGTCAGAGCGGCAATGTTGGAAGTTGTCTATGTGCGTTCTTTGTGGGTCACCTTGGCTTCTTCATTGGTGTGTGACTGTGGCCGGGATCCCATTGATTGGGGTGGATTTCACGTCATGCCCATGTACCGCGTACTGTGCAGTGTGTCAGACATTCACGACTCTTGTTGACTGGCCATGTGTGATGGGTTTCTGCACCTTAGTTCCCACCACCACCCCTGGGATTGTCATGGGTGCATGTGCAATGTCACCAGTCCATGTGAGCTTCACTGCTGCACATTGGTGGAGATCAAGGTGTGTGGTGTTGAGTGTGTGCAAATGTGAGTTGTTGCACGGCTAGACCCCTACCTCCATATTGGCCTTGGCTGACAGGCCGTGCTGATTGATTTGTGCTTGTGTAGGTGTGATGGTAGTTTGTTGCTCAGGACACATGGCTGTGGTTCACAGTGTGAACGACATCTACCTTTGTCATCACAGTGGGATTATCATGCAGGCTAGTGTCACCACAATGTGGTCCCTGGGGGTAGTGCTGTGGTGGGTCTGTCTCTTGCTGTGTTAGTTGCTGTTCCTACAAGCTTGTGTGACATGTGTAATTTGGGCTCCCTCTCATCTAACAATGCCTGATTGCCCACATAGGGGAATCCGATCCATGAGTTACTTTTGTATGGCACTGTATACACATCTGTGTAATTGAAATTCAGGCCTCCTCATGTGTTGTGTGGTTGCCTGGGGACACTGGCACACCCCCCATCACCTTTTGTGTTTGATATGCAGTGTGAGGCTGCCTGTTTGTGTTTGTGCATCTGCACAACTGCATTGGTATATCTTTAGTGTGCCATTGGCTGTATGTTGTTTGGAGGATTTCCCCTGCTGTCCCTGGGACTCCTAGGTCATCAGTCAGCACAATAATCATGATTTGTATGTCCCATTGCTGCCATGGTATGGTATTTGTTCACCTCACATCTACAGTCTCCACAGGATATCTACATTTGTGTGTCCATTGGTGCAGATATGTGGGTCTGCATTATGATGGTCACTTCTGGCATTGTGTAATTGATAAATGTTGACAATGTCAACCCCCATGGGTGATGTTTGTCTACACATGGCCAAAGGTATGTTTTATTTGCACTGCACTGTTTGCCTCACCCAATCTATGTTGCTATGGGACACAAGCACTACTTTGCCACTGATGTGTTTGTTGTTGTGTGACCAGGAATCATCCATGCTGTTTGGCAGTTGCAGCTTTTTCCATGACAACACTTACCTTTTGGTCACTGTGATGATGGGGGTTTAGACCCCATTGCCACAATGTTCAAAATGTGCTTCAGCTATGGACCCCACACTTACCTTTTGGTCACTGTGATGATGGGGGTTTAGACCCCATTGCCACAATGTTCAAAATGTGCTTCAGCTATGGACCCCACACTTACCTTTTGGTCACTGTGATGATGGGGTTTAGACCCCATTGCCACAATGTTCAAAATGTGCTTCAGCTATGGACCCCACACTTACCTTTTGGTCACTGTGATGATGGGGTTTAGACCCCATTCCCACAGTGGTCATGGTCTGCTTGCATTGTGGAGGCCACACACATTTATGTGTGACACATGTGATAGGGGGTCACATTGTATGTTCAATGTCATGTTCAGTGTTGTAGGCATTTGACACAGACTACACACTCTTGTCATGATGTTGAGGGGATGTCTTTTGCTGACATTCCTTATGTTGGAGTATGCTGGTTGTGTCATGCATTACCCGTCCTATGAGTGGGGATGGTAGTAGTGGTAGGCATCCATCCCCCTAGGAGTGGGGATGGTAGTAGTGACAGGCATCCAGGCCCCCATGAGTAGGGGTGGTGGTAGTGGTAGGCATCCAGGCCCCCATGAGTAGGGGTGGTGGTAGTGGTAGGCATCCAGGCCCCCATGAGTAGGAGTGGTGGTAGTGCTAGGCATTCAGGCCCCTCTGAGTAGGGGTGGTGGTAGTGGTAGGTATCCATCCCCCTAGGAGTGGGGATGGTAGTAGTGACAGGCATCCAGGTCCCCATGAGTAGGGGTGGTGGTAGTGGTAGGCATCCAGGCCCCCATGAGTAGGGGTGGTGGTAGTGGTAGGCATCCAGGCCCCCATGAGTAGGGTGGTGGTAGTGGTAGGCATCCATCCCCCTATGAGTGGGGATGGTAGTAGTGACAGGCATCCAGGCCCCCATGAGTAGGGGTGGTGGTAGTGGTAGGCATCCAGGCCCCCATGAGTAGGGGTGGTGGTAGTGGTAGGCATCCAGGCCCCCATGAGTAGGGTAGTGGTAGGCATCCATCCCCCTATGAGTGGGGATGATAGTAGTGACAGGCATCCAGGCCCCCATGAGTAGGGGTGGTGGTAGTGGTAGGCATCCAGGCCCCCATGAGTAGGGGTGGTGTTAGTGGTAGGCATCCATCCCCCTATGAGTGGGGATGATAGTAGTGACAGGCATCCAGGCCCCCATGAGTAGGGGTGGTGGTAGTGGTAGGCATCCAGGCCCCATGAGTAGGGGTGGTGGTAGTGGTAGGCATCCAGGCCCCCATGAGTAGGGTGGTGGTAGTGGTAGGCATCCATCCCCCTATGAGTGGGGATGGTAGTAGTGACAGGCATCCAGGCCCACATGAGTAGGGGTGGTGGTAGTGGTAGGCATCCAGGCCCCAATGAGTAGGGGTGGTGGTAGTGGTAGGCATCCAGGCCCCCATGAGTAGGGTGGTGGTAGTGGTAGGCATCCATCCCCCTATGAGTGGGGATGGTAGTAGTGACAGGCATCCAGGCCCACATGAGTAGGGGTGGTGGTAGTGGTAGGCACCAGGCCCCCATGAGTAGGGGTGGTGTTAGTGGTAGGCATCCATCCCCCTATGAGTGGGGATGGTAGTAGTGACAGGCATCCAGGCCCACATGAGTAGGGGTGGTGGTAGTGGTAGGCATCCAGGCCCCAATGAGTAGGGGTGGTGGTAGTGGTAGGCATCCAGGCCCCCATGAGTAGGGTGGTGGTAGTGGTAGGCATCCATCCCCCTATGAGTGGGGATGGTAGTAGTGACAGGCATCCAGGCCCCCATGAGTAGGGGTGGTGGTAGTGGTAGGCATCCAGGCCCCCATGAGTAGGGGTGGTGGTAGTGGTAGGCATCCATCCCCCTATGAGTGGGGATGGTAGTAGTGACAGGCATCCAGGCCCACATGAGAAGGGGTGGTGGTAGTGGTAGCCATCAGGCCCCTGTGGGTGTGTATGGCATTGGTGATAGCCATCCCGCCCCTATGGTTCGGCTGTTGCTAGTGTACGTCATTTCTGCATCCCTATGTGTGTGTGACATATGTTGGGTACGTGTCATTTGTTTGTGTAGTGGGTGTCTGGCTTACCGTCTGCGCCGTACGCGTCCGTACCGGTTCCGGTAATAGATGTAGAGTATTGGTAGGACCTGCGCGATGGGATTCATGGTTGGGTCGTCTCGTTCGGGTTTCTCGTGGCTTCGACTCGTACTCGTTGCTGGCTTGTTCGTCTCGTAGCCGTGGATCGTCTTGTGGCACGAATCGGAGCTTATGTGCAGCTCTCCCGGATGCTCTGACGTGCCGGACGTAGCGACGGGTTCGGCGCGTACGGAAGGCGCATCGTACTAGTCCTGCCGGAAGGTGCTGTATATTTACTTCTGTGCGACTCGAATCGGCGTTTACAGATCCGGCTCGGGCTGGGAACAGGAGCTGGAATGGGTACGTACGGCTCGTTCGGAATCTGAGCAGTTATGCGCATCGTACTTGCTCGTTCGGACGACTGTTCGAATCGGTCGGGAAACACGTGTTCGGCTTGTTTTTTTTCTGGACGAATGGTGTTAGGTGCGCTTCCGGCCGAGATCGGAATCGGCCCCTTAGTGTCCAGGCCCTTCCCTGAGTTAAGTTTGATTGGAGTGTGAATAGCAAATGTTGCCACTTTAGAGTCCAAAACCTTACCTGAGATAAGTTGCATTGGGTGCAGAATCAGAATATCGACGTTGAAATATCGAATTGTATGAATATCGAGTCAAGAATATCAATGGTGATAAATATCGAGGTAAGTTTTTTCGTTGTTTAAAATATCGATTTTTGTGTAATGTAGAAATATCGAATTTGTAAATATCGATTGCAAATATATTGTTGTAAATAATATCGACTGTTTGTATTTTTTTTGTTTGTTTGTGAAAATGTTTGTTTTTACTGTATTTTAATTTATTTTTAGGAGCGGGATGTTGGGTTTATAGGGGAAAAGGGGGAGCGGGATGTTGGGTTTATAGGGGAAAAGGGCGGGAGTAATTTAAAAATATTTATTTTAAATTTTTGATATTTTTTTAATTTTGTGTAAAAATTTGGGAGCAGAGATGTTGGGTTTATAGGGGATAAGGGTGGGGAGTAATTTAAGAATCTTTATTTTAAATTTTTTATATTTTTTTACTTTATATAATAATTTAGTAGCTGAGATGTTGGGTATATAGGGGATAAGGGTGGGGAGTAATTTAAGAATGTTTGTTGAAGATCAATTTTAATAAAAAAATTATTGAAATATATAAATAATTAAAACAATATATAAATTAAACATTTTCAAAAATGTTGAATTTTTTTGAGGGTTAATATTTTGATGTAACTTGTGTAAAATATGTTATAAATATTTTTTAAAATAAAAAAACAAATTAAATAAATATATGATTGGTTTATTATTTTTAAATTTTTTATATATTATTTTATTGTTTTTTATTTTTTTAGTTTCAATACAAATTGGATAGTTTTTTAAATGGAATTTTTTAAATTTTAATTGTGATTTAGAATTTCATATTTATATTTTTAAATTTTGTGAGGAGTGTCTCAATTTTTTAATAATATATTATTTAATAATTGTATTTTTTTATTATTTTGTTTTTACATTTTTTATTTTAATTTTTTTTTAACAAATTTCAGAAAAATTGTGTTACATTTTAAATTTTTATAAAAATATGTCATATATTTTTTATAGTTTTGATTTTTTTTATATTTTTACATATTTGTCATTTTTACAATATGTAGTATGTTCCTTTCTTTTTTTGTTTTGGAGTTAGGAATAGTAAATTTTTTGGGGTCTATTATCCAGCATTGTGTTTTTAGTTTAGTTTGTTTTGGAGTTGGAATAGTAATTTATTATGGTTAATTATCCAGCACTTTTCCTGAGTTTAGTTGGTTTTGGAGTTGAAATAGTAATTTATTATGGTTTATTATCCAGCACTTTCCCGGAGTTTATTTGGTTTTGGAATAGTAATTTATTATGGTTAATTATTCAGAACGTTCCCTTAGTTTAGTTGGTTTGGGAGTTGGAATAGTAATTTACTATGGTTTATTATCCAGCACTTTTCCTGAGTTTAGATGGTTTTGGAGTTGGAATAGTAATTTATTATGGTTTATTATCCAGCACTTTCCCTGAGTTTATTTGGTTTTGGAGATGGAATAGTAATTTATTATGGTTTATTATCCAGCACTTTCCCTGAGTTTAGTTGGTTTTGGAGTTGGAATAGTAATTTATTATGGTTTATCATCCAGCACTTTCCCTGCGTTTAGTTGGTTTTGGAGTTGGAATAGTAATTTAGTATGGTTTATTATCCAGCACTGTCCCTCAGTTTATTTGGTTTTGGAGTTGGAATAGTAATTTATTACGGTATATTATCCAGCACTTTCCCTGAGTTTAGTTAGTTTTGGAGTTGGAATGGTAATTTATTATGGTTTATTATCCAGCATTTTCCCTGAGTTTATTTGGTTTTGGAGTTGGAATAGTATTTTATTATGGTTTATTATCCAGCATGTATTTTTTTTGTTCACAATTACATTGTATTTATTTTGTTTTGTTATACAATTTTTGACAATATTAAAAACATAATTCAGAAATGTTGATATTATTCAGAATTTATTATAAAGTATAATATATTTGTAACATATATTTTCATGTACATTAGTAAAATTAAAAATATATTTTTACATACATATCTTTTTCCAGTTTTGAAAAATGATAAATTATCTGAAGTATAGTCATGTAGTAGTAAAGTAAATATATTTTTAATATTTTAATTATAAACATTTTCATTTATATTTTTTATCATTTCTTATGAGAAAAAGTAAACATTTTAGTACATTTCTTTTTCTTTTTTAATACATTTTATATAATTTAATTTTTGTTGTAACATTATTTAATATGTATTTTACACATTTATATTTCATACATTTTATTATTATTTAATATATGAAATATTATTATTAAGAAAATAATATTTAAAACATTTACATTTTTTTAACAAATATATATTTTTTTATTATATATTTTTATAAAAAACTTTGTTATATTGGTTGCACACTTACAATAGTCTTATTGTAATTTTATATTTGAAGGTGTGTAAATGAAACTAACATACATTTTAATATATATTAAATATGATATTTTTTGTTTTTTGATAATAGAATATTTATTGTATATTTTACAATTTCTGTATATTTTTTGAACATTTGCAATTTTTTTTCACCATAAATACAAAAAATACATTTAATTTTTGGGATTTTTTTATTAATTCTCCATTCTTGTCTATGGGGAGTTAGTCTTTTTTTTATTTTTATTATGCGGCCATTTTTTTTCCTTTTTCTCACTTTTCTGTCTATGGGGCCGATTCCGATCTGGGTCGGAAAGCTCTCCGACCGAGCCGGATCCGGAGAGATTTCCGACCGAGCCGGACTCCTGCAGTCCGACCGTGCGAGTACGATGCGGCCTCATGCTGCCAGGCTCGATTCGGTCAGACTCCCATTGAAGTCAACGGGAGCCGGTCGTACGACGCGTACATGGGCTCCCATTGACTGAATGGGTACGTCTCGAACAAGGGCGCCCCCTACAGTGGGTACGCGTCGGTGCAACCCGCACCGTACATGCATGGTCCCCCCCTGTGTTCGACTCGTAAGGCTACGGGTGAAGGGGGGTCCGGCACGGACCCCCGAAGTCCGGCTCCGGGAGCTTTTTCGAGCCGGACGCTCCGACTCGATCCGGCTGTCCGACGCGTACATCGTACTCGCTTGGTCGGATAACGTCTCCATTGCGTGGTGCAATTCGTTTCCGTACGAGTCGGTCAGAGCGGTTCGGATCCGGAAACGGTTTGGTCGGAACACACGCGTACAATAGCATCGTACTCGCTCGCTCGGACAGCTGTACGAGTCGGTCGGAAAACAAGCGTACGGCTCGTACTTTTTCCGGCCGGATCCCGTTCGGAGAGCTTCCGACCAAGATCGGAATCGGCCCCTATATGTTTAGTTTTTAGGTCATTTTGCAAGACTGAACCTCGCGGTTGGGAGCTGCGTTTCGTCGGTTAAGGTAAGTTTGATTTATTTTAATTTTAAGGTAGTTTTAGGGTAGGGGCAAGGTAGTAGTAGTGTAGTTGATTTGTTAGGTCGTAAAGTGTTCAATTTAGATGTAGTTAGGTGATGTTTTGGTGGTTTAGTATTTTATGTGTTTGACGTAGTGTTGGATAGAAGTAGAGTGTTATGTAGTGTTAGTTATGTGTTGTTTTATTATGTTATGTTGTATTTAATGTTAATTTTAATGTTTGTGGGTTTTTACATGTTATTGTGGGAGGGTGTTCTTTTTTTTTCTTTACAGGTTTTCTGTTTCATGGACGGATGTTGCTGACAACCCCTTCATTTATTTTAAAAAGGAAAATGTATTTTGTTTCTTTGAAACAAGTACATTTTTTACATTTCCTTTTATTTTTTGGGTTTGTTGGAGTGTATTTTTAAAGCTATTTTTCAGGCTTTTGAGGGTTTCTACTTGGAGAGGATTTATTCGTTGGAGCCTTTTTTTCTACAGTTCTATTTGTGTGTATTTTTTTAAGCTACTTTTCGGGTTTTTAAGTGTTTCCTTATTGAGAGAATTGCGTCGTTGGAACCTTTTTTCAATAGTTGTATTTTTGCATTTTTTTGGGGACTTTGGGGCACATTACGATGGCGGACGGACAAAGTCCGCCCGCCACTGCAACGGAATGCGGGACCATCCGCAAGGGGTGCGACGATCCACCATGGGTATTAGGATGCCACCGCCACGGTGGCTGTGGCATCCTGTATTGTTCGCATTGCGGCCGGCGGTGCTGTCAGCAGCACCCGCCGCAATGCGAAAAACGCATATTGTGCATTTGAATGCACAACATGACAGGCACCCCGAGGTGCCTGCCACCTTGTGCATTCAAATGTGGGGGGTACCATAGGTACCCCCCATGTGCACCCCCCACCCCCCCAAATATTGGGGGCCCGCAACGGGCCCCCAGAAGCAAAGACCACATGCCTTTCCATGGAGAAGGCTGCTTTCTGCCAACATCCTAATATGGATGGCGGTGTCTTGCAGACACCACCACCATATTAGGGTACTTTACCACCCGGTCCCCTGTTGGACCGGCGGACGGTCTTTCCGTCCGCCGGGCTCCCCCCGCCATCGTAATATGGTGGGGGAAATGGCATGCGGGCGGTGGGAAATGGCAGGCGGATCGCCACCGCCATACGGGCGGTGGCGAGCCGCCCATCATTGTAATGACCCCCTTTGTTTTCCAATGGATATCTACAATGGATTTATTCGTTTTCAAGGACCGTCTACTGCAACATAACCGTAAGTTATTTTTTATTATTATGGGTGGGAAATGTTTTTGGTTATATATATTTTTTTTTATTCACTTTTATTTTAATAATTATATTATATCATATATTTATATGTACGTTTTTAATTTTTAAATTACATAATTATAATTATTAATTTAAAAAAGAGTAGAATTGTGTAGTTTAAAATGTTTTTTCATTTAATAATGCTTATGATGTTTAGGGTTGTTTTTTGTTTATACAGACGCGTACACAGGCTCCCATAGCAAAAAGAGGTGAGTGGGGAAAAGCGTACACCCTGTGGCAGGCACCCCATGGTGCCCGCCACTCTGTGCATGCCTGGATCAGGGGGACCCATGGGCACACCCCCGTGACAGATTCGGAGGGCCCCGCGTGAAGGGTGCCTGATACAGCCCCCCCCCGAAGTACGATTCCAACAGCCGTTTTGTCTCGCTGAGACTGAGGCGAAGAGGCTGTCCGAATCGTGCATCGTACTCGCTTTGTTGGAATTCGGCTCCATTGAGCGGCACGATTCGGCTACGAACTAGTTGTTCGGGCAGGTTTGGGTCCCAGAAATGATTCAGTCGACGCGTACGCGATCTTTGCATCGTACTTGGTTGTTCGGACCTGTGTACGATTCGGTCGGAAACAAGGGCTATGAACCGGATCCGGGAAAGCCAAATCCGATTCGGAAGCATTCCGAACAACATTGGAATCGGGCCCTTAGAGTACATTTTTGGAGTTGTTGGTTGGAGTGATAATAGCAACCTTTTATTGCAGTGTGTGGATATATTTTTAAATTGACTGAATCATTGCTTGTTCAAAGTCAATGATTATATTTTGTGGAAAGTAGTTGTCTGTGTGTTGTTTTATTATTGTAAGGAGCTCTATGTAGGTGGTATTTTGCTTATTAAGGAGTAGTGCGTATATGAAGGGTATGTTAGTGTCTTCACATTCGCCGTGGATGGTATATAGTTGGTAAAAAGGTTGGGGGAAAACTTTGAATGTGCCGTCCATCATCCACGTTTTGCAGTTTTTTTGTTTTTGTATGTTGTTGTGGTGGCAAAGACGATAATTTGTTTTTCATGACTGTTATTGTCATGAAGAATGAATTTCTCATCTTTGTGTGTAACCGTGTATTCTGGTAGGATTTCTATTTCAGCAAAAGTTTGGGGGGTGGGTGATATTTGAGCAGTAGCTCTTTTAGTTCTGGCTGCTAATCTGTGCCACTGGATTCAAGCTATCCTGGCTGATGAGGGGTGAAACCCCGAAACCGGTCATAGGATGCTTGTTTCCGGTCCAGGGAGGACCTGGCTTGGCAGCTCGGGCTGGACTGTTCCCATGAGGCACAGGATCAAGACTGATTTGCATATGGCCAGGTCTAAACTGGGGTGGCATGGTGAGCAAAAGAATGATGGATTTAACCCAGATCTCTTGACTGGGGGTGAATGGTTTGATTTGTTCTGCATTCCGTCCATCAATTGTGTGTCTTTTGCTTTCTTGCCCTAGGTGCACCGGGTATGCCCAGACGTGGGTCCCGGGCTCACTGTGCCACTGGATTCAAGCTATCCTGGCTGATGAGGGGTGAAACCCCAAAACTGGTCCTAGGATGCTTGTTTCCAGTCCAGGGAGGACCTGGCTCGGCAGCTCGGGCTGGACTGTTCCCATGAGGCACAGGATCAAGACTGATTTTCATATGGCCAGGTCTAAACTGGGGTGGCATGGTGAGCAAAATAATGATGGATTTAACTCAGATCTCTTGACTGGGGGTGAATGTTTTAATACGTTCTGCATTCTGTCCATCAATTGTGTGTCTTTTGCTTTCTCGCCCTAAGTGCGCCGGGTATGCCCAGGCGTGGGTCCCGGGCTCACTGTGCCACTGGATTCAAGCTATCCTGGCTGATGAGGGGTGGAACCCCAAAGCCGGTCCTAGGATGCTTGTTTCCGGTCCAGGGAGGACCTGGCTTGGCAGCTCGGGCTGGACTGTTCCCATGAGGCACAGGATCAAGACTGATTTGCATATGGCAGGTCTAAACTGGGGTGGCATGGTGAGCAAAAGAATGATGGATTTAACCCAGATCTCTTGACTGGGGTTGAATGTTTTGATGTGTTCTGCATTCCGTCCATCAATTGTGTGTCTTTTGCTATTAATCTTTTTAGAGTAGGGATGGATGGTAGTTGTCTTGTTCAGGGACTCTAGTTAATACGTTTTTTAGTATTTGGGTACTGGTCTGTTGGGAGCTGTTGCTTGCTTCTCTTAGTGTTTCTAGAGCATCTCTGACCTCTATTTCTGTCACATTGGGGGATGGTTGTGTTCCCTGACACTAACTACATTTGTTTCTACTGTTGTGGCTCTCCCGTAGCAAGAATTGTAGTAGTATTTACTACATTTCCAATGGGTTTTGTTTCCAGTTATTTTTTCTAGTGTATAAGTGTAGCCCATGTAGCACAGATGTAGTTTTCCCTTTTGTGATGTGATGAATTTTGCTCCTTCTGCCATTTTCTTTGTCTATCTCTGAATATATGTATATATATATTTATTAATTTTAAGATCTTTAATAGTAAACATGTTTGAATAAAATAAACTTACATTTGTCTTTGTTTCATTTTCTTGTTGGTTATTTTATTGATGGCCGTGGTTGATTCACTGGTTTCTTTTTTCTGTTGGTTTAAAAGAAAAATGTTATTTTTATTAAAGTGTTACATTTAATTTTATTATTTCGTTTATTTATTATCTATTTTTATTTAGTTGAGAGAAAAAAATACTTACTATTTTTAGTTGAAGAAGTTTATTTAGTTGACGTTGTTGTATGTTGACGTTTGTAGAATCTATGAAGAGAAAAGTATTGGCTAGTTATATTTTGCTTTTATATTTAATTTATTATTTTTTATTATTTTGCTCAACTTTTTAGTTAATTAATATACTTACTATGGGGCCTATTACGATGGCCGGCGGAGACACGACTGCGGTGCCGGCGGTGGCGTTAACACCCATTTACCGCATGCCGCCACCGGTCTTCACGCCCGCCATATTAGGATGGCCCCACATTGCCCATTTCCCGCCCGCCGCGGTGAGACGCCGACCGCCATCAAAGTGCGCCCGCCACCGCGGTGGAGTGAGCCAATCACCACACACCGCTGTGCGGAATGACATCCCGTACGCCGAAGATATCACGATGCCGGAAACATGGCAGCGCACCGCGACGGAGAAACCGCACAGCGAGAGACGGCGGAGACACCACAGCGGAGACAGAAAAGAGACACCCGGGACACACCGCGATGCATCCTGCCCTACACGCCATCCCGGTGCTGTACATGATACACCACCTGCAAGTCATCGTCCGCCGCGGACGCCTCCGCAGGTACGTACAGACACAACAGTGCAAGTAACACAATACACAGCTCCAGGGTGGAAAAACTTTGCATGTGAACACCACACACCCCTGTGGGGACAGGCACACAGCCATCACTGCACACACACATGTTCCACCTGAGACAAACACACCTCGCCACATACTGCCCACCCATGTTCCGCCATCATGAACAAATGTCCCGGTCACGTCACCGCCGCGGTCAGTGTGCAGGAAACCATGCACACAACGCAGAGCCCAGGGCCAGCGCATGCCAAGGGCACCGTACAAATAGCACAGAGCCACAACTCCATCCACAACACACCAGCTACCTCCCTGAAGGGACACAACATGTGCCTCCCAAGTGCCACTCCTGCACCACAACCACACAACTACAGCCACACCATGCCCCACGTCCCAACAACTGCAAATACAGCCACAGCAGGACCCTTTGCACAGGAACACATAGCACAGAAGCCCAGGCCCCAGCCAACACACACACCACAACAACATCACACACAAGCCAAGAACACTGAGGCCAGGCACAAAATGTACACACACACAGATGAGGACCAAACACTTCACTGCACACACTACCTGACAAGTCACACACACACACACCACCCTGACTCACAGCTACATACACACACCACATGCCAGCAGTAATGGAGGACAACATATATGAAAGCCAAAGTGAAGTGCCCACAAATGGAAGGGCAGTAACACAACCATCAAGCATGTGTGATGCTCATGCAAGACAAGACACATGTGAGAACACACACAGCCCATCACAGCACACATGGCTGACACAGTCAGTCAACACAAACCACGGTCACCCCAATGCAACAACTCCTGGAGACAGCAAGGACACCCATGTATAGGCACAGGGATGTAAGGAAGGCCCTGAACTCAAACACTGACCAGCCACACATAGGCATCCAAATACTGGACAAGAGAATGTCTGCTGCACAACACACAGGGCCCAGTGACACACTACATGACAGCCAAGCACAAGTAGGATATGTCACACATACCTCCTCCCACAACAGCACCACACAATACTGCCATGTGCACAAAACACAACCACAGGGCTCAACAAGTACACATACAGGCACAACACCCATGGTGACACATGGCAGTAGTTGACAATGCAGGTGCACACACATCCACAGTCACAACAAAGTCACCCCCTTCACACCATACACTTCTCCACCACCCAAGTGCACACATTGGAAGTAAGCCATGGGACCTGGATAACTCATCACCACAAGATGTCCATACACCGACACTGATTGGCACACAGAAAGGAAGCTCACACAGACCCCATGACCCTGGCCTGCCTGCCTGTAAGCCTGTGCCCAATCTCCCACCCTGTGCTGCCATTGCCCACAAACTTGACATGTGTCCACCATAGATAACATGAGCAAAGAAGGAAGATGACAACAAGAATTCATTGCCAACCACCTGCACTGCACCCATAAGCATCACAGTCAGGTAGAAATGAAGTGCCTCCCACGCCTGCAAAAAAAATGAAATGTGAGACAACCTATTGGCAATGTTGAAGTGGCATACTGAGCATGTGACACAGTAAACCATGCACACACAGAAACAACTTTATTCAGGAAGGACACTGACACAACTCACAGCAGGACCAACTGTGTTTATTCACAATTTGCATAGTGAGACAACAAATTTGGGCAACAGCAAGGCCAGTGGGCATTTCAATATGCACAGTATTTACATGAGAAGCTGCACAGGCAGGGAGCAACCAGCAGTGATCAATAAGGCCAGTGGCCAGTCCAATGTGCAGATGAAGTCCATGAGTAGCTGCACAGGCAGGGGGCAAATAGCAGTGAACAACAAGGCCAGTGGCCAGTACAATGTGCAGATGAAGTCCAAGAGAAGCTGCACAGCCAGGGAGCAAATAGCAGTGAACAACAAGGCAAGTGGCCAGTACAATGTGCAGAGTAGGGACACCAGAAGCTGCACAGGCAGGGGGCAAATAGCAGTGAACAACAAGGCCAGTGGCCAGTCCAATGTGCAGATGAAGTCAATGAGAAGCTGCACAGGCATGGGGCAAATAGCAGTGAACAACAAGGCCAGTGGCCAGTACAATGTGCAGATGAAGTCCATGAGAAGCTGCACAGGCAGGGGGCAAATAGCAGTGAACAACAAGACCAGTGGCCGGTCCAATGTGCAGATGAAGTCCATGAGAAGCTGCACAGCCAGGGAGCAAACAGCAGAGAACAACAAGGCCAGTGGCCAGTACAATGTGCAGAGTAGGGACACCAGAAGCTGCACAGGCATGGGGCAAATAGCAGTGAACAACAAGGCCAGTGGTCAGTACAATGTGCAGATGAAGTCCATGAGAAGCTGCACAGGCAGGGGGCAAATAGCAGTGAACAACAAGGCCAGTGGCCAGTCCAAAGTGCAGGTGAGGTACATGAGATCCTGCACAGGCAAGGGGCAAACAGCAGTGAACAACAAGGCCAGTGGCCAGGACACAGTGCAGGTGATGTCCATGAGAAGCTGCACAGCCAGGGAGCAAACAGCAGTGAACAACAAGGCCAGTACAATGTGCAGAGTAAGGACACCAGAAGCTGCACAGGCAGGGGGCAAATAGCAGTGAACAACAAGGCCAGTGGCCAGTACAATGTGCAGATGAAGTCCATGAGAAGCTGCACAGGCAGGGGGCAAATAGTAGTGAACAACAAGGCCAGTGGCCGGTCCAATGTGCAGATGAAGTCCATGAGAAGCTGCACAGCCAGGGAGCAAACAGCAGTGAACAACAAGGCCAGTAGCCAGTACAATGTGCAGAGTAGGGACACCAGAAGATGCACAGGCAGGGGGCAAATAGCAGTGAACAATAAGGCCAGTGGCCAGTACAATGTGCAGATGAAGTCCATGAGAAGCTGCACAGGCAGGGGGCACATAGCAGTGAACAACAAGGCCAGTGGCCAGTCCAAAGTGCAGGTGAGGTACATGAGATCCTGCACAGGCAAGGGGCAAACAGCAGTGAACAACAAGGCCAGTGGCCAGGACACAGTGCAGGTGAGGTACATGAGAAGCTGCACAGGCAAGGGGCAAACAGCAGTGAACAACAAGGCCAGTGGCCAGGACACAGTGCAGGTGAGGTACATGAGAAGCTGCACAGGCAAGGGGCAAACGGCAGTGAACAGCAAGGCCAGTGGCCAGTCCAAAGTGCAGGTGAGGTACATGAGATCCTGCACAGGCAGGGGGCAAACAGCAGTGAACAACAAGGCCAGTGGCCAGTACAATGTGCAGATGAAGTCCATGAGAAGCTGCACAGCCAGGGAGCAAATAGCAGTGAACAACAAGGCCAGTGGCCAGTACAATGAGCAGAGTAGGGACACCAGAAGCTGCACAGGCAGGGGGCAAATAGCAGTGAACAACAAGGCCAGTGGCCAGTCCAATGTGCAGATGAAGTCCATGAGAAGCTGCACAGGCAGGGGGCAAATAGCAGTGAACAACAAGGCCAGTGGCCAGTACAATGTGCAGATGAAGTCCATGAGAAGCTGCACAGGCAGGGGGCAAATAGCAGTGAACAACAAGGCCAATGGCCGGTCCAATGTGCAGATGAAGTCCATGAGAAGCTGCACAGCCAGGGAGCAAACAGCAGTGAAGAACAAGGCCAGTGGCCAGTACAATGAGCAGAGTAGGGACACCAGAAGCTGCACAGGCAGGGGGCAAATAGCAGTGAACAACAAGGCCAGTGGCCAGTACAATGTGCATATGAAGTCCATGAGAAGCTGCACAGGCAGGGGGCAAATAGCAGTGAACAACAAGGCCAGTGGCCAGTCCAAAGTGCAGGTGAGGTACATGAGATCCTGCACAGGCAAGGGGCAAACAGCAGTGAACATCAAGGCAAGTGGCCAGGACACAGTGCAGGTGATGTCCATGAGAAGCTGCACAGCCAGGGAGCAAACAGCAGTGAACAACAAGGCCAGTGGCCAGTACAATGTGCAGAGTAGGGACACCAGAAGCTGCACAGGCAGGGGGCAAATAGCAGTGAACAACAAGGCCAGTGGCCAGTACAATGTGCAGATGAAGACCATGAGAAGCTGCACAGGCAGGGGGAAATAGCAGTGAACAACAAGGCCAGTGGCCAGTACAATGTGCAGAGTAGGGACACCAGACGCTGCACAGGCAGGGGGCAAATAGCAGTGAACAACAAGGCCAGTGGCCAGTCCAATGTGCAGATTAAGTCCATGAGAAGCTGCACAGGCAGCGGGCAAATAGCAGTGAACAACAAGGCCAGTGGCCAGTACAATGTGCAGATGAAGTCCATGAGAAGCTGCACAGGCAGGGGGCAAATAGCAGTGAACAACAAGGCCAGTGGCCGGTCCAATGTGCAGATGAACTCCATGAGAAGCTGCACAGCCAGGGAGCAAACAGCAGTGAACAACAAGGCCAGTGGCCAGTACAATGTGCAGAGTAGGGACACCAGAAGCTGCACAGGCAGGGGGCAAATAGCAGTGAACAACAAGGCCAGTGGCCAGTACAATGTGCAGATGAAGTCCATGAGAAGCTGCACAGGCAGGGGGCAAATAGCAGTGAACAACAAGGCCAGTGGCCAGTCCAAAGTGCAGGTGAGGTACATGAGATCCTGCACAGGCAAGGGGCAAACAGCAGTGAACAACAAGGCCAGTGGCCAGGACACAGTGCAGGTGAGGTACATGAGAAGCTGCACAGGCAAGGGGCAAACAGCAGTGAACAACAAGGCCAGTGGCCAGGACACAGTGCAGGTGAGGTACATGAGAAGCTGCACAGGCAAGGGGCAAACAGCACTGAACAGCAAGGCCAGTGGCCAGTCCAAAGTGCAGGTGAGGTACATGAGATCCTGCACAGGCAGGGGGCAAACAGCAGTGAACAACAAGGCCAGTGGCCAGTCCAATGTGCATAGTGGGGACATCAGAAGCTGCACAGGCAGGGGGCAAATAGCAGTGAACAACAAGGCCAGTGGCCAGTACAATGTGCAGATGAAGTCCATGAGAAGCTGCACAGGCAGGGGGAAAATAGCAGTGAACAACAAGGCCAGTGGCCGGTCCAATGTGCAGATGAAGTCCATGAGAAGCTGCACAGCCAGGGAGCAAACAGCAGTGAACAACAAGGCCAGTGGCCAGTACAATGTGCAGAGTAGGGACACCAGAAGCTGCACAGGCAGGGGGCAAATAGCAGTGAACAACAAGGCCAGTGGCCAGTACAATGTGCAGATGAAGTCCATGAGAAGCTGCACAAGCAGGGGGCAAATAGCAGTGAACAACAAGGCCAGTGGCCAGTCCAAAGTGCAGGTGAGGTACATGAGATCCTGCACAGGCAAGGGGCAAACAGCAGTGAACACCAAGGCCAGTGGCCAGTACAATGTGCAGAGTAGGGACACCAGAAGCTGCACAGGCAGGGGGCAAATAGCAGTGAACAACAAGGCCAGTGGCCAGTCCAATGTGCAGAGTGGGGACATCAGAAGCTGCACAGGCAGGGGGCAAACAGCAGTGAACAAAAAGGCAAAGACATTGTGCAGAGTAGTGACATCAGAAGCTACACAGGGAATGTATGCAACTCTACCATGCCATGCCCAGCAACAGAGTAATGGGGCTGACAATGGGCATCACACACACCCCTGTGGACAGACAGATGTGCGAGGGTGACCACCACTCAGATGGGGCTGTCTGTCGGACTTGGAGCTGACTGTGTGTTGGGGTCAGTTGGAGGGCTTCCCTGGACAGTGGGAGTAACAACTGTGGAAGAGCCAACTGTGCTTGTGGGAGCTGGGGGGCTGCTTGGACCAGATGGGGTGGTGGCCCGGGGAGGTGGACTCATGCCCTGGTGAGACACAGTGTGTGCCAGAGATTGTGCAGGGGTGCCTCTACACTTCTTGGGGATCCTGAAAGGCTTCCCTGTCTGGGGATTGAGGTGAACTGGGGCAGACACAACAGGTGACCCCGTTACCAAAGCTGATTCTGGTGTGGATGGTGACCCTCCCTCTGGGGACATGCTGGATCCCGCTGTGCGCTTGACTGGTGTTAGCCGCCGCCCTGCCTCCCTCTGTCCACCAGCTTTGCCCCCTACAGGGTCCTCCCATGCTGGCTTCACAGGGCTTGGGATGGTAGTGGAGGTCAAGGATGGATTATCCATGGGGCCCTCATCCTGTGTAATGTTTGCGGGCAACACCTTCTCAGTGGGTGTGGAAACTGTAATTTTGCCTCGGCGAGACGTCTTTGGGACAGGGGAGTCTTTTGCGGGGGAGGAAGGTGAGGCCTGTGACCCTGATGCTTGTTTCTTTGCTTTGTGGCCCTTGCTGTCGCCTGATGGGCTTTTCTCTCTGCGCTCTGGGGTGGCCTTACTTTTATGTGGGGATGGTGTCTGCACCCTAGT
This sequence comes from Calotriton arnoldi, assembly GCA_963921515.1. NCBI lineage: Eukaryota > Metazoa > Chordata > Amphibia > Caudata > Salamandridae > Calotriton > Calotriton arnoldi. Next base: position 325,639 of record CAWUFW010013661.1, on the reverse strand, counting down.
ACGCTTGGGCAGCTGCTGCTCCTGTGTGCTGCGGGTTCTGTTACGGGACTTTGGGGTCCATTGAGCATTGTCACTGTCATCAGAGGTGCACAGTGACACGGGGCCAGACCGAGTACTGGGAGCCGCTCCCTGACTATGTGCCTGTTGCAGGGCTGCTGTCACAGTTGATGACAAGGACTGCACAGTCCGGTGTAGCCCACCTACGTCGGAATGTATGCCCTCCATGAAAGCTATAACCTGCCCCAACTTTTTGTCGTGCTCTTGGAAGGCATTGAGAAGTGCTGTCTGTCCCACACACAGCTGGCGCAATAGCTCGACTGCTTCTGCACTGAGGGCAGCAGGGCTGACATGGGCTGGGGCAGCTGTGCCTGGGGTGAAGGTGACTCTTCCCTTCCTACTCGTGCGGACACGGGCAGCACCAGTGGAGGTTGAAGGGAGGCTGGGCACTGGACACTGTGTGGCAGAAGAGGAGGCCGAGTCCCCGTTCCCTGTACCCCCCAACATGAATGCGTCACCGCTGGCGTCAGATGACGTAGAGCTTTGTGTCTCCGGCTGTGAATCCTCTAGCAGACTCCTGTCCCCCTCCTCGGCGCTGGTCACATCTGTGTCAGTCTGCTCTGGTGCGGCTGTTGCACTGGAAGCCTCACCACTGGTGTCCGTCCCCTCTCCCTCTGCACATACGGGAGCTGCTGCATTGGAGAGAGAAGTACTGTGAGATGAGTGGCATCAACAGAACTAACACGTGCCAATACATCTGCATCCTAGAAGAGGTGTGCAGCACATCGCATGCCACCCTGTGCACACATATATCTTGCCACCCAAAATATCAAGCCAATGGTGCATGTCCAACACACATCCTGCCATAAGTGCCCCAGGTGACTCACACAGCACACCATCCTGCTGTTGGCTCACATCAGACACAGCCACAAAATGGCCTGTGCACACACACTATCCCGATGTTGGCAAGGATGAACACCACAACATGGTGCACATCACCTACATGGATGGAGCAGTAGGGGACCACACAGACCACAACATACCAGCCCACAATGACCCTGCACACATGCCATCCACCATATCGAGTTCATGGGCACATCTACTGTTGCACATTGGCCTCAGATGTCTGACTGTCAGACATCTGAGGTCTGGAATTGCACGCATTCATTGAAACGCATTCACAGTTGGCACACTGGCATTCCCATCCATCTGAATTCACACACTACCCCACAGCAGAAGGTACCTGAAGGCCACAACTCCAAATGTAAGAGAGATGCACAGTGCTAAAACTGACTTCATGAAGCACCGTTTGGGCAAAGGCATGGCACATACACCCAGCACAGAGACCACTCACAAAACATTGAACCACACAACCAACGTCACACATATGACAATTTGCACACTCTGTAGACACATGCACCCACTCCCATCCAAAGGCAGCCTGCAACACATACTCACCCCTAGCTTGCTGCTGATGCTCCTTCAGTTGTCTGTCCAGCTCAGGTTGTGTGACAGCCACAATGCGGCCCATTAGTGGTGTCATGCTGCGCCTAGCCAACCTGCCAGTCCGAGGGAGCAGCCCCAGCGTCATCTCGGCCACGTTCTTGCTCAGCCGGCAGATGTCGTCCCACCTTTTATGACAGTGGGTGCGCCTTTGGTTTGACACACCCAGATCTCGCACTCTGGAGGCAATGGCCCTCCACACGGCTTTACGCTGGTGGACCTTCAGCTGCAGGCATGGGAGACAAGAGGGGTGAGGTTCCAGTGACACAGTGCACAATGACAACACAACGAAAATGCAGTAGCACGACAGTGACTCATCCAAAACTCCAGCTACAACTGTAACAGAGCCAACAATTGCTGTCAACATGGTACAATGTCATTGGTCAATCAGACGTACAGGCATGCATGTTCGATGGTGGACAGAGTACCTCCACATCCCATTCACATGCAGGATACCAACACAGCAAGCGACGTGTAGTCTGGCCGCAGCTACTGTCTGCAGTTACCTACAACTACACATAGAGAAGATAGCAAAACATGTGTCTTGTTGTTGGACTCACTGTGTCCAACACTGCGCAGACCTAAGTGTCCTAGCCCTGTGAAAGCCTCACTGTGTCCTGGAACTCACATAGAGTGATAACAACTGTCATAGACACACATCCTTCTCCCACGGCTGCTCCTGTGCAATCTACATGGCAGAGATGGGACTTAGATGAAGAGGCGTGAACCAAACACACATGGAACACACTGTACATGCAGTGATGTGGACATGTGGCATTCGGCGGGGACTGTGCAGGGCAGGTGGACTGACACTGAGTGGGTAAATTGGGAGCAACACAGCCATTCACACAAACGATAACTGGCCAGACTCCTGCATCACCGAAATGCAGCTGCACTGTATGGCTGACACTACAAAACATGTCCCTCTACTCAGGATAGGCATGCAGGATAACGTGTGAAAGAGCCCACCAAGCCCTTCCCGCTGTAGTAAACATGCTAGGCAGTGCAAGTCAGAGCCCCACAACCACTGACACATACCGAAGCACCTCCACCTCACCTGTGCCCACCCTGCACTCTCACTCACAGTCTGGGAGACTTACCACGACATTAGAGCCGCCATAAAGCCTTGGGTACTGTGCAAGCACCCTGTCTACCAGGACCTCAAGCTCCTCGCTGGTGAAGGGACTGGCATGGATCTTCTGAGTCCTCAACATCACAATGGACATGTGGCAGCAGCAGCACGTTGAGGGTGGCAGCCAGCAGTCCCTTGAGGCAGTAGCAGCAGGTGGAGGGTGGCAGCCAGCAGTCCCTTGAGGCCGCAGCAGCAGGTGGAGGGTGGCAGCCAGCAGTCCCTTGAGGCAGCAGAAGCAGGTGGAGGGTGGCAGCCAGCAGTCCCTTGAGGCAGCAGCAGCAGGTGCAGGGTGGCAGCCAGCAGTCCCTTGAGGCAGCAGCAGCAGGTGAGGGTTGTCAGTCAGCAGTCCCTGGTAGCTGTGGGAATGTGGGGCACCCTCCCACACATATATAGGCCCCTGGGGCTGTGTCAGTGGTCCCAGGGTGCTGCAATTGGTGTACCAGGTCTGCCTCATTCAAATACATCCAATGTCCGCCTCCGCGGTGGCGGTGCACGCCTACCGCGATTTTCAAACTTGCATCAGGCTACCGCGAGACTGCTTCCCATTGGCTGCAAGGGCATGGTCCATGGCGGTGACACATCGTAGGGGCTAGGCGCGCGCTACCGCGGTGGTGCATCTTTTGAATGCCTCCAGTGACCGCCTCCGCGGTGGCGGTGCACGCCTACCGCGATTTTCAAACTCGCATCAGGCTACCGCAAGGCTGCTTCCCATTGGCTGCAAGGGCATGGTCCATGGCGGTGACACACCGTAGGGGCCAGGCGCGCGCTACCGCGGTGGTGCATCTTTTGAATGCCTCCAGTGACCGCCTCCGCGGTGGCGGTGCACGTCTACCGCGATTTTCAAACTCGCATCAGGCTACCGCGAGGCTGCTTCCCATTGGCTGCAAGAGCATGGTCCATGGCGGTGACACACCGCAGGTGTCAAGCGGTAGGCACCGCCATATGGGTGCCAGACAGTGCCTGGAGTGACCGTGATTTGGGTAGCGGTGCATGGTGACTGCCATTGTCACATACATATCTGGTGGTGTCTCCCGCGATTGTGCCTGGGTCATGGGCGGTGCCAGTCCGCAGGGGCCAGGCGGTAGGCACCGCCATATGGGTGCCAGACAGTGCCTGGAGTGACCGTGATTTGGGTAGCGGTGCATGGTGACCGCCATTGTCACATACATATCTGGCGGTGTCTCCCGCGATCGTGCCTGGGTTATGGGCGGTGCCAGTCTGCAGGGGCCAGGCGGTAGGCCCCGCCATATGGGTGCCAGACAGTGCCTGGAGTGACCGTGATTTGGGTAGCGGTGCATGGTGACCACCATTGTCACATACATATCTGGCGGTGTCTCCCGCGACCGTGCCTGGGTTATGGGCGGTGCCAGTCCGCAGGGGCCAGGCGGTAGGCACCGCCATATGGGTGCCAGACAGTGCCTGTAGTGAGCGTTAATGGATTTGTGGAGTAGCTTTGCTGCACCTAACGTGTCCTCCAGCTCTCTGCATAGGCCAACATGTACAGTGCCCAGTGTTTCAACAATTGAAGGGTCCTCATGAGGGCAAATGCACAAAAGGGACATGTCACTCCACGTCACCAACACATACCATATATGGGTCGCAAATACATTGCATGGGAACATACACTTGCACATGTCACATGTGCTGTGTAATTAAATGTAGACTGTCCAGTTAATGTGTTGCATAGCATATGTAGATAATGGTCAATGTCTGTGTGTGCAATGTAACGCACAATGTCATCTCATTTACTGAACTAGGGGCATCAGCAACTGGCACATTGTCCAATGCACATGCACACACGTGTCCCCCACGCTCAGCCGGTGGTCAGTGTGTAGTTGATGTGTGCCATGTGCAACCTGTGTTGGGAGGTGTATCAGGGTCAGCAACATGGTGTGTTCGGGTAGTATTGCAATTAGTAACATATGCTGGGGGTCATACTCACAGGTGTGCACACATATCTGTTAGTATATCACACTGTGCATGCGAATGAGCCGGAGGGGTGCACAGATAATTGCTGCTGGTAAGGGGACAGGTGTACGAGTAGTGTGCCTGATGTGTACCTACTTCTGAAGTGCCCTGTCGGTTAATGGTGCATGTTGTAAAACTTGGGAATGTGTCTGTAGAACAAATTGATGTGATGCACATTTCATGGTCTTCTGCATTGACATCTGTGCACTTTGATCTGTCCTAGGAGGAGGAGGCCCAATATCCATCGTCCGTTCACAGTCCTGGCAGACATAGAGAATGAGGATATAATCCGCAAATTCAGGCTGGACCGACAAACCCTGCAGAACCTATGTGCCACGTTGGAGCCCCACCTGCAGCCACGTCGGACATATCCAACAGCTTTCACCGCAACATCTAAGGTGATGGCATGCCTGCATTTCTTTGCAACAGGCTCATTCCAGCACACGGTCGCAAGTGCAGGCGGGATGTCACAGCCGATGTTCAGCATGGTGCTGAGGGATGTCCTGTCGGCCATGATGCTCTACAAAGACAGATATATCCATTTTCCCAGGGGGCCTGAGTTGGTGGCTGTGAAGGGCGATTTCTATGCCCTTTGACATATCCCCCATGTCATTGGTGCAATTGATTGCACACATGTTGGGCTTGTGCCACCACAGGCACGTGAACAGGTTTACCGCAATAGGAAGCATTCACACTCGGTAAATGTTCAAGTGGTGTGCCTGGTGGACATGATCATCTCACACGTGTGTGCCAAGTTTCCCGGCTCAGCCCATGATGCCCACATCTTGCGCAGCAGCATCGTTCCTCAGCTGATGGCCAATCGGCTTCCGGAGCGTGCATGGCTTGTGGGTGAGTATGCATAGTGGATTAGAGTGGTGTGTGTGTGACATGCTGTCGTGTGGCATTTTGGGACTGCAAGGTTAATCTGTGTCTCTCACACCCAGGTGACTTGGCATATCCGAACCGCCTGTGGTTGCTGAGCCCATTGCGGAATCCCGTCACGCCAGCTGATGTGCGATACAATGATGCCCATGGGAGGACACGGCGTGTGATAGAACGGACATTTGGTCTCCTAAAATCAAGATTTCGGTGCCTGGACCGTACTGGAGGTGCCCTTATGTACTCGCCAGGGAAGGTGTGTCAGATAGTGGTGGCATGCTGCATGCTCCACAACCTGGCCATTCGCAAGGCAATAGCCCTGATCCTGGATGACGATGATGAGCAGCCAAGGCCCCCGCCTGCAAATCAACCCGGATCCAGTGACGAGGGCAGTGGAGAGGAGGAAGGGGTCGACATGCGTCCACAGCTCATCACCCGCTACTTCACTTGAAGGTGAGTGACGATGTAGAAGGGACAAAATGGTCTGATGGTGTTGCAGTTGCTGTGTGGGTGTATGTGAGCTTGCTTACTGCAGCTTTGTGTTGTCTCATTGCTGCATGCCAATGTATGTGTGATTGGTTAGTGTGACACATAATGTCTCTATGGTGACTGTTGCTCTGTGTAAAGTTAGAAGATCTGAGTACCTTGTTGACATGTGTTGTGTGATGTGTGCGATGCCACACCCATACAAGTGACTCTTGTTCTGCGGTTTTCCCTAGGTCCCTTCAGCATCTCACTGCCTACCTACATTCCATTCCCCTGGACCATGTCCTACACGTTGAAGGTTGCACATCCTGTATTAGAGACGGAGCAGACACAACAACATGTGTGTAAGGTGTATTTATTTACAATTGTGACATGCGAGGGTGGAGAACATGTGAAGGGGGAATTGAAGAAGTGAGTTGACAGTCATGGTAGATGAGATACTTGAGTAGTCCCCACAATGATGTGGAGACCCAGTCCAACAGATAGATGCCATTCACATGGCAGTGTGGTGAAGGATAGTCCAAAAGGTCAATGCAGTGGTGCAGTGGTCTGCCATCATGGCTGGCTCGGGGACTAGCGTTTGGCAGGTGCTTTGGCACGTGAGGCCCCCTGGCCTTTCCTTGGACGGCCCCTTTTGCACTTGACTGGAGGGGCCACTGCTGCAGGGACAGTGGTGTCTGAGGACTCACCCCCCTCTGTGGATGCAGGGGAGGATGATGAAGTGTCATCCTGCTGCCCAACAGGGGGAGGCGGAGGGGTAGAATGTTGTGATGGCCTGTCCCTCAGAACCGCCACTAGCTGCCCCAAGAGGTCCACAATCTGTCCCATGCGTGTGTCCATGGACCTCAGCAGCAGCAGGTGCTCCCGAGATTCTTCCTCTAACCGTCCCATTCATCCCTGGGCCTGTTGGTAGGCCCCAAGGATTCTGTCGATGTGGCCCAGGGCTTCTGTCCCAGGATCAGTTCCCCTCTGCATGACCCTGTCCTGACCACCTGCACTGCTGCCACGGTCCTGTCCGGTCCTCACATTGGCCCGCTGCATCCTCTCCCTGGCCTCCACAGTTGATGTAGTGGGCTGCTCAACCCCTGGGGCAGGGAGGGTGTTGCGGCCAGCTGTGGTGGTGGTGGTGGTGGTAGTGGTTGATACACAGGCCGTGACAGCAGCTGTCAGAGGATGGTCATGGGCTGCAGCTGATGTGGTTGGGGGACAATGGGTGCCTGGGACTGGTTGCGGCCTGCCACACAAGATGGGCCAGCTTGGAGCTCCTCATCCAAGGAATCCAGGGAGTCCTCATCCAGTTGTCTCTGTTCCGGGGGGACTGGCTCTGCAGGGTGGTGTCATCCTCTGCAGTGAGTTCTTGGTCACCTGTGGTTCAGATGAGAAATGGTCATTGTGTTGCACCCAGCAAAGTTTGTGTTAGCAGTGTTACATCAACTGTTTGTACATCCAGCAGTTGTTCACTGTACAAATTTGCATTGACCGACATCCAGTGATGCATTACAAGCTGTTGTGGTACATGCATTACTTGTCCATATTGGGAGTTGTCAAGACATGACATGCACAATATAATTTTTTTACATTGACAGTCTCATGTTGGCATCCAGTTATTGATCAATCATATGTCATCCATTTACGCGTATGTGTCACTTGTTGAGCCCTTGCAGCGGTTTACTCTGCACATTGAGTGAACATTGTAGTTTCATGCATACCTTTTCAATGTGGTGTACATATCTGTATTTGCAATTCCAGACATGCTTAAGTTTGCTTTAATTAGATCCTCAGTGGTCTGGACCACTGCTACTGTCAGATGGCATGTAGTGGTGTGCATGGTTGTGCTCGGAGTTCCATCTACATGTGTTTCAGACTTTCACACTTTGGTTGCTGTCACAGTTTCATTTTCTTAGGTGTGTGCACACTATAGTTGCCAATGCTATCTGGGTGTGCAGTTGTGCATTGAGAGGCCTGGTGTCCTATGCCAACATTTTTTTTTCAATGCATATCTGGCTGCATGTTGTGGCTGTTGATATGTAGTGTTTGCTGTTTTTCCTTATATTTGAGAGACCTCTCTGTGTGTGTATGATGATGGCTTCCATCTTGGTCCAGTGTGGGACAAGTCAGCATGATATGTCCACATGCCAGTTCTTTTGAAGTGTACATTGCAATGACTGACACATGCATGATGGTGCCAGGAAGTAATGGGTCTTGTGTGCTGGCGGTCAGGTGGGCCCGTGTGAGTTGTTGTGCAAGCTTCCGAGCCCCACACACCCCGACCTGTGAGATGCGGTTACCTACCTGTGAGTTGGGTGGGTAGCATACATTGCCTGCCACATGATTGTTATTGGGGGTGTAGTGTCCCATCCTCCATAGTGGTAGAACAGCATGCATGTTGCGTTTTGTGGGACGGATAGCCAAACACACTACACCGTCTCACTGTGAAGATGGCTAACTACCATTTGAGGTGAAGGTGAGCAATGACATGGCTATGTGACTTGGTTGACATTTTTGGATGGAATGTGCGTGTGGTGAGCAGAATGTGTGTGTGGCTTTTTGTACCCATTGATTTCCGATTACATTTGGTCATGGGGTATAGCCCCCCATCACTGTTGTCCCATCTATCTGACTGTGGGGTTCAGTCCCCCAACATTTGAAGGCAGAATAGGGCATGGGGTATAGCCCCCCCATCACTGTTGTCCGACCTATCTGGCTGTGGGGTTCACTCCCCTGACATTTGAAGGCACAATAGGGCAAGGGGTATAGTCGCGTAGCACAGTGGTGACATACAGCAGGGTGAACATCTCACCCAGCATACATTTCCACACTGTCATGGTTTCATGGTATTTGTGGACCTGAGAACATGAGCACAGTACTGGTGAAGCAGTTGTTCCAGGGCATCCATACACTGACATGTTGTGGTCAACAGTGGTGTATGTGTGAGATGTACTCAGCCCTGTGCAGACAATGTGTGCTTTTGGGGCCAGACTATACCAGCACTGTTCAGACAGACAGTGTGAGATGTGAACATTGTCAATGCATACACACATTGGTGGTCCAAACAAGACACCTTTGACAATTTTAGTCAGACAAGGTGCTGTTCTGCAATTCAGTGCAGCACTGTGGTAGCTGGGTGTGTTGCAGGACATTTGGGATGTGCTTAGTTTAGCATTGTGAGTCCCAGCTGCAGTGTAGTTTTTGGGTACACTGCACTTCCACTGTTTACATTGCAACACTGTGATATGACATGGGTGATTTGCACTTTGCCAAAAAAACGGCCAGACACTGCTGCAGGGCAGCATGATCGTTGTTAGTGTTGCAGTGTGTGATGCCTGGCACAGTGTACACAATGTGGGTCATTTTTGAACAGAGACTTGTGCATGGTGACTACAACACATCTGTTTTGCATTATTTGTGTAGGTGACTGTGGACTAAGTGGCATGGTGTCATGTGCGGCTGCACAGACGTCACATGCCTATGAGTGGGACAAGTGCTCCATCATGCTGAGCTGTGGGAGTAGGGGGCCTGTTGTGAGTTGTGCTGCTGTGTAACCAATTAAGAACAACACTCCCGGTTGAAATGGTTACCTACCCGTGAGTTTGATGAGTGACATTCAATATCTGCCACATGCTTGTGGCTGGGGGGAGTGGACAAGGGGGCCTGGTGGGAGTTGTGAGGCAGGCCTCCCTATTCCACAGACACCTCCCTGTAAAGATGGCTACCTACCTGTTAGGTGAGGGTGAAGCACACAATGGCTGAGGCATGCTTCTGTGTGGGGGGAGTGCTCCATCCTGCTCAGCTGTGGGACAAGGGGGCCTGGTGGGAGTTGTAGTGCAGGCCTCCCTATTCCACAGACACCTCCCTGTAAAGATGGCTACCTACCTGTTAGGTGAGGGTGAAGCACACAATGGCTGAGGCATGCTTCTGGGTGGGGGGAGTGCTTCATCCTGCTCAGCTGTGGGTCAAGGGGGCCTGGTGGGAGTTGTAGTGCAGGCCTCCCTATTCCAAACACTCCTCCCTGTAAAGATGGCTACCTACCTGTTAGGTGAGGGTGAAGCACACAATGGCTGAGGCATGCTTCTGGGTGGGGGGAGTGCTCCATCCTGCTCAGCTGTGGGACAAGGGGGCCTGGTGGGAGTTGTAGTGCAGGCCTCCCTATTCCAAACACTCCTCCCTGTGAAGAGGGCTACCTACCTGTTAGGTGAGGGTGTAGCACACAATGACTGCCACATGGGTGTGGGGAGTAGTCCATCCTGCTCAGCTGTGGGACAAGGGGGCCTGGTGGGAGTTGTAGTGCAGGCCTCCCTATTCCACAGACACCTCCCTGTAAAGATGGCTACCTACCTGTTAGGTGAGGGTGAAGCACACAATGGCTGAGGCATGCTTCTGGGTGGGGGAGTGCTCCATCCTGCTCAGCTGTGGGACAAGGGGGCCTGGTGGGAGTTGTAGTGCAGGCCTCCCTATTCCACAGACACCTCCCTGTAAATATGGCTACCTACCTGTTAGGTGAGGGTGAAGCACACAATGGCTGAGGCATGCTTCTGGGTGGGGGGAGTGCTCCATCCTGCTCAGCTGTGGGTCAAGGGGGCCTGGTGGGAGTTGTAGTGCAGGTTTCCCAAATACCCACCCACCTCCCTGTAGGGATGGATACCTACCTGTTAGGTTAAGGTGAGCAATGCTATGGTTGGCACATGGGTTGGGGTGGAGGGCTCCATCTTGCGCAGCTGTAGGACAGGGGGGCCTGGTGGGAGTTGTAGTGCTGGCAGCATGTACACATGTACCCATGGTGATGTTGCTAACTACCTTTGGGGGGCTTCAGGGGGAGTGTCTGTTGAATCTGTGAGAGATGTGTTGGGGGAGTGTTGTGCACATGAATGAATTTGAACCTAGGAGGAATTATTTTGTAGTAGTGCAAGACAGTACATTTGTGTGATGTTAGGCATTTGTTTGTACTTACCAGCCTCCACTCCCCCGGGTGTTCCTGAGAGACTCTCTGGATGTAGAATGCCAAGCACCTTCTCCTCCCATTCAGTGAATGTTTTGAGTGGAACGGGAGGGCCACTGCCTGTCCTGTGAGCCAGCTCATTGTTCTTGGCTCTCTTCTTCTTGACCACTGCCTTCAGATCGTGCCACCTCTTCACAATATCATCTCTATTGCGTGGCATGGTCCCTACTGCATTTACCTTCTCTACTATCCTTCTCCACATTTGCGTTCTTGTTGCTAGTGGTGTCTGTTGGACCTGGTTACCAAACAATTGTGGTTCTACCCTGATTATCTCATCAACCATGACCCTCAACTCACTCTCAGTGAATTTGGGCATTCTCTGTGGTGACATGGTGTGTGATGTGTCAAGGTGTTTAAGGTGCAGGTCTGGAAGTGGTAGTAGTGGTTGTGATGTGTTTGGTGTGTGCTGTGCAAAGGTGTTAGAGGTGCAGGTGTGGAAGTGGTGGTGGTGGTGGTGCTGTGTGTGTGTTGTGCAGATTTGCCTCTCCTGTCAACTGGGGTGGATGTCCCCTCAGTTGTGGAGTTTTGCAAAGGATTGTGGTCTGTTGGGGGCTGGATTTATACTGGCCTCTGTGGGTGTGTCAGGATGGGGTATTGGTAGCAGGTGTGGTGTGTGTGTGGACCTGGGATTTGTAGTTTTGGAGTTTCCCATGGGGGTGTGTCTTTGGGCTGTTTTAGGTATTTTTGGGTGCATGCCTTGTTTGGTTGGTGCACTTTGTGGCCATGTAGTGTGGTTTTCTCGCGACCGCCATTTTTTTAACGGAGCATCCGTAGCGGTGGCTCGGCTACGGCGCTTCCGCCGTCTCACTCATTCATCAATGTTGTCGACCGCGGCGGTCGGAAACAGCGCACTGCACCGCGGCGAGGTCGGGAATATCATAATTTCGATGCCGGTGTCACCGCTGTGGTTGTGGTCGTTTGGGCTGTTTACGCTGCGAAACCGACCGCCACGGACGGGTTTGGGCCTTCTCCGCAGGCGAACGGCGGTTTCTCGGGTCTCCTTTCCGCTGCGGTTGGATTTTTACCGCCGAGGATCCTAATCTAGCCGTCGGTTTTCCCGTGGTAGCGGCGGGCGGTGATTTCCCACTACCATGGCGGTTGGCTTGATTTTCCGACTGCCATCGTAATGACCCCCTTAGTTTTATATTTTTGTTTAATGTTGATTTTGTCCTTGCTTTCGAAGTTAGGGGCTGATTACGATGGCGGGCGGACTTTGTCCGCCCGCCACCGTATCGGTGATTGGGACCACCCGCCAGACATGCGGCGGTCCCACCTCTGCAATTAGGATGTGACCGCCATACTGGCGGGCACATCCTGGGCCTTTAACATTGTGGGCGGTGCTGCTGACTGCAGCACCGTCCGCAATGTGAAAGGTGCTTGCACCGCATTTCCCTGCACCACGTGGCAGGTACCACGCGGTGCCTGCCACTTGGTGCATGGAAATGCAGGGGGTACCATGGGTACCCCCAGTGCAGTGACACCCTCCCTCATGGGGGGCCCGCAACGGGCCCCCAAACCCAATCCCCTCCAGCCTTTCCATGGCGGCATTGCCGCCATGGAAAGGCCTCCTAAAACCCACATCCTAATATGGCAGATGGTGCCTGCTAGGCACCGCCACCATATTAGTGGCCCTGCTCCGCCCGCCAGGCAATCGGAGCGATTGCACCGGCGGAAAAGCGGCGGACGGACTTTGCGTCCTCCGCGATACCCACCGCCATCCTAATATGGTGGTGGGTAATTCTCTATTTGATGGCGGAACGATCGCCACCGCCGGCCCAGCGGTGGAAATCGTTCCGCCATCGTAATGAGCTCCTTAATCCTTGTTCTGAGTATTTTAGGTGGAGTGTTAGTGAAGTGTAGTCTGTGAAATATAAAAGAAACCGTTATAGTTTTAGTTCATTTTATTATTTCTCTTATTTAGACTATATTTTTACTTTGTTATAAAAAAATATACTTTCTTTTTTTAGATGATGAAGTTTTTTTCGTTGATGTGGTTTTGTTGAGTTCTGTAGAAGCTGTTAAAAAAAGTATTTGTTAGATATGTTTTGCTTTTTTATTAAATGTATTAGTTTTACATTCTTTACTTTATTTGTTGGTTAAGTCATATACTTACTTTGTTATATATTTTTTGTAATGTTTATTTTATTGGTGTTGTGGACATAAATCTTTTTGTTGAATTTTCTAGGCGGGTTTTTAGTGAAGTTTAATCTGTGACATATAAAGGAAAACATGTTATAGTTTTAGTGACATTTGTTTTAAGCTATGGTTGCGATCCTTCCGCCATCACACAGGAAATTTCCACCGCCGAATTAGGATGGCGGTGGGAATCCCAATGTGTCCGTGGCGGACGGAAAGTCCGTCCGACACGGTTCCGCAAGGTGGTCCTTTTCCGCCCTCCTTGCGGAACCAGGACACAGGGCAGCATGGCGTAGGGATTACGATATCCCTTTCCGCCTGTCTTTTCGCGGCGGTCATCCCACCGCAAAAAGACAGGCGGAGGCTGGATTCGGGGGACCGTTGCGGGCCCCCTCTGTGGGGGGGGGTGCACTGGGGGGGTACCCATGGTACCCCCCTGCATTCCCGTGTGGTGCCTGCCACGTAGTGCAGGGAAATGCAGTGCAAGCACTTTTAACATTGCGTATGGTGCTGCAGCCAGCAGCACTGCCCGCAATGTTAAAAGCCCTGGATGCGCCCGCCAGTATGGCAGAAGCATCCTAATCGCAGTGGTGGGACCGCTGCATGTCTGGCGGGCAGTCCCAAACACCGGTACGTAATCAGCCCCAAAGTTTTGTTTTTACTTTTAATGAGAGATTTTCAGAATAGTTGTTTGTGTTGTTCTTTTTCGTTCTGTTTTCTGTCTTGTAAAGGTTCGTTCTTCCTCCGTGTTCGTCTGCTATACAGTAAATTTTGTGTTAATTAATTAATTGTTTTTATAGTGTTTAATTTATTAGTAACCATTTTCTATTGGTTAGTGTAGATGTAGTTTAAATGTATTGGTCGATATAGCTTTTTTGTATTATTTAGCAGTTACCTTCTAATTTGTTTAATATTTATTATGTTTATTTAATGTTTGGTTTTGTTTTGTTTATAATTTTTATTTAAATATATTTGTAGCTAAATGTGATTTTTTTTGCATATGATATATATTTATGTTTGTTTATTTTTGCGACTTCTGATATTTTTTATGTTGTATTGTTTGTTTATTTATTTTTGTATTTTTTGTGTATTTGTTTTATTTAATGTTATTAATTCTGTAATTTTTATAGGATATGTTTAAAATGTTTGGAATATGTTATTTTATTATATTATTGAAAATAGTTTATTTTTATGTTTAAATGTTATTTTCTGTATAGTTTATATTTTTTTATCGGTGTTTGTTTTGTCAATATTATTTAGACCAATGTTTTTGTTATGTTTCGTTTTATTTTAATGTTATTGATAATTTTGTGTTCTTTATTTTTGCTGTCGATATTTTTGTCATTGATATTTTTTTAAACAATATTTTTTTATGGTTGTATGTTGGAACAACGAGTTCCCCAACCACGACTTCCCTAACAACGAGGTCGCAACCACGACCTTGTCTAAACCACGATTTATTTTACCATGCATTCCTTCACCACGATTTTTCGTGGTAAAGGAATGCGTGTTAAAAAAAATGCTTTCCAACTAGTACCCCGATCCCCCCACCCCTTAAAAACGAATTCCCCTCAGCCTAAAAGTAAACACGATCACCCACACACACTAAACTAATTCCCTCCCACCCTATAAATATACTCGATCATCAACACATCCTTAAACCAAACACGATCACGCACACCCCCTAGAAACTAACCCCAAACCCTAAAAACGAACCCCAAACCCCCCCAACCCCTGCATACTAACACCAATCTCCCCCGCCCTCCTAAAACTAATTCCCCCACTCTAAAAATAAACACGATCACCCACAAACCCTAATAACTAATTCCCCCTTCCCTAATAATATACACGATCACCCATACACCCTAAAAACAAACAACACCCTTTTAACTAATCCCCCCACCTTAAAACTAAACCCCAAACCCCTAAAAACTAAACCTAAACCCCCACCACCCCCTGAAAATTTACCCCTCTTACCTGTTCCTCGACGATCTCCTCTGCGATGCTCCTCGGAACTCCGCCCTGCCCGAACACTAGACCGAATCAGCCTTAACCACGCACGTGCGTGGTTAAGGCTGAGTCGTTGTTCGGGCAGGGCGGAGTTCCGCTTTCGTGACTCCGGAACTCGTTGTTCCGGAGTCGTTGTTCAGGATGTTTCCCTTTTTTTATCGATGTTTGTGTTATTTCTGTTTTGTGTATTTGGTGTCGATATTTTTGTATACGATATTGTTGACCTGATAATTTTGTACTTCGATGTTATAGTAGTCGAGGTTGTATCAGTGATCCGTTGTATTGCAGTGAGAATTGATCATGTTGCCTTTTTATTGTCCAGAACCTTCTCTGTCTTAAGTTATATTGGAGTGGGAATAGTAAATATTGCCCCTTTAGTGCCAACACCTTCCCTGAGTTAGGTCACATTGGAGTATGAATGGTAAATGTTGCCCCTTTGGTGTCCAAAACCTTCCCTGAGATAAGTTGTAGTGCAGTGGGAATTGCTCAAGTTGCCTTTTTAGGGGCCGGCATCTTCCGTGCCTTAAGTTACATTGGAGTGGGAATAGTAAATGTTGCCCCTTTAGTGTCGAGGCCCTTCCTGAGTTAAGTTACATTGGAGTGGTAATAGTACATGTTGCCCCTTTAGAGTCCAAATACTTCCTGAGTTAAGTTGAATTGTTATGGGAATAGTTCATGTTGTATTTTTAGTGTCCAGCACCTTCCCCGAGTTAAGTTAGATTGGAGTGTTAATAGTACATGTTGCCCTTTTAGTGTCCAGGCCCTTTACTGAGTTAACTTACATTGGAATGAGAATAGTAAATGTTGCCCCTTTAATGTCCAAAATCTTCCCTGAGATAGGTTGTATTGGGATAGGAATTGTTCATGTTGCCTTTTTATAGTCTAACACCTTCAGTACATTAAGTTAGATTGGAGTGGAGATAGAAAATGTTGCCCCTTTAGTGTCCAGGCCCTACCCTGAGTTAAGTTAGATTCGAGTAGGGATTAGTAAATGTTGCCCCTTTAGTGTCCAACTCCTTCCCTGAGTTAAGCTGTAGTATAGTAGGAATTGTTCATGTTGCCTTTTTATCATCCAACACCTTCCCTGCCTTCAGTTAGATTAGAGTGGGAAAAGTAAATGTTGCCCCTTTAGAGCCCAACACCTACCCTGAGTTAAGTTACATTGGAGTGGGAATAGTAAATGTTGGCTCTTTAGTGTCCAAACCCTTCCCTGAGATAAGTTGTATTGCAGTGGGAATGGTTCATTTTGCCTTGTTAGTGCCCAGCACATTCCCTGCCTTAAGTTATATTGGAGTGGGAATAATATATGTAAACCCTTTAGTGCCTCATTTATGAGGCCCTACCGGCACTATTGCGTCGCCGGAATGTGACTTTTTTTACGTTCAGGTGGCGCAATGTGCCACTGCCATATATATAAGGCCACGTAAAGCCTTGTTACGTGGCTTTTCATGGTCTTATAAATATATGCCCCGTTCACGCAGAAAACTGCGTGAAAGGGGCATTCCATGGGTGTTGCTGGGGGCGGTCCCAGCAACATCCATAGCTTTTTGACACTGCCCCAGATTTATGAGAATTGTAGATCTGAGGCAGCACCAAAATCTTAAGAGAAGCACAACATGGAGAAATATCTTTATTTCTCCTCGTTTTTTCTCTTTCTATGTGTGCTGCAGCACACATAGAAAGAGGAAAAAACTCTTGTGATTGTTTTTGTGCAGGAAGGTTTACCTTCCTGCACAAAAATAATCATCCCCACAATGCAGGCACCCTTGCACCGTGGTGCAAAGGTGCCTTGCGTTGGCGCACGGCAGCCTATTTTGTGCTGGCACAGGGGATAAAGACAGGAATGTGCCACATCTAATAGATACAGCACATACCAGCCCTTTTCTTTTGCCGTAGGGCAGCGCAGCAGCAAGGACTGCTGCGCTGCCCTACGGCAAAAAACCCATAAATGAGGTCCTTAGTGTCCAACACTTTCCCTGAGTTTGTTACATTGGAGTGGTAATAGTAAATGTTGCCCTTTTAGTGTCCAAAACCTTCCTTGAGATAAATTGTATTGCAGTGGGAATGGTTCAAGTTTCCTTTTTAGTGTCCAGCACCTTCCTGCCTTAAGTTACTGTGGAGTTGGAATATTAAATGTAACCCCTTTAATGTCCAGGCCCTTCCCTAAGTAAAATTAGATTGATTGGAGTGGGAATTGTAAATGTTGCCCCTTTAATGTCCAAAACCTTCCCTGAGATAAGTTGTAGTGGAGTGGTAATTGTTCATGTTACATTTTTCGTGTCCAGCACCTTCCATGCTTTAAAGTAGATTGGAGTGGGAACAGTAAATGTTGCCCCTTTAGTGCCCAACACCTTCCATGAGTTAAGTTACATTGGAGTGGGAATACTAAATGTTACCCCTTTATTGTCCAAAACCTGCTTTGAGATAAGTTGAATTGTAGTGGGAATGGTTAATGCTGCCTTTTTAGTCTCCAGCACCTTCCCTGTGTTAAGTTACATTGGAGTGGGAATAGTAAATCTTGCCCCTTCTGTGTCCAATATCTTCCCTCACTTATTTTATGTTGGTGTGGGAAACGTATATTTAACCCTTTTAGTGTCCAAAACCTTGTTTGAGGTAAGTTGTATTGAAGAGGAAATAGAGAATGTTAAGTGTTTTATGCTATAGATATGTATTTTGTTGGTTTGTGGTGAAGTAGTAGTAGTATGTGTTATGTTTCTAGTATTTAGTAATTAGTAAAAGTAGTTTTTGCATTGGTATGGTAGAAAAGTGCAGTGTTTGCAATTTATTAATACTTTAATATTAATGAGTATGAAAAGAAAACAAAACACATATCATTTCTAATCATTTTTATTTTCAGGAAAACACCAGCTATTGCATTTTTCGCTCTTTTTTATATATATTTAGTAGAAAGAAAAATTGTCAGATATCTTTTTTTAATATGTAACATATTTTTAGTAGTTGTTACATAAATACATAGATACGTTTATGGACACATTTTCAGTAATATGCAATTTTCCTTTTTTTTTTTTTTACAAAATTGTACATGTTTTATTATTTTTCATGAACATATTTTACATATAATTTTATACTGTTAACTGACATAAATATTTGTATTATATATTAAATAATTTTATATATGTTAGAAATGATTTAATATATATATAAAAAACACATTGTTTAATATTTGTTAAACAAATGCAGAAAAATGTATCTTTCAGTAATGTATATTTTAAGACTTTTTGTAACATTGATTAGTCTTTTATTATTTTACATAAACATTTTTAACATGACTATTTTTAATCTATAGTAAATAATTGGATATATGTTATGATATTATTCAATATATATTTGACCATTCCTCTATTTATTTTTGGAACATTGTTGTACATGTGTTATATTTTTTAACATTTTTAAACATTTTATTATACATTTTTATAAAATTTCTGCTATTTCTCCCATTGATTCCTTTGGGGCAATAGTCATTATTTAAAGTTTTATTAGGCGGCCATTTTTTTCTAACTCTAACTCAATTTAGTAGTCTATTGCTGTTATTTTTGGGTCGTTCATGGAATAAAGAGGTTGCGGTTGGGTGCTACTCTTTGTCTGTAAAGTTAAGTTTATTTCTACCTATTTTTAAGATATTTCTAAATTTGTGGGAGGTAGGATTTGTGTGGTGTTATTAGTGAGATTATTGTGTGTTATATTGTTTTTGGATGATATTTGGTATCGCATAGATATCTTATTTGTTGTAGGAATTAATGTGTTTTTTAATGTAAGTTATGTGCAGTGTATGTATTGCTGAGTAGTTTTATATACATTAATATTATGTATGTATGTATTTGGGAATGTAGTGTTTTGTGCGGAAGGGTATTGGACGTCTATTTTATTTTTAAGGATATCTGAATTAGTTTATTATAACTATTATAAACTAATTTGTTTTATTATAGATTTCCTTGTTATTCCAGTTTCCTGCAGTAGTTCTTTTGTTTTTAAACAATTTTTCTTGCTTTTTATAAAATCTAGAGACTGTGGATTGCCTCGAGGGATTCGTTTTTTTAAAAGTATATTTTTGCATTTTTGGGGGGACTTTTACTATCATTTATACAACTTTTTGGTGGATTTCTTTTTGGGACTATGTGGAATTGGACAGAGATCTGCAGCAACAAAATCATAAGTTAACTTTATTCATTTACTGTGGGTGGGAAATGTTATATATTTATAATTATGTTATGCTGATATATTTACTATGTGTTTTTGTTGAAACTATGGGCCCGATTACGATGCCGGTCAGATGAGCTTCCGACCAGCATCGTTGCAGTAAAGGGACAGGCCGATAAGTAGTTGGAGGTCCCGACCACCAAATTAGGATCCGACCGCCGTGGAGGCGGTCGTAAACATGCCTGTTTGCATTGAGGCTTGTGCTGCGGCCCTGAGAAGGGCTGCAGCACAAGCCAAAATGCCAAAAGGCATGTTTCTAAACATCCCTGCACTGTGTGCCAGGCACCTCACGGTGCCTGCCACAAGGGGAATGGTTGTTTGTGGGGGCACCTGTGCCTCACAGCAGAGACAGCGGAGGGACGGAGGCCCTGCTAAGGCCCCCCAAACTCCCTTTCCATCTGCCTTTCTGTGGGGTTCCGACTGCCGCAGAAAGGTAGATGGAAAGGGCCATCGTAATCCCTACGGAGGTGCCTAAGCAGGCACCGCCCTTATTGTAGGGATTACATTCCGACCGCAGCAGTCGTTCCCTCAACCCATGCGGTTGGACCGACTGCATCGTAATGCGGCGGTCTGACCGCTGCTTCAGATGTTGTCCCACCGACATCATAATGAGACCCGTTGTGATTTATGTTTAAAGCCATGCGTAGGTTGTTTGTTAGTTTGTTTTATGTATTAAATAATTATTTAAAAAATAGATAATAGTATTCATATTTTTATTATCTCAGTGAGTAATGTAGAATTTAGAGTTATTATTTCACTGATATAATAATATTTTACTAGTTTAAAAAATATTTTTTAAATTATTTGGTGCATTATATTGTGGTTTCGTAGATGAATGGTAGATTTTATATGTTGTATAGAGGATAAATTTGGCTATTACTTGTAAGTAGTCTAGTCCTTCGTTGTTTTTATATAGTTTTACTTTGAATTGTAGATGTTCATAAATTTTTTTAGTTTATTTGGTTAGTTTAGGACAGATTTCTGTAACATATTGTTCTAGTCTAAGTTCTTGGTAGCTTTGCTCTTTTTGTAGGGCTTCTAATAATTTGTGCAAGGTAGGAAGAGTTCTGCCTAGTGTGGATTGTCAGGCATTATCCATCCTTCCACTGCGTTGTTTGTTTTTGTCTCCTGTGTCAAGGTGCAGTCGTAGACATTCCACATTGGTATGTGAAATTTTGGCTGGCATGTGTGTCCTGACCTATGTAGTCTGCCTACCCATGTGTCCTCAAAGTAGTTTCATTAGGGGAGCTAGTTTGTCTTAAATATTTTGGTAACAGGGACTCTCTATTAGGATGTTGTAATGGTTGGCTACATCTGTCAAAGGGACGTAGGCTAGTGCAATCATTTTTTTAATTTCAAATGCAAATTGGCGTTGGTGGCGTATTGAACACTTAGGGCCCAATTACGAGTTTGGCGGTCCGACCACCAGACTACCATTGCGGCAGTCGAGACTACACTGACAAGTCGGCGGCCTCCCAACCACCATATTACAAGAACACCGCCGGGCTGGCGGTGATGGTCGGCGGTGCCACGACGGCAGCATGCTTCGACTCATAGAGAGCCTGTAGCAAATGTCACATTCCTGGCAGTGCCACTTACACGTCGGTGTACTTTGTACCATGCACCATGTCGTGCACGGCACCAGCCGTGGCCGCTGCCGGTAAGAGCGGTGGGGCCGGATGGAGGGTATTTCGAGAAATGACCACGAGGGAAAATTAAATAAATAAATAGTTTTCCCTCGTGGTTGTCTCTTGAAATGCCCCCACCTGGCCCCACCGCCCCAACGCTCTTACCTGCAGCGGCCGCGGCTGCACGACACACAGTGCAAGCAGAGGGGGGCCCAACATGTGCCCCATGCACCCTCCATAGGATAAAACACCCTGTGGCCCTGTTTGGGGCCCCTTTCACTGCCTTTCTGCCGAACTTTTCATGCCGGGCTCCAGGCCATGAAAAGCACATCAGGAAGGCAGGTTGATATCTGCACAGCGGTGCCGGCATCGGCACCGTCGCAGAAGACCACAGATTTTCCCATCAATCTAGGAATCTGGCTGTTGTGTCGGTCATGTGTTGGATTGATGGCAGCCCGACTGCCAAACTCGTAATCGGGTGGTCGGACTGCCAAGGTTGCGGCGGTCGGACCACCACCATGGATACAGTGGTCTTGGGACCACCATACTCGTAATAAGGTCCTTAGTGCAGATTTCTGTAAGTGACGTCATATACTTAGATTAAAATGGTAGTAACATCCTTGTATGGCTGTACGGCATATTATACTTTTAGTATAGATTGGATCATAGCTTGCTCGAAGTCAATAAACAATTTTGGGGATAGTAGTTGTTTGTTTGTTGCTTAATCTGGTTTAACATTTCCATGTAGGTACTGGTCTGTTTGTTTGGCAGTAATACATAAACAAAAGGTATGTTAGTTTTGTGAAATTCACCATGGATGATGTACTGTTGATGGAAAGGTTTGGGACACATTTTAAATGTGCCATCTAACATCCATGTTTGACATTAAGCTAGATTTAGTAAGTTTGTAGGGGTAGTAAATATAATTATACGTTTGCCATGGCTTTTATTGTCATATAATAGGATTTGCGCTTCTCTGTGGGTCATGGCAAGCTCTGGTGGGATGTCTATATCTCTGAATGATTTAGGGGCAGGTGGGGTTTCATTGGTGGCCCTTTTAGTTCTAGTTATAGGGCATTTTAAGGTGGGTATTAATGGTAACTGGCCTGTTAAATGCCCTGGTACATGGGAGTATTTATCCTGTGGGTTCTTGGGAACTAGTGCTTGCTTTTCTTATTTTTTCTAAAAAGTCTCTCACTTCTATTTCTGTTACGTTGGGAGAGTAGTTATGCTCTTTTACTATTTTACATTAATTACTACAGTTTCTCTAATAGTTGCCTCCCCATAGCATGCATTAGAACAGTATTTGGTACATTTCCAATTAATATGTTGAGAAGAAGCATTTTCTTGACTATACGTGTATCCCATGTAACACAGTAATAGTTTGCCTTTCCAGGATGTTATAAATTTTGCACCTTCTGTCACTATGGGGTCTATTAGAATGTCGGGCGGATCGCCAACGCCTGCATGGCGGTGGCAATCCGCCCGACATTTTCCTCCGCCTGCGTCCCATTTCCCCCCGCCATATTAGTATGGCGGGGGGACCCCGGCGGACGGAAAGACCGTCCGCCGGTTTTCCGCCGATCTACGAGTCGACCGGGCGGAAAAGGGGCTGTATATGGTGGCGGTGTCTGCAAGACACCGCCATCCATATTACAAGTCAGGCGGAGATGTGCCTTTCCATGGCGGCGTTGCTGCCATGGAAAGGCATGCGGTCTCTGAATGTGGGGGCCCGTAGCGGGCCCCCAGGGTAATGGGGGGGTGGGGGGTGCACTTGGGGGGTACCTATGGTACCCCCCGCATTTGCATGCACAATGTGGCAGGCACCGCGCGGTGCCTGCCACGTTCTGCATGCAAATGCACAAGGTGCAGCCACAGCATTGTGGCGGGCGGTGCTGTGTGCACCGCCTGCCACAATGTTGTGGATGGGGGATGCCACCACCACCATGGCGGTGGCATCCTAATTGCCGGTGCGGGACCGCCGCACCACTGGCGGCCGGTCCCAGCACCGCTAGGGTGGCGGGCGGACGGAAGTCCGCCCGCCATCCTAATAGGCCCCTATGTCTTTGTTTGCTGTATTAATATGAATATAGAAGAAAAAAGTTATTAATACATTTTTTTTATGAATATACAGTTAAATAGGCATTTTCATTTTTTTTAAACTTACTTATATCTTCTTAGGCAAAGTTTTCTTATCTTCAATTTTCTTTTTTCAGCAAGCTTTTCTTGAAACAGGTGCTTTTTTTTGGTTGGAAGAAAAAAGGTGGTTTTATTTGCTGCACATATTATATTTTTGATGTTTAAGGAAGTTTAGGTTATTTGGAGTTTTAAGTCTTACTGTTTAACAATGTTTTAAGCAAATCTTTAGATATCCTTATTATTTTTGTGGTCTTTATGTGTGCTTGTTGATAAATGTTGGTTGAAGGTTGAAATCTGTAGAAAAAGATAAACAGAAAAAAACTGTGGGGCCGATTACGATGGTGGACGGAAAACCATTCCGACCGCCGTGGTCGCGGAAATTAAACGTCCGCATGTACCACGGGAAAACCGGCAGTCAGATTAGGATGAACCGCCAGAAAAAATCCGACCGCGGCGTACGGATTCCACAAAACTCCTCCGGGACCGTGTGGAGCAGGTGAAAATCCGTCCGCGGCGGTCGGATTAGCTGCGGAAAAACCCAAAACCGCAGTTCGACCAGCGGATTGACCGCACATGAAATTAGGATACGGTTACGGTGACGGCGGAACGATCAGTTGTTTCCGACCGCCGCGATCGCAACAATAGATAAATGGGAGAGCCGGCGGAAGCGCTGTCGTATTCCGACCGCCGCGGTTGCTCCGGAAGAGTAATGGCGGTCGAAAGCAACCACACAACAAGGCTACCAAGTGTGGCTAAAAATCTGGCTCAGCCCCAAAAAACACCAAATACACCCCAATGACACATCTCCATGGCAAAAAAAAATACAAATCCCAGGTCAACCCATACAACACACCTGACATTAATACTCCATTTTGACCCAACCACATAGCTGAGTATAAAACCAGCCCCTTCCCTGCCCACAATCCTTTGCACAACTCCAGCACTGAAGGGCCCAACCCCAGAGCACCAAGGAGAGGCAAATCTGCACACAACACACCATCACAGCCACACACACACATCACCTCCACCACCTCCACACCTGCACTTCTCACCCATTTGCACATCACGCACCATGGCACAGAGGAAGATGCCCAAATTCACTGACAATGAGTTGTCAGTCATGGTAGATGAGATAATCAGAGTAGAACCACATATGTTTGGAAGCATGGTCCAACAGACACCAGTAGCCAGAAAAAATCAAATGTGGGCAAGGATAGTCAATAAAGTCAATGCAGTAGGGACCACCCCGCACACCCTGAAGGACATCAGGAGGAGGTGGTATGACCTCAAGACCAGGGTGAAAGAGCGTGCCAACAAGAACCATGAGCTGGCACAGAGGACTGGCGGTGGCCCTCCCATTCCACCACTGACATTCAACGAATGGGAGGAGAAGGTGCTTGCCATACTGCATCCAGAGAGTCTCACAGGAATACCCGGGGAAGTGGAGGCTGGTAAGTACCAACAAATGTCCCCCATTACACTGCCATGTACTGTCTCACACAACTAGAAAGCTACACTTCCTAAACATAAATGCACCAACGTACTACATACTCTTCCCAACACATGTCTCACAGATTTAACATTCCCTTCCTCTGAATCACCCCAAAGGTAGCCAGCAATATTTCCATGTGGGCATGTGTACAGGCAGCCATCACTACAACTCCTACCAGGCCCCCTGTCCCGCAGCAGACCAAGATGGAGCACTCCCCACACCCACACCCATGTGGTAGCCATTGCATTGCTCACCTTCACCTAACAGGTAGGTAGCTTTCACAAGAGGGAGGGGTGTGTGTGTGTGGAAAGCCAGCACTACAACTCCCACCAGGCCCCCTGTCCCATAGCTGACCAGGATGGAGCACTCCCCCGACCCACAACCATGTGGTAGCCATTGCATTGCTCACCTTCACCTAACAGGTAGGTAGCTTTCTCAACAGGGAGGGGTGTGTGTGTGTGGAAAGCCAGCACTACAACTCCCACCAGGCCCCCTGTCCCACAGCTGACCAGGATGGAGCACTCCCCCCACCCACAACCATGTGGTAGCCATTGCATTGCTCACCTTCACCTAACAGGTAGGTAGCCTGCTTAACAGGGAGGTGTGTGTGTGTGTGGTAAGCCAGCACTACAACTCCCACCAGGCCCCCTTTCCCACAGCTGACCAGCATGGAGCACTCCCCCCACCCACAACCATGTGGTAGCCATTGCATTGCACTACTCAAACTGACAGGTAGGTAGCCTCATCAACAGGGAGTGGTGTGTGTGGTTGGGAAGCCAGCACTACAACTCCCACCAGGTCCCCTGTCCCACAGCTGACCATGATGGAGCACTCCCCACACCCATGTGGTAGCCATTGCATTGTTCACCTTCACCTAACAGGTAGGTAGCTTTCTCAACAGGGAGGGGTGTATGTGTGTGGAAAGCCAGCACTACAACTCCCATCAGGCCCCCTGTCCCACAGCTGACCAGGATGGAGCACTCCCCCCACCCACAACCATGTGGTAGCCATTGCATTGCTCACCTTCACCTAACAGGTAGGTAGCCTGCTTAACAGGGAGGGTGTGTGTGTGTGGTAAGCCAGCACTACAACTCCCACCAGGCCCCCTGTCCCACAGCTGACCAGGATGGAGCACTCCCCCACCCACAACCATGTGGTAGCCACTGCATTGCTCACCTTCACCTAACAGGTAGGTAAGCTTACTCAACAGGGAGGGGTGTGCATGTGTGGAAAGCCAGCACTACAACTCCCACCAGGCCCCCTGTCCCACAGCTGACCATGATGGAGCACTCCCCACACCCATGTGGTAGCCATTGCATTGTTCACCTTCACCTAACAGGTAGGTAGCTTTCTCAACAGGGAGGGGTGTATGTGTGTGGAAAGCCAGCACTACAACTCCCATCAGGCCCCCTGTCCCACAGCTGACCAGGATGGAGCACTCCCCCACCCACAACCATGTGGTAGCCATTGCATTGCTCACCTTCACCTAACAGGTAGGTAGCCTGCTTAACAGGGAGGGTGTGTGTGTGTGGTAAGCCAGCACTACAACTCCCACCAGGCCCCCTGTCCCACAGCTGACCAGGATGGAGCACTCCCCCTACCCACAACCATGTGGTAGCCACTGCATTGCTCACCTTCACCTAACAGGTAGGTAAGCTTACTCAACAGGGAGGGGTGTGCATGTGTGGAAAGCCAGCACTACAACTCCCACCAGGCCCCCTGTCCCACAGCTGACCAGGATGGAGCACACCCCCCACCCACAACCATATGGTAGCCATTGCATTGCTCACCTTCACCTAACAGGTAGGTAGCCTGCTTAACAGGGAGGGGTGTGTGTGTGTGTGGTAAGCCAGCACTACAACTCCCACCAGGCCCCCTTTCCCACAGCTGACCAGCATGGAGCACTCCCCCCACCCACAACCATGTGGTAGCCATTGCATTGCACTACTCAAACTGACAGGTAGGTAGCCTCATCAACAGGGAGTGGTGTGTGTGGTTGGGAAGCCAGCACTACAACTCCCACCAGGCCCCCTGTCCCACAGCTGACCATGATGGAGCACTCCCCACACCCATGTGGTAGCCATTGCATTGTTCACCTTCACCTAACAGGTAGGTAGCTTTCTCAACAGGGAGGGGTGTATGTGTGTGGAAAGCCAGCACTACAACTCCCATCAGGCCCCCTGTCCCACAGCTGACCAGGATGGAGCACTCCCCCACCCACAACCATGTGGTAGCCATTGCATTGCTCACCTTCACCTAACAGGTAGGTAGCCTGCTTAACAGGGAGGGTGTGTGTGTGTGGTAAGCCAGCACTACAACTCCCACCAGGCCCCCTGTCCCACAGCTGACCAGGATGGAGCACTCCCCCTACCCACAACCATGTGGTAGCCACTGCATTGCTCACCTTCACCTAACAGGTAGGTAAGCTTACTCAACAGGGAGGGGTGTGCATGTGTGGAAAGCCAGCACTACAACTCCCACCAGGCCCCCTGTCCCACAGCTGACCAGGATGGAGCACACCCCCCACCCACAACCATATGGTAGCCATTGCATTGCTCACCTTCACCTAACAGGTAGGTAGCCTGCTTAACAGGGAGGGGTGTGTGTGTGTGTGGTAAGCCAGCACTACAACTCCCACCAGCTCCCCTGTCCCACAGCTGACCAGGATGGAGCACTCCCCCCACCCACAACCATGTGGTAGCCATTGCATTGCACTACTCAAACTGACAGGTAGGTAGCCTCATCAACAGGGACGGGTGTGTGTGGGTGGGAAGCCAGCACTACAACTCCCACCAGGCCCCCTGTCCCACAGCTGACCAGGATGGAACACTCCCCCACCCACAACCATGTGGTAGCCATTGCATTGCACTACTCAAACTGAGAGGTAGGTAGCCTCTTCAACAGGGAGGGGTGTGTGTGGGTGGGAAGCCAGCACTACAACTCCCACCAGGCCCCCTGTCCCACAGCTGACCATGATGGAGCACTCCCCACACCCATGTGGTAGCCATTGCATTGCTCACCTTCACCTAACAGGTAGGTAGCTTTCTCAACAGGGAGGGGTGTGTGTGTGTGGAAAGCCAGCACTACAACTCCCACCAGGCCCCCTGTCCCACAGCTGACCAGGATGGAGCACTCCCCCGACCCACAACCATGTGGTAGCCATTGCATTGCTCACCTTCACCTAACAGGTAGGTAGCCTGCTTAACAGGGAGGTGTGTGTGTGTGTGTGGTAAGCCAGCACTACAACTCCCACCAGGCCCCTGTCCCACAGCTGACCAGGATGGAACACTCCCCCCACCCACAACCATGTGGTAGCCGTTGCATTGCTCACCTTCACCTAACAGGATGAACCCTGCCATCCTTCTCAAAATGCATGGAGCCATATGACCACACCAGCACTCACACGTCAGCCAACTTGGCATAGATCCAAAAGACACATCCAGTGTGCAGACAGCAAAGCGCACGTAACTGTCACAGAAATAAAACTTTGACTCACCAAGTCACATGTGAAAGTAATTCATGGCACAATCATGCACAGCACAGAATGCAATGTGTAAGTGCCATGGTGTCAGTGCATGGAGGCCCATATAAACACAAAACATGCATGGTCAATCTGACAAACATAGCTAAGTACATGATATGAAAAAGGTATGTATAACATTACAAAGGGTAGTTCTTGTCTAGCTGAAATTGATTCCATGATGAGCAAACAAAAAAGACGCATCACCTAAAGTTGCTGTGCAGCAAGTTGTCAGATGATGACATGTCCTTGTAATCACTCAATCTGTACGTGGCACATGGTTTCAATTTACATGTCACACCATGTGCAAGTAATGTATGTACCTCAACATCATATCATGATGCTCAGTATCTTGCAGCCATACCAAGTGATTGCAAAGTAAAGTTTTTGGTGTATCAAATGTAACATCCAAAAGTCTAACACCAAGCTAGTGGAGTGCACTTCAATGACCATTTAACCTCTGTTCAACAGGAGATCCACAAGCAACTGCTGCAGAAAACACCACCAATCTGCAGAGCCTGTCTCCCCCCCGGAACATGAACTCTCGGATGCTGACTCCCTCCGTTTCTCGGATGAGGAGCAACAACCTGGCCCATCCGGAGTGCCAGGGCGCACCACGTCTCAGGCCCTCATTGTCCCCACCACCACCACCACCACAGCAACAACAACAGCGCTGACCCCTGCTATGACCACCTGTGCGGCCTCCACCACCACCATCACCACTGCTGCCTGCAACACTCTCCCTGCCTCTGTGGTTAGCAACACCACGACACAATCCGAGGATGCCAGGGAGAGTGTGCGGATGCGTCAAGTGCCACCGCCACAGGTCCGTGTCAGCAGAGTAGGTGGGAGGGCAACTGGGGGACAAATACAGGAGGACACTGAGACCGAAGCCCTGGACACCATCGCAAGAGTCCTTGGAGCATACCAACAGAACCAGGGACAGATGGGCCAGGTTGTGGAAGAAGTGTGTGAGCTCCGCCTGCTGCTGAGGTCCATGGACACACGCATGAGCCAAATTATGGACCTCATGGGCCAGCCTGTGGGTGTTCTGAGGGACAGACATGCGGCCCAAATGACGGCTCAACCCCCCTCCAGTGGCCCACCTGCTGATATTCCCACCACCTCAGCTGCAGCCACAGAGAGGGGTGAGCTGTACCAAAATGACTCCTCAGACACTGCTGAGCCTGCAGCAGAGGCCCCCCATGCCAAACGCAGGAGGGGACGTCCGAGAAACACCAGGTGAGGATCCTGTGGCAATGCACCATCCACAGGCAATCACTGAGCCAGCCATGATGGCACCTGTGTTCCCATTGACATTGACTTTGTTGACTATCCTTACCCACATTGCCATGTTGATGGCAGGAGTCTGTTGGACTGTGTGACCACATCAATGTGCTGACTACTCTATTTGTCTCATTTACCATCACTGACAACTCATTAAATCACTTAGCACAATTTTGTACATGATCACTTCTCTGGCACAAATACACATTGTAAATAAACACTCTTTACACACCCATGTCTTTGTGTCAGCTGCAAGTTTATCACAGTATGGACAATGTCAACTCAGATTCCAATGTCCCACAAGCTCTGATTGTGACAAGGCATTGAGAGGGTGAAGGAACCTAGAAAGACACAAGAGAATTACATTCACTTGTCAGGTGATGCCATTACAGCTAAAACGCACCACTAGTCATCAACGTACAAGTACCAGCACACCTAACAATGAGCAACAACATCAACAGAGACATGACGTACATGGACAAACATACCCTGTGCCACACACATCAGCCATTAGCACAGAGCCAACAACAGCCAGCAGTCAAAAAGTACTTGTATGCATTGCCACTACCATCAAAGACTACAGACAATGTCACTGTTGTACAATGTCACTTACACTCAAGGGAAGTAGTTGTCGATGAGCTGTTGACGCAGGTCAACACCTTCCTCTTCTCCACTATCGTCGTCACTGGGCATGTGTGGGTCTGCAGGGGGGGCATCTGCTGCTCATCATCCTCCAGGAGCAGGGGGACCTCTTTGCGCAAGGCCAGGTTGTGGAGCATGCAGCATGCAACAATGATCTGACACACCTTTTGGGGAGAGTAGAGTAGTGCACCTCCGCTCTTGTCCAGACACCGGAATCTAGACTTCAGAAGCCCAAAGTACGCTCCACCACACGACGTGTCCTTCCATGTGCATCATTGTAGCGGACTTCACCCGGGCTCCTAGGATTCCTTAGTGGGCTCAGCAACCAAGGCCGGTTGGGATATGCAGAGTCACCTAGGTGTGAGACACAGAGTGCAATTTAGTGATACAAACAGTAAGTGAGTACAGCATGTCACACATACAGCACACTACTTGACGCTGCGTACTCACCAACAAGCCATGCATGCTCCGGATGGAGATTTGCCATCAATTGCGGAATGATGCTGTTCCGCAGAATGTAGGAGTCAAGTGCAGACCCGGGGAATTTGGCACAGACATGGGAGATGATCATATCTGCTTGGCACACCACTTGCACATTAATGGAATGGAAATGTTTCCTGTTCTGGTAGATGCGCTCACGTGCCTGTGGTGGAACTAGGCCAACATGTGTGCAGTCAATGGCCCCAACAACATTCGGTATGTGTCCCAGGTCATAGAAATCCTCCTTCACACCTGCCAATTCATGTCTCCTTGGTAAGTGGTTGTAGGGGTCCTTGTGTGTCATCATTGCGGACAGGACATCATGTAGCACCATGCTAAACATGGCCTGAGACATCCCACCGGCTGAAAAGAACCAGTAGCAAAGAAGTGCAGGGCCGCCATCACCTTGACTGTTGGTGTCAAAGCAGTCGGATTGGTTCTGTGAGGCCTCAGATGGGGCTCCAACTGACCACATAGCTCTTGAAGGGTGAGGCGATCCAAACTGAACTTCCGAATGATGTCCTCATCCTCCATGTTCGCCAGCACTGGGAATGGCCGATGCACATTTGGTCGCCTCCTACATAAAATGAAAGGGGACACATGTCAATTCATTCACAAAGGAAATGTGTCAAACAGCTTACATCGTGACTGATGCAGCGCCAACAAGGACTGGACTGTAACAACAGCTTAATGCACAAGTCACATGCAGAGACACCTTGATCACATGTAGTAGTACATGTGGTCAGTATGTACATACTGACCACCTCCAAAACATAATCTGACTATGTGAATGGAAAATGGTAAATTACTACATCTTGTGTCACCAGACCCTGGGAGTAGTTGACACAGCACATGTTTGAAACAGCAACACTGCTGACTCCTACGTAGCTGCTGTACCTGCCACACCCTCTTGCTTAAGTTGCACAGAGCACAACTTTTCTACAGCATGAGCACAGTGTGTGTAAGCTGATCAACTATCAACATGAATTTAGCTATATACACAGTGAAATAGGCACATTATGTAGTCAGTCCATCATTACTGTGGGTTGATTAGCCATCTCACACATTGACATGTTCGCAAATATGAGAGTCCATTACACACCAAATCTGTGTACATGCCCACAAATATCATATGTGACATGTGAGGAAGTAGATGCCAATGCATGTAATCATGTGCACTGACATGGCATGTGTAGTCATCAGTGAGTTCAATGTCACACTAGCATGGAATTTAGCAATCAGGTGGCATTATACATTGTAAGTGTCTAGTGTTTCATGATGAGATGTGCCCATTGCCATTGCCAGAGCATGATGTGTCCATAGGTGCGGTATGCGTGCTCCGCCTCCGCAATCACGGTCGTTGGCCACAATTGAAAAATGCCAAATCGCAGTGGCGACCGCCTGGCCCCCGCAGTGTACCACCGCCAATGCCCATGCCATTGCAGCCAATGGGAACCGCGGTAGTGAAATACAATTTTGAAGCTTGCGGTAGGCGTGCTCCGCTACCGCGGGCCCAGGCATTCGTTACATTTGAAAGATGCACGATTGCGGTAGCGACCGCCTGGCCCCCGCGGTGTGCCACCGCCAATGCCCATGCCATTGCAGCCAATGGGAACTGCGGTCGCGATAATGAAATACAATTTTGAAGCTCGCGGTAGGCGTGCTCCGCTACCGCGGGCCCGGGCATTGGTTACATTTGAAAGATGCGCGATTGCGGTAGCGACCGCCTGGCCCCCACGGTGTGCCACCGCCAATGCCCATGCCATTGCAGCCAATGGGAACCGCGGTAGTGAAATACAATTTTGAAGCTCGGGGTAGGCTCCCACGGTGTGCCACCGCCTATGCCCATGCCATTGCAGCCAATGGGAACCGCGGTCGCGATAGTGAAATACAATTTTGAAGCTCACGGTAGGCGTGCTCCGCTACCGCGGGTCCGGTCATTGGAAGGTTTTGAAAGAGGCAAACCAGGCAGACCAATTGCAGCAGCAGAGTACCTCTGAAACATCCCCAGGGGCCTATAAATCTTTGTGAGAGAGCCACACATTTCAGTTGCATTCAGACAGTGCTGCCTGCCATTCTTCACCACCAACTGCTGCTGTTCCTGCCTGCTGGACCCAGTGATGGCGAGAACTGAGAACATCAGGGCCCATCCCTTCACCACAGAGGAGCTGGAGGTCCTGGTGGACGAGGTCCTTTCACAGTATGGGAGGCTATATGGTGCGCCAGATGTACTGGTAAGTGTTTCAGAGTGAAAGTCTGAGAGTGCTCAGAGTGCTCACATGATGTTGCTCTGCAGTAGTATGTGCCTGTGAGTGCAAGTTGATGTGCATGCATCCTTATTTTTCATCTACCATGCTCCCTACATGGCCCAGTAAGAATTGCACTTGAGTATCTTGGAAGGATGGCAACATGGACATTTCTACAGCCCTTCTTCAGCCATGAAAATATGAACGTTGGTCTGAGTCTGGATAATGTAAATGTGTGATACACTGCCTAGCATGCTGACTTCATGTCAAAGGGGTGTTTAGCCTTGTTTCCAAAGATCGATGGCTGCATTGTAGGATGGGAGGGACATGCAGTGTTTTTGCAGCCATACAGTAACACTGCTGGTTTGGACAGTTGAAGTCTGAAGAAACATTGCCTGTGCTATGTGATGCCATAGTCCATGAGGTTTTCACATGCTCATTTGTGACATTACAAATGTATTTCGTCCAGAGGGTACAGAAGAATGTGTGTACATTTTTCATATTTCACCCATGGATAAGTGTGCATTATGCACAAGAGTAAAATGCCTGAGTGTAACACTCCTGGTGGTAATTCACCTATGACACATCAGATAAATGTAATTTAAAGATATCATCCTTCCATTGTTATCATAATGTGTTCTGTCTCGCATGTGTAGGCACTGTTTGCCCTCTCATTTTGTACATGCATGTGAAATTTCGGATGGCCCACATTTAACCTCAGTGTGAGTCCCCCTGGCCTGCACAGTAACTGCACAATTTTAAAGGGAGCCATCAGTAAATGGACTGAGTGAAGCATATGTGTTGTCCGCCACCCTATTTCTCAATGAGCTATCTTAGGCCTGAGGATTGCACGAGACAGGCCTCCACCTTGTGAGAAGAGTGTGAGAATGTCAGATCATGGCCCTAAATGTGACCTCCATGACACAGGTAGCCATTCACTGGCCAAGGACATTGAGGGGTGTGTAGTGTTGGACACAGTGAGTCTGCCCCAACACATCATTTCAAATGAATTGTGTGTATTGCTCAATCACATACTGCATCACAGATGAGGGTCTTCTTCACATTGGTTTCTGTGCTGGCACTCTGCATGTGTATGAGATGGCCAGGTACTGTGTCCATCATCATACATGTATACATTTCTAAGCGATTCTTTGATACAAGTGTACTACGTGCCATGCTGTATGGCCTCTGCTCAACATTTATGTATTGGTGTGCTATGTTTTTTTCATGCTCCTGT
Organism: Calotriton arnoldi; assembly: GCA_963921515.1. NCBI lineage: Eukaryota > Metazoa > Chordata > Amphibia > Caudata > Salamandridae > Calotriton > Calotriton arnoldi. The sequence goes on along the minus strand of CAWUFW010013661.1, from coordinate 291,643 downwards.
ACTGAAACACAGTGATACATAACACAGTGTCACTGAAACTTCCTCTTCTTGTCTCCCATGCCTGCAGCTTAAGGTCCACCAGCGTAAAGCCATATGGGGGGCCATTGCAGGCAAGGTGCGGGCTCTGGGTGTCTCCAACCAACGGCACACACACTGTCACAAGAGGTGGGATGACATCTGCCGGCTGAGCAAAAACGTGGCAGAAATTACGCTGGGGGTGCTCCCTCGGAGTGGCAGGTTGGCACGCAAGACCATGACACCACTAATGGCCCGCATCTTGGCAGTGACGCAGCCAGAGCTAGATGCACGCTTCAGGGCTAATCAGCAGCAAGTTGTGGGTAAGTATTCTTTGGAGTGTGACTTGGGGTGTGAGTGACTGCATGGATCCCAACCCTGAGCCAGTGCGGAGCTCTGTGATGTCTCTAGTGTGATGCAAAGGCTACTAAGTGGCCTCAGAGTTGAGTGCAGCTGTTATGCATTGCTACAACATGTGGTTTCTCATGTGTTTCATACAATGACCCTTGACATTGAGAGATGAGATGTGGCCTTGTGACATATGCTGCAGTATGAGTGTCACAGACATCACCTGGCAGTGAGCAGTGAGCATCATGTTAGTGTGCATATATAGATGTGTGCTGTGCACAACTTAAAGTTTGTGACAACTACACAGCTGACACCAATGCGCAACTGTAGTTGTGCTTCTAAGCACAACATGGTGGATAGCAGGAGCTTGTGGCCATTGCAAAAGGAGATTTGGGAGTCTGTATCTGTGGTGTTCACTTGAAGTTACTCCATATGTGACAGAGACAACATGTTTAGATGTATACCTATCTCACCTACAAACACGTAGGTGTGCTTACAGAGAATAGCATGTTAGGTTGCGAGGAGGCACAGGCCAGCTATTTGGCTGTATCAACGTCACATGGGCCATTAATATCAACTATGCATGTTTCCATGCATCTTCTGATGATTGCATGAAGGTTGCACATGCTGACTGCACATGGAGGAGGGCAACATGGGAGTATCATTTACAAGTGTTGTGTGTTGCTTGCATATGATGTTTGTGAGTATGTCACTATACTGAACCTATGTCTCTGTCTCTTGCAGCATCTAACGAGGGCACGGAAGGACAGGGGACCGACACCAGTGGGGAAGCTTCTGGCATGAGTGCTACACATGAGCTCACTGACACTGAAGTGACCAGCACCTTGGAGGGGGACAAGAGTGCCCTGGAAGAATCACGCCCGGAAACACCAAACTCAACATCATCAGACTCCAGCGGTGACTCCTCGATGTTGGTGGGAACAGGAAGGTCGGAATCTGCCTCTACTTCCACCACACATCGTCCAGTGCCCACCCTACCACTTGCTCCCACAAGTGCTGTCCATGCCCGCAGCCCTAGGAAGGGTAGAGTCTCCTTCCCCCCAGGCACCCGCTGCCCCGGCCCCTGTCTCCCCTGCTGCCCTCAGTGTGGAGGCGGTTGACCTTTTGTGCCAGCTGTGTGTGGGTCAGACTGCTCTCCTGAATGCCTTCCAGGATCATGACAAGAGGTTGGCACAGGTAGTTGCCTTCATGGAGGGATTCATTCTGACGTGGGTGGCCTACACCGAACTGTCCAGTCTTTGTCCTCCACAGTGACGGCAGCCATTCAGCAGTCACATGATCCAAGTCCGGCTCCTGTCCCTTCAGCAACCACCCTGCCAGTGGCACCACCTGACGAGAGTGCCCACATGCCAGAGCCCTCAGACACCAAGTCCTCCACAAGCAGCACACAACAGCAGCACTGCAAGCAGACCAGGCCACAGACACCATCCCCAACACACAAAACAGGCACACAGGAGCGCAAAAGCAAAAGCCCATCATGTGGCACTCATGGGCATCAGGCCAAGAAGCAGGCATCAACATCACATTCATCAAAATCACCCCCATCCAAGGGCACTCCCATCCCCACTCCTGCTCCCAAAGACAAACAAACACTTGCCCTGTCTGCTGTGAACCTGGTGCCTGCAACGACTAAGCACAAACACATTTCTAAGGCAGATTCACCCACAACGTCAACTCCCACCCACACCCCTGTGAAGCTGGGACAGGAGAGCAAAGTGGGGGGTTCACCTGGACAACAGGGATTGCAGGTGAAGAGGCAAGGCCGCCCCAAGCGAACAACCAGATCCAGCAAATCCCCACAGGGAGAGCCACCTGCACCTGATACACCTTTGGTGGAGAGTGAGGCTGTGGTTCCCACCCCACTTCCCACTCCGACAAAGACACTTGTGGGCTATGGAATCCCCAAGAAGTTGAGACCCAGCCCTCAACATTCACCCTCACACACTGTGTCTCCCGGAAGCATCTCTCCGCATCCCCGTGCAACCACTCCACCCGGTCCAAGCAGCCTTCAGGCTCCCACAGCCACTGATGCCTCTACCTCAGCCAGTTCTCTCTCTCCCAGGTCCAGTCCTTCAACTGGCCCCGACAATCAGCCACCTCCCAGTTCAACTGAAAGCAAAAGTTGAGGCAAAGTCCCCCTCCCCACACCATTTCTCCCACAGCGGTGCCTGGACTGCCCATTTGTATCCCCTGAGCTGTGGTGATTCTCATGGCAGTGGACGGTGTTGCCCATTCCCTGTGCAGTCCCTCATGCACACATGTGCATACTTTGAATTTGTACTGGCCAATGGCCTTGCTGTTTTGTACTTTTGATGCCCATTCCCTGTGCAGTTTCTCATGCACACATGTGCATACTTTGAATTTGTACTGGCCAATGGCCTTGCTGTTTGTTACTTTTGATGCCGATTCCCTGTGCAGCTTCTCATGCACACATGTGCGGACCGGAACTATGGACTGGCCAGTGGCCTTGCTGTTTGTTACTTTTGATGCCCACTCCCTGTGCAGTTTCTCATGCATACATGTGCATACTTTCAATTTGTACTGGCCAATTTCCTTGCTGTTTGCTAATTTTGATGCCCATTCCCTGTGCAGTTTCTCATGCACACATGTGCATACTTTCAATTTGTACTGGCCAATGGCCTTGCTGTTTTGTACTTTTGATGCCTATCTGGGTATTATGTAATAAAGACTGTTACTCCTGTTGTCTGCTTTGTCAATGCCCTTGCTAAATAAAAGGTTTTATGTATGGGTATCGGTTCATGTGACACATGCTCTGTATGCCACTTTCACATTGGCAATTACTTGTTTTACTTTTCAGAGGTTTCCAGAGGTAACAGGCACTTTTGTTCTTCTTCAGTCTGAGGCTTGAGGGTGCAATGATGGTTGTTTGTGATGATCTACTCTTCTCCTAATCATTCTGTGCTCAGGTTAGCTAAATTGTACACATGTCATGTTAGTATGCAATACCACAACAGAGGTGAATGCTATCCACATGATTACTTGCGGGATGGCCAGGTTCCGGCATTTATGTGTGCTCTTTCTTGATGTGTGCACAGCACTGTTGGTGTGTAGTCATCTTGTGTGGGCCTGTCTTCATTGTCACATGGGTACATTAGGATGTGTGCACTTGAGTAGTCATACAGTGTGATTGGCCTGTCATTGTCAGTAGTGTTGATGTGTATGTGCCCCTGCACATGCCAACTACACACATGTATGATCCAGGAAATGAGTGCATGTTTGTTTCCATTGTCAGACATGTGCTTCAGATTGTGTGCACATGTAGGAGTTGTATGTTGTGCACTGTGCAGTGTGTCGGTGTGTACTTGCACTCCTGGGGGACACCTACTTGTTGTCGCTGTCAGTTGTGAGTATGCAGAGTGTGTGACTGCAGAGTCTGTGTTGTGTTTAGTTGATCAGCCATGTGTGTTGTTTAAGTTTGTGCTCACTGTGCTGACCTGCTCAGCCACACTGACATTATTTATGAGTTTTCTCATGCATTGCTGTGACTTGACACATTTTTGGCTCCAGTATGGTATGTGGTATGAGGAGTCACACCATCCCCTATGGGTGCTTCTGATGCCTACACATTGTGAGTTACTCCTCTATCTGTTTGTGGACTGTAGACTCCTTACCTGTCCATCACTGATGTACACACCACTTCACTCTCATGTCTTCCACCCCATGGCTTGCCAGTGTGTGAGCCTCCCCACCACTTCATAGTGTGACACTATACTGTGTGAGGATGATCTGTGTACAGGACCAATGTGCCACTCAGGACAGTTTCACAATTATTTATGTGATATTTTCTTCTACTTGTTTGCAGTTATGGTTGCTCTTGTGCAGTGCATATGCTTGATCAGCACAGTCCTGTAGTCATGTTGTTTACATCTGGGTTTCCCTGAGTTATGCATCTGTGGGTGATGGCTAAGCTGTATGTGTGTTTGCTGAGGTACTGCTCCCCTTCCTGAGTGTGATGTTATCTGTGTGCTGTGATGATTTGTGTTGTGGGATTTCATGGTGGGGCACTCAGATATGTGCGCTACTGGTTTGGTTGGTGTGCACACACTGCAGTGCTGTCAGTGTATGTTGCCTTGTACTTGCCTGGTGTGCATCCCCCTGATGTCCAGCTGAGTTTGCTATGTGATGTATTGGTCAGTGCATCTGTTGTGTTTTTTTGGTGGATGGATGCAGTGTTTGACCTGTGTTGGCTCGTTCTACTGACAGGTGCAATGTGTGTGCGATGTTCTATTTGCATGACATTGTGTGTGAGTAGTTTGTGCATTGTGATACATTATGATGTGTTTTGCCTGGGTAGTGTGCATTTCTTGTGTGAATGTCACATGCAGCAATGTGGAGTCTTGTTCATGAGCTTGTTTTGAATGCACAATAGTGGGTTGTCCTCCTATTTTTGACCTGTCACTTGTCAGGATTGTGCATGTGCATGCTTGTGGTACACTCTGACACCATGTTCACTTGATGACTGGTGTGGTGTCTATGTCTGTGTTGGCTAATTTGTCCCCTTGATCCCAGTTGGTGTTCATGATGGATTTTTGATGATGTTTGTGTTGGGGTATGGTGTCTGTGCATTTGTCCAGAGTGACAATGTTGTGTATTCCTGGTCTCTCTAGGGTCACATTGCCTTGCCACTGTTTGGCTGCACATGGCTGGGCTTGTTGGACGTCTGTGGATGTTGTTTGTGAGATTAGTGTTTGGCTATTGTTTTTGGGTCATCATTGGTTCAGACATCCCTGAGTGTGAGTCTGACATTTGTAGATGCACCCCAGGGTGTGTGATTGGTTGTGAGTAAACTCACAGGACCTTAGTTGCACCTTTATGTGTGTTTCTCACAGGTGTTGAGTGTTGCAGGTGTGAGATGGGTAGATGAGGGGTATGTGTGAAGGTCCTACTTGGGTTTGACAGTCAGGGAGTGTGACAATGAGCCATGTGTGTTGTGCTGGTGGCATACACATGTCAAGTGAGTTGACACAGATGTGTGGCTGATCACTGTATGACTTCTGACACTTCCTATCATTCCTGAGACTATGCATAGCTTGCATTGATGTATCCCTGAGTTGTTGCACAGAGGTCACTGTGGTTTAATTTCACTCACTGTGCCTCCCATGTCTGATTTGATGGCCTAAGGGTAGTGTGATGTGTTCCTCCTCTTCCATGTGATGTGCACATGCTATGTGGCTTGCTTCATGGTTTTCCAGCACTGTGCACTTCACTTTGGGCTAGCCCATTTATTTTCATACATTGCTGCTGACCTATGGTATGTGTATGTGGCAGAGTGTCAGTGTGGGATCTTTCTGAGGGACTTGACAAGCAGTGTGCACAGTTCAGTGGTTGTTCATTTGCAGTGTGAGTCTTCATTTCTTAATTATACTCTGTTTGATTCACATTAGTGGAAGGTAGGTTTGAGGAGGAAGGTTGTCCAGCCCCTGACCTTCTGTGCAGGGTGTTCATCTTCACCCCCACCTTCCCAATCAATCTACCTTGCCTTTTGATGTGTGAGCTGTGAGGTCTAGCCACACCTGGGTGATAACTTGTGCAGGGGAGGCAGGCACAGGAGGGGCACACAGCATGTGCCCAAATGGGTGTGAGAAGCGACCTGTGGGTAGGGTGTAGGTGGAGCCCTGGGAGGCTGCCCAGAATGCCCATGCCTGGAGCAGGCCCTGCCTACTACATTGTGCGCAGGTTTTCCCACGTCTTCACCGCTGCGGTGAAGTTACCGGGACATTGCAGTGATTTTGCAGTTGATGGGTGACCCGGATGCGGAGGTGTGGATTTCGAGCAGGCAGGACATGTGTGAGTACACTGGGGGATATGTTCCTGTCCCCACCAGAGTGTCTGATGTGGACAGGAACTGTATTTCAGCACAGGAGTTGTGTGTTATGGTTGTCTGTGGAGTTGTGTATTTACGTACCTGCGGTGTTGACGGCCACGGCGTCTTATCTGCTGGTAGTGGATGAGGTACAGCAGCGGAAGGGCTTTCAGAGCTGGATCCATAGCGGTCAAGACCGCGTGGAGGTGACCGGGATTCTGGTTTCGCTCTCCGCAGTAGTGCTTCCGCCGTCTACCGGTGGCTGGTTTCTCCGCTGCGTTGTGATGCGCTGTTTGAGGCATCGTGATTTGTACGGCGGTCGTAATGTCATTCCGCACGGCGGTCTTTCTCTATTGGCTCCCTCCTCCACAGTTGCGGAAGGTAAACACTGGCAGATCCCGTAACTCCGCAGTGGATGGAAAATGGGCTATCTTCACCCATCGTAATGCGGCGGACGCGAGGACCGCCGCTGGAGTGCGGAAAAGGACGTTTTCCGCCACCGCCAGCACCGCAGATGTGCCAAAGTCCGCCATCGTAATCAGCCCCGGTGTTACTATTTCAATAATAATGTTTGTTTTTTAATGTTACACTTTTTTATTTCCTATTTAAAGTAAAATTGTAACTTACTTGTAATAGTGGGCATACGGTTGTGTATGTTGAAGGCTTCTGTGTTGCAGGGAAAATCAGGCAGAGTTTCCTCCTCTTGAAGTGTTAGGTGTTTTTGAGCAATTTTTAGTGATGTTAATGTGGCTATTATATTGTTTGTTTAATTGGTGAAGCTATTGTATTGGTTATAGCATTGTATAGTTTCATAGCATTGGTTGTTTTAGCTTCGTTTTAATTATTTTTTCAGTTATGTCCTTATTTGAAAACACCAATTAATGTTTTTTTATGCTCGTATGTGAAATAACATGTTATTTAATATTATTTGTATTTATTTTAAGTTTAAAAATAATATTGTTTGCAAATATAACTATGTGTTGTATGTTGGTGGATGTAAATATGTGTAATCTATAATTTAGAGAAGTTTTATGTTGATGTACTATAAATCTATTATTTTGGTTAAGTAAAATAATATATTTTATTTATAAATTGCCGTTATTATTGTGGGATATATTTTTTATTGTTTGTTTGTTAAAATATTGTGTGTTTGTATTTTTTTACTGCCACTTATTGTTTGTTTTAACAATATTTATGTAGCTCGATATTGTTGATTCTAATATTCTTGGTCTATGGTTAGTTATAAGTCACAATATTTTTGCTTGAGATATTTTTGTTTTTGATGAATGTTAAATTAGATATATATTTTTTTTTAACAGTTGTTTTTATTGAAAATAAAGCAGCACCAGTCACATATACGGCAATGATCAAGACAAAGACAGTTACATGTTGCCTACAAACGTTATCATTCAAAATAGCGGCTTCACTCAGCCATCTGCACCCCTTCTGTCCCATCGGCGTTCCGACATTTCCATTTCAGTGGTCGGCGAGACACATAGGTCACCCCTATAAACATTCCATTTTCCCCATTTCTTATCACACTTCCTGGGGCAACCTCTAGACTTAAAAACCTCTTTTTCTGCGATCATGCATTTATCTAGGTCCCTTGCCCAGTTTCCGGAAGTTGGAGTGTCCGCTACCCCCCATTTTGTAGCTATGTTCCATTTTACCAATGTGTATCCCAGGGCGACCCACTGTTGCTCAACCTCGGTAAGATCTGTCACCTCCAAATGTTGAGGAGCCCCAACTGTGGTGTCAGAGTGATGTCCTTCTGTAGTGCTAGTTGCATGAGCTGTGTAGCCCTCTCCCATTGGGCCTGTATAGGTGAGCAGTCCCATATAATGTGATAGAAGGTTGCCTCCCTATTGCAGCGACGGAGACACAAAGAATCTTGTCGTCTTCCGATCTTTGCAAGGGTGATACCTGTAAGGTATGCTCTATGTAGTACCTTTAATTGGACAAGGCGGAGCCTGAGAGGGATAGCCGCTTCCCTGGGGGACATCAGCGCTGTTTGCCAATCGTCATCCTCAAGCTGCCCCAGATCCCCTTGCCATTTCTCTCTGAGGGATTGAAACGGGTCTGGTAAGTTATTACAGAGCTTCCGGAATGTAAGCGACTCCGCTTTTTTTAGTTCAGAGAGGAGACGATCCTCGAGGGGAGACGATTCTGGTAGTTCCTCGGCCCCTTGGAGAGCTGTCATGAGAGCATGACGGATCTGGAGATAGCGAAAGACCTCTTCCTGAGCGAGCTGATATTCCATTCTCAGTTCTGTAAAATTGCAGTATTTTACCCTTTTTCCATAGGTGATCTATCGTCGAGATGCCGATAGTATCCCATCTGTCGAAACCGGGCTGGTTGCAGAGGGTACCCAGCTTTTGGGCCGACCACAGTGGGGTAGCCCTGGTCAACACATCAAGCCTGCCAAGTCTCCCATTTGCCCGACGGCAGACATCCACCGTGAGGGCCGTCAGGCCCGGATAGTGGCCCCTCCCAACCTTCGAGTAAAGGGCCCCCAGATAGCCCTCACAACCCATTTGATAACTATCTAGAACAAAAGGCGAGGTCCGTCGGAGGGCGGTACATCCAGTGGTTCACCTCCACCAGCTGTGAAGCCCAGTATTACAGACGCATATCTGGGAGTGCTATACCTCCGTCGTACCAACCTTTGGTCAGTTTAGTCAAGGCAATACGGGTCCCCTTCCGTCCCACAGCAGAGTCCGGACCTCTCTCTCGATACTGTTAAAATATGAGTTGGGAATCTTGTATGGGCAGTTCTGGAGTATATATAGGAAACGGGGAAGAGCTAACATCTTGCAAAGCGCGGCACGGCCCAACAGGGAAAGGGGTAGTGTTCGCCAATGTTTGACATCGCCACGCAGCCTGTCCAGGGGCGCAGCTAGATTTTTAGCGTGGAACAGTATAAGATCAGGGGTGACATAGATCCCCAAGTACCTAAAACCGTCGGCAGCTTTTTCAATGTCACAGTCAGGTGGGAGTGCCGGGAGCAAGCCGTGAAGGGCAAAAATCACGGATTTGGACCAATTAATGGAGTAACCTGAATATTTGCCAAAGTTAGTGAAGATATTTAAAAGTCTATGCACTGATCTTTTTGGAGATGCCAGCTACAGGAGAATATCATCGGCGTAGAGGGATATTCTATCTTCCGTCCCTTCCGCCCATTTCAACCCTCGTAACACTGGATCGCCCCGGACCCACGATGCCAGTGGCTCCAAGATCAGTGAGAAAATCAATGGGGACAGGGGGCACCCCTGTCTTGTGCCCCTTCTCTTTATTTTTATTTTTTTAAAATATTTTTTTATTATTATTAATCCATGAAGGTTAAAATTACAATACAATTAATACATTACACAAAGATAATCAATGGTATGAAAAAGAGATAAGAGAAATATATATCCACATGATCTTTAAAAAGTAAAAATTGGTTAATAGTGGACATAATGGTTAGCATGTTCGATATTCACAGTTTATCCATAGTTATTGCAGCTCTAAAGTGCAGGTGCATTGTGCAAAATATATCAAATATTGCTTTAGCCCAAAAAGTGCAAAGTGCCACATAAACAGCATGTCATAAGTTACCCATCCATAAAGGCAATCATTGGCCCCCAAATTTCCTGACCAAGTTTCCTCTTTCGAGCCCCCTTTAATGCATATAAGCTATATTCTATGTTAAAAATGTTAAAAAATCTTGTCCTCCATAGTTCAAACGTCGGGGCGTCTTTATGAAGCCACATTGAGGCAATACACAACCTAGCTATAGCCATGGCCACAAAGATCAGATATCGATACCTGTATGCCAGCTGGTCACGCCCATCACCCTCCTCAACTCCCAGCAACACATGAGATGCAGTTAATTTTATTGGACCTCCAAGCAGTTCCGCTAAAAACTCTTCTAAGTGTTCCCAGAGTTTGCTCATATGTCTACATGAAAAGAAAATATGCACAATATCCGCATCATCAGTTCCACATCGAAAACATTTGCCGTCATTAACTCCACCCCATTTTAACAGCCTAGCTGGGGTGTAGTAAAGATTAAAAATGGTCTTATAGTGTTGTGCGCGTAGATTGGCAGACCTCAGTAACCTCCCCGCCAGATCAATAGAATATTCCACCCGTGTACCTAGACACCCAAGCCTATCATCCCACTTGGTGTTATGTCTTTCTAAATCCTCACCCTTGGTCTCTAACAATATATTGTATAACGGACCGATGCGTGCATTTCTCTTTACAGCTTCAACTACAGGGTTTAGAGCAATTTTCCATTGCTCTTACATAGGTAATCACGGATTTGCAGATACTTAAAAAATTCATTTTTAGGAAGGTTGTATTTCTTGGCCAACATCTCAAAGGACATCAGGTCCCCACTATCATATAAATCCCCGATATATTGAATACCTTTTGTCCCCCATCTGTTTATGGTCCTGTCCCAAAATATCGTAGGCAAAAGATTGGTGGCATCAAACGGGGTTTACTGAGTGACCCTCCCAATTCTATAACACTTTCGCACCACTTTCCACACCTTATAGGCAGCATTTAAAACCTTGAACCTAGTTTTTTTTATAGTAGCTGGGTTCCAAGTTTACAAACAACCGGTTTTTCGCATTGCTACCCAATAACATGTAATATATCGAGGGTGCCTCGGCTATGCTAGATGGTTCTATTCCTGTTAATAAAATATTCATACGCTGCAACATACTAACCAGATAATATAAAGTAAAATCAGGCACTGCCCATCCTCCTTTCTCCCGCGGTAAGATCATATAGCGCATTGCTCTTCGGGATTTCCCTTGTGCCCATAAAAACCTAGCACATATTGATTGTAATACCGCCAGTTGAGCACAAGAAATTTCTAGCGGCACAGATCTAAAAAATATAAAACTTTGGGTAAAATTAGCATTTTAAGAACATTACACCGTCCCACAAGTGTCAGATGTAAACATTCACACCGATCTAACTGCTTCCGTACCGAGGTTAAAATATTGCACCAATTGACCTCAACCAGTGCCTTTAAACATGTCCTTATTATAACCCCTAAGTATGATACCTCATTTAACACCCTTCGATCATTGAAGCCGGTTTGGTTTAGACACAGAATCTGTGTCTTAGACACATTCAACTTATATCCTGACGTAGCTCCAAATTCTAATGCTAACTGTTCTATCTTGGATATGGCTCCCTCAGGGTTAGTTGTAACTACTGCCACATCATCAGCATATGCAAAAACTCGGTACTGTTCTTGCTTCCAAATTACCGGTTCTATTCCTGCACTTTGCTCCAGCATCATTAAAAGGGGTTAATATATAATGAAAATAGCAAAGGTGAGCAAGGGCACCCCTGTCTTGTGCCTCGTGTTATATATACCGAGTCTGACTCAAGACCCATAATGCATATCTTAGCGGTCGGGCGTCTATATAAAACTTGAATGGCTAACAAAAAATTTGACTGCAAGCCTGCCTGTCGTAATACTGCCCATAAAAATTCCCACGCGACCCGGTCAAACGCCTTTTCGGCGTCCAATAAGATCAAACTGAATTTACTCCCCATAGTATTAGCAATATCCAGCAAGGTTACCACACGATTAATATGATTAGTCGTTCCCCTCTTAGGTATAAACCCATGTTGCCGAGTTGACACTAACGGGGTAATTACATCAGCTAACCGGGTTGCGAGTATTTTAGCATAAACTTTGCCATCTGCGTTTAATAATGATATTGGGCGATACGAGGCTGGTTGTTCGACAGGTTTATCTTTCTTTTTAAAAACTATTATGTTAGCCTCATCCCAAGTCGAGGGCGGCTCCTGTTTGTGCCTGTAAAAAAGTGGTATGCATATCGGTTTTAATTTCACTAAAAAAGTTTTATATATTTCCAACGGAAGCTTGTCGGGCCCTGCTGCTTTGCCGGAAGCAAGGCCATTAATAGCTCTTTCTAGTTCTTCCATCGTGATAGGTTCTTCAAGTCTTTCTGCCTCCAGCAGATCAACTTTTTACAATTAAGGCCCTGCAACAGCTTTTCCCTGGCCTGTGCATCAGCGGGATCCCAAGTATAAAGTGCCTCGTAATAACCATGAAACACCTTTAATATCTCCTCCCCCGTATCTACCAAATTCCCCAGTATCTACTACTGGTCCGATTCTTTGGGCCACCTCTTTTGATCGCAATCTTTGCACCAAGCAGCGTCCAGTTGACTCCCCATATTCATAGCTTTGATTCCTATTAATAGAGTATTTCCTAGCTATTTCTTTGCTCCAATATGAATTTATTTTAGCCTTACACCTGGCTACGTGCATCTGGATTTCTGAGATATCAAGCCCAGCCTGAATCCCCTGTATAAGGTTTCCTTCGGCTACTGACAGATCATCACATAATTCCTGCACAGCTGCCTGTATCTGCTTCTGCTTATGTAGCCCAAAGCTAAGGGTTTCACCCCTTATACCCGCCTTTAAAGCATCCCACACTGACCCAATCTGAGCCGTGTTTCGATTTATAGCCAAGAATTGCTCAATCCACTCCTTCATATGCACCACATATTCATTATCCAGAAGCAATTTTCTATCAAACAAAAACGTTCGAGGCCTACTATCAGTCTTATGTATACCAAGCTTCAATACCAGAGGGCCGTGATCAGAAGAAATCCGTGGATGGATCTGGATATTAGCACCTGATAGTAATAACCCAGATATAAAGAAATAGTCTAATCTTACCAGCTTCTGATGCGGGTATGAATAAAAAGTATACCCAGGGTCCGGCCCATTCAGAGCGGCCCATGCATCCATCAGACCATGATCTATCACTAAGGACTGTAATGCTTTAAAAACTTTCGGTTTCCTCCCATTATAGGATTTACTGTCATCATATAACAGCCCTATCTCAAGATGTATATTTAGATCTCCACATACAATCAGTGGTGTGGGCCATAATGCTAATTCCACATTAAGCCCTTCTATTACTGAAGCCTCATCAAGATTTGATCCATATATAGAACAAATAGTGTATTTCATGTTGCCAATCAAACATTCCACAATTGCCCACCTTCCTGCTTTATCTGCTAATGCCCTACCGGTCCCCTGTATATGATTTTTAGCCAGTATCGCTACCCCTCGTATAGTAGTGGATTGCTCTGTAGACACCAGTACATTAAACCCTAATTCCGCCAATAATTTTCTTTTGCCCCACGGAATGTGAGTTTCTTGAACACATACCAGATCTGGTTGAAGCAATCGCAATTCGGCCGCAACTCGTTGTCTCTTATTATAGCTGTTCAAACCACGAACATTCAGGGAGCAGAGCCTAATGGCAAATTTTTTATGGCTATCCCCCATCTCTATTCCCAGCAAATTTAAGCACAAAGATCACAATTCTAAAACCATTGACTTTCTTAAACAATCTTCCTACACCTTCATGGATTTTTTTTACCCGTGCCCTCCCCACCCCCAACCACCCCTCCCTACACGGCTTCAGCCGAGCCGTGCCCTCCCCCACCTTTCCCCAAAAACGAGGTTAGGAGGCGCAAGGCCTCGGTGATGGAACGAGCCTAGCCCCCGGATCCCCCTGCCCGACCACCTACCAAACTCAAAATCAGCAATTGAATCACCACATCACACAAGATCAGAGAAGAGCCAAAAATACCACTTCTTATCTAAATCTGAATTAGATCTATAGATACATTTCTAACACGTTTAATTATGCGACTCATCTAAAGCTTCTACCCCTTATCACTCTTTACATTGTATGGAGGTATTCCTTAGCCGCTGACTCTGTCGTGAAAAACCGCACCTGCTCTTTATAAATAACCTTGAGTTTGGCGAAGTTCAGTAGAAAAGCTTGGGCATTCTTATCTCGAAATGGAGTAATAAGTTGGCGCAATTGCCATCTCTTTTCAACGGTTAGGGGACAATAATCGGGTCGCACAAAGAATTCTAATCCCTTCCCAGATTTCTTTCGGTCCGGCCGCGCCAGATCGTACACTGCCTCTCTCGCCAAGAAGTTATTCAGTGATATTAAAATTGCCCTTGGTCTGCTTGGTCTGCTACTATTCTGGCCTACTCTATTGCGCTGTATGAAGGGGAATCTATGTGCTCGTTGGATCTCCCGTCCCAATCCCATTGGGTTAGCCCAGGAAAAGCCTCAGAAAACAGTTCGATCACAAATTTCCGTACATCCTGCCCCTCCGCCCCTTCCGCAATGTCCAGTACGCGGAGATTGTTGCGCCGCAGGCGATTTTCCAAGTCCGTAATTTTCCAGAGGGTGTCATCCTTCTCTATGCGTAGCGTCTCTGTAGTAGCTTTCTGCACAGCGAGTTCATCCTCTAGGTTCGAAATGCGTGTCTCTGCTTCATTGAACCTCTCTACGAACTCGGAACATGACTTTGCCACCCTCCGTACTGAATTCTGGAGCTTACGACATGCTCCCTGCATGCGCTGGCTCTCGGTCCGGGTTTCCTCCCTGTGCGCCATTATGCTCCGGTAAATAAGAGCCAGGGATATTAACTCAGGATTCTCCATCATCTTTAGACCAGATTGTGCCCCACTAGCCCCTCCATTGGTTCCGTCCTCGGTCTCCCCCATAAATGAATAATCCCAGTGGAAGGAATCAGTATTTTCCGCTATCTTTAGGCCTGCACCCACGCCTGAGTCGGCCCTCTTACGCACAGTACTAGGGAGACCATCATCATCTATCTCCTCAATCTCATCCCCGAAGTGTCCGAGGGGTCCGACATTGAGTAAAAAGGAAAATCCCCTGAGTCACTCTCCTTTGCAGTGTCATAATTATCAGCTTTATTTCCAGTTACCCCCAGCTCCGCACTCTCTAAAGGTATCTCTCCTCTTTTCCCATCTTTTTCCCCCTCTTTAACTATCTCCCAAGAATTGTCCCCCACCACGTTTCCTTTATCTAATGTAGAATCATCAGGATGCATATTCATGTCTTTTTTGGGTGTGGGAGCAAGTAGTTTCTTTACCTTCCCAGCTAAAAATAGAGCCGGAACGGGCTTCTTACCGCCCTCCACACGAATCTTCTCCATATTTGAACTAGGTTTCTTCTTCTCTGGCCCATTCTCAGCCACCTCCGTGTATCTCGCCTTTCCCCGTCCTGCCTTCGGGGGCATCTCAGCGTTGAGCGTCCCAGTCTCTGCCACAGCGTCAGAGCTCGTCAGCGCTCCACGCGCACTGAGTCCGCAGCGCGCACACCCGGAAGTCTGCCGAGCAAGGATCAACAGCTGCCAGATAACCTCTTGTGCCCCTTCTCAGTGAAAACGTTCTTGAGAGGCAGTTATTGACCCTAACCTGACCCTTAAGGTCTTTATAGAGCAGCTTGAACAATCCCATCGTTTTCGGGCCAAACCCGAAGCGGCGCAGCACCTCGAAGAGGTATGGCCACTCGATGGAGTCAAACGCCATCTTGGCGTCCAAAGACAACACCACCGCTTCTTCTGCTAGGACGTGTTTACGGCCCAGGACATTGTGGAGGCAACGGATATTTAGTGCGGTGTTACGGTTAGGCATGAAGCCGGACTGGTCAGCAAGGACAAATGACGAGAGGACTGGAGTAAGGCGGGCAGCCAGGAGCTTCGCAAGAATTTTGGCCTCAGCGTTAATCAGGGAAATCAGTCTTTAGGAATAGCAACTGTCTGCGGGTTTTCCCGGCTTACGGATAACCACGATAGATGCCAGTCGTTGATCCACTGGCAAAATCCCTTTTTCGTAGCTCTCATTGTACATGCCCCGCAGATGAGGCACGACAAGCAAGGTGGTAGACTTAAGAAATTCAAATGGGACCCCATTGGGCTCCATACCCTTCCCCGATTGTCAATCAATCAATCAATCAATCAATCATGTCACTTATAAAGCGCACTACATACCCACGAGGGTCTCAAGGCGCTGGGGGAAGAGGGGGGTGGTGCTGCTACTGATCGAAGAGCCAGGTC
This sequence comes from Calotriton arnoldi, assembly GCA_963921515.1. Taxonomy (NCBI): domain Eukaryota; kingdom Metazoa; phylum Chordata; class Amphibia; order Caudata; family Salamandridae; genus Calotriton; species Calotriton arnoldi. Next base: position 275,494 of record CAWUFW010013661.1, on the reverse strand, counting down.
TTGAGGAGTCTTCTGAAGGCCAGTAGGTCTTGGGTCTGTCGGAGGTTGGTGGGGAGGGTGTTCCAGGTCTTGGCGGTGAGGTGGGAGAAGGATCTGCCGCCGGCGGTCATTTTCCGGATGCGGGGACTGTGGCGAGGGCGAGGCTGGTCGAGCGGAGCTGGCAGGTGGGGGTGTAGAAGCTGAGTCGTCTGTTGAGGTAGGCTGGTCCGGAGTTGTGGAGTGCTTTGTGTGCGTGGGTGAGGAGCTTGAAGGTTATCCTCTTGTTGACAGGGAGCCAGTGCAGGTCTCTCAGGTGGGGTGTGATGTGGCTGCGTCGGGGGATGTCGAGGATAAGACGTGCAGAGGCGTTCTGGATGCGTTGCAGCCGTCTCAGGAGCTTAGCCGTCGTTCCTGCATAGAGGGCGTTTCCGTAGTCCAGCCTGCTGGTGACGAGGGCCTGGGTGACTGTTTTTCTTGTTTCGGTGGGGATCCACTTGAAGATCCTGCGGAGCATTCGGAGGATGTTGAAGCAGGATGAGGAAACGGCGTTGACCTGCTTAGTCATGGAGAGGGTGGGGTCGAGGATGACCCCTAGGTTGCGTACGTGGTCGGTGGGTGGCGGGGCTGTTCCCAGTGATGTTGGCCACCAGGAGTCGTCCCAGGCTGAAGGGTTGGAACCAAGGATGAGGACCTCCGTCTTGTCCGAGTTCAGCTTCAGGCGGCTGGTCCTCATCCATTCGGCGATGGCCTTCATTCCTTCGTGGAGGTGGGCTTTGGCGGTGTGAGGGTCTTTGGTGAGGGAGAGGATCAGCTGGGTGTCATCGGCATAGGAGATGATGTTGAGGTTGTGCTGTCGGGCGACGTGGGCGAGGGGTGCCATGTAGATGTTGAACAGCGTTGGGCTGAGGGAGGAGCCTTGGGGTACGCCGCAGATGATCTTGGTGGCCTTGGATCGGAAGGGGCGAGGCGGACGCTTTGTGTTCTGCCGGAAAGGAAGGATGTGGTCCAGTCCAGGGCCTTCTCTTGGATCCCGGCGTCATGAAGGCGTGTTCGTAGTGTGTGGTGGCAGACCGTGTCGAAGGCGGCTGATAGGTCCAGGAGGATGAGGGCTGCTGTTTCTCCGTTGTCTAGCAGGGTCCTGATGTCATCGGTGGCGGCGATGAGGGCGGTTTCGGTGCTGTGGTTGCTGCGGAAGCCGGACTGGGAAGGGTCCAGGATGTTGTTCTCCTCGAGGTAGCGGGTCAGTTGTTTGTTGACGATTTTCTCGGTGACCTTCGCGGGGAACGGGAGCAGAGAGATGGGTCGGAAGTTCTTGAGGACCTTGGGGTCTGCCTTGGGTTTCTTGAGTAAGGCGGTGATCTCGGCGTGCTTCCAGCTTTCCGGGAAGGTTGCTGTCTCGAAGGAGATGTTGATTATTTTCCGGAGATGGGGCGCGATGGCTGTACTGGCTTTGTTGAAGATGTGGTGAGGGCACGGGTCTAGCGGTGAACCGGAGTGGATGGTGTTCATGATCTCGCTGGTGTCCTCGTCATTGATGTTGGTCCAGGAGAGCAGGCGGTTGGTGGTTGTGGGGGCAGTGGTCTCGGTGGTTGCCGGGGCGGTCGTGGTGTTGAAGCTGTCGTGGATGTCGGCGATTTTGCGGTGGAAGAAGGTGGGCAGTGAGTCGCACAGGTCTCGCGACGGCTGGATGTCGTTGGTGTTGGAGCTGGGGTTGGAGAGTTCCTTCACGATGTTGAAGAGCTCTTTGCTGTTGTGTGCGTTGTTGTCTAGGCGGTCTTTGAGTGAGGCCCTTTTGGCGGATCTGATGAGGTGATGGTGACTGCGGGTGGCGCTCTTGTGGGCGGCGTAGCTGTCCGCTGTCCGTTCGTGGAGCCAGATCTTCTCCAGTTTTCGGCATGTTCGTTTGGAGGCCTGGAGGTCTTCGGTGAACCAGGTGGCTTTCTTGCTGGTGTTGCTGTTGGGCGGATTCTTGAGCGGGGCGAGGGTGTTGGCGCAGTCGTCGATCCACTGTCTGAGGTTGCGGGCGGCGGTGTCGGGGTCGGAGGGTTCGGCGGGTGGGCTCAGGGCGAGGTTGTGGTTAGCTGGTCTTCCGTGACTCTGCTCCAGCAGCGGCGAGGCATTTGTTCGGTGCAGTGGTGCGTGGTGGGCTTCCTGTAGGTGAAGTGGATGCAGTGGTGGTCAGTCCAGTGGGGTTCGGAGGCGTGGTTGAAGGAGACGTGTGGGCTTGCGGAAAAGATGGAGTCGAGCGTGTGGCCGGCGGCGTGGGTGGAGTGTAGTCACGAGCTGTCTGAGTCCGAGGGTGGCGAGGTTGTCGATCAGGGTGGTGGAGTTGGTGTCCTCGAGGTGGAAGTTCAGGTCCCCGAGGAGGATGTAGTCCGTGGAGGCGATGGCGTGTGTGCTGACGAAGTCAGCGATGGAATCGCTGAACTGTGGTCGGGGTCCGGGGGTCTGTAGATGAGGGTTCCTCTGAGGGTGGTGTTGGGATCGGTGTGGATCTGGAAGTGCATGTGTTCGGCGGTGCTGAGGGTGTCGTCGGTGTTGGTTGAGACTCTGAGGGTGTTCCTGTGGACGATGGCGATGCCTCCTCCGACTCCGTTGGTGCGGTCCCTGCGGGTGATCTTGTATCCGTCCGGGATGGAAATGGCGATGTCGGGGGCTGAAGCGGGATTCAGCCAGGTCTCCGTCAGGAATGCAACGTCTGGGGAGGTTGAGTCGAGAAGGTCCCAGAGTTCGATGGCGTGTTTGCGGGCGGAGCGGGTGTTGAGGAGGATGCAGGGAATGGGGCAGCAAATGGGCAGTAAGGGGGCGGGGCCGCAGGGGCGCAGCGGCGGGAAACAGGCACAGAAGGGAAAACGAGCACAATCAGGGCATCAAGGGGGCACAGAAAGGAAAAAACGAGCACAATCAGGGGCAGCAAGGGGGGCACAGAAAGGAAAAAAAACGAGCACAATCAGGGCATCAAGGGGGCACAGAAAGGAAAAACGAGCACAATCAGGAGCAGCAAGGGGGCACAGAAAGGAAAAAACGAGCACAATCAGGGGCAGCAAGGGGGCACAGAAAGGAAAAAACGAGCACAATCAGGGGCAGCAAGGGGGCACAGAAAGGAAAAAAACGAGCACAATCAGGGCATCAAGGGGGCACAGAAAGGAAAAACGAGCACAATCAGGGGCAGCAAGGGGGGCACAGAAAGGAAAAACGAGCACAATCAGGGGCAGCAAGGGGGCACAGAAAGGAAAAAAAAATGAGCACAATCAGGGGCAGCAAGGGGGCACAGAAAGGAAAAAACTAGCACAATGAGGGGCAGCAAGGGGGCACAGAAAGGAAAAACGAGCACAATCAGGGGCAGCAAGGGGGGCACAGAAAGGAAAAACGAGCACAATCAGGGGCAGCAAGGGGGCACAGAAAGGAAAAACGAGCACAATCAGGGGCAGCAAGGGGGGCACAGAAAGGAAAAACGAGCACAATCAGGGGCAGCAAGGGGGCACAGAAAGGAAAAAACGAGCACAATCAGGGGCAGCAAGGGGGGCACAGAAAGGAAAAAACAGAGCACAATCAGGGGCAGCAAGGGGGCACAGAAAGGAAAAACGAGCACAATCAGGGGCAGCAGCAGGGCACACAGATGGAGCTGTGTGGTGGGGGAGCGACCTACCAGTCAAGGTCAGGGGTCGCTCTCTTCACCACGCAGCGGCCGCCATAAATGGGGAGGTGGGAGGGAGGAGCAGGGAATGGGGCAGCGAATGGGCAGTGAGAGGGCAGGCCGCAGGGGCGCAGCGGCGGGAAACAGGCACAGAAGGGAAAACGAGCACAATCAGGGCATCAAGGGGGCACAGAAAGGAAAAAACGAGCACAATCAGGGGCAGCAAGGGGGCACAGAAAGGAAAAAAACGAGCACAATCAGGGCATCAAGGGGGCACAGAAAGGAAAAACGAGCACAATCAGGGGCAGCAAGGGGGCACAGAAAGGAAAAAACAGAGCACAATCAGGGGCAGCAAGGGGGCACAGAAAGGAAAAAACGAGCACAATCAGGGGCAGCAAGGGGGCACAGAAAGGAAAAAAACGAGCACAATCAGGGCATCAAGGGAGCACAGAAAGGAAAAACGAGCACAATCAGGGGCAGCAAGGGGGGCACAGAAAGGAAAAAACGAGCACAATCAGGGGCAGCAAGGGGGCACAGAAAGGAAAAAAACTAGCACAATCAGGGGCAGCAAGGGGGCACAGAAAGGAAAAACTAGCACAATGAGGGGCAGCAAGGGGGCACAGAAAGGAAAAACGAGCACAATCAGGGGCAGCAAGGGGGCACAGAAAGGAAAAAACGAGCACAATCAGGGGCAGCAAGGGGGCACAGAAAGGAAAAACGAGCACAATCAGGGGCAGCAAGGGGGCACAGAAAGGAAAAAACGAGCACAATCAGGGGCAGCAAGGGGGCACAGAAAGGAAAAAACGAGCACAATCAGGGGCAGCAAGGGGGGCACAGAAAGGAAAAAACGAGCACAATCAGGGGCAGCAAGGGGGCACAGAAAGGAAAAACGAGCACAATCAGGGGCAGCAGCAGGGCACACAGACGGAGCTGTGTGGTGGGGGAGCGACCTACCAGTCAAGGTCAGGGGTATGCTGTTCATTGCGGAGCCTATCTCCTCATCAGTGAGATCTACCTCCAACTCGTCTCTTTCTTCCTCAGACAGGACAGGCAGACGCATGTCCACCAGTAAGTGGCGAGAGTCATCTGCCGTGGCTCCGGCCGATGGCGTGTATACCCGCTCCAGGTGATCCGCAAAGGCATCCACAATTGCCTGGGGGTCCGATAACATCTGTGCTTTATCGTTGGTAAGACGAGGGACCCACCGCTCCGACTGTTCCCTTTTCTCCAACCATGCGAGCAGCTTGCCCGCTCGATCTCCAAGTTCGTAAAGCCTGTGGTGTGTGGCCAGAAGCCGTGCACTTGCCAGTTCTCGGGCTAGGGTTTTATATTCAAGTTGCTTTGTGGTTAAACTATGTTCTGTAAGCTCACTAGGGGAGCGTGAATGTGCCGTTTCAAGTTGCAACAGTTCTCCCACGAGCTGTTCTAGTTGTAGATTTTGTTTCCTATTATACCCCACCTTGAAAGCCAGCGCCTGACCCTTCACCACCGTTTTAAAGGCCTCCCATATCGTCTGCGACGAGTCCACCGACCCGACATTTTCCTTGAAGTAGCTCTCGGTCCGTGATATCAGGCTCTCTTTTATATCTGGGATTCGGAGCAGCCAGGGATTAATAACTATGGTGTTGCGTTGCCGCCGATTGTAATGTGTGAGCTCTACCCACACCGGGGAGTGATCTGAGATGCCCCGCGGCAGACAACGTGGCTTCCGAAAGTTATCGATATGGACCGATTGAGTCAGGAAAAAATCAATCCGGGAGAGACTGCCATGAGCACCTGAGTGGAAGGTGTACTGTGTCAGGTCCAGATGGAAATAGCGCCATATATCAATGACACTCATGGCTGTGAAAAAGTCCGACATGTGCGTACTAGAGCGGTGTTGGGGGCGTGTCGGGCATTTATCTACTAGGTCATTGGGAGTCATATTATAATCCCCCCCAGAATTAGCAGACCCTCCGGGAGGTCCAACAAGAATCTCCCCAGGTCGGCCAACGCCTCCCTTCCCAGAGCGGGCAGAATGTAGGCTGAGACAACATTGAGGGGTTTCCCTTCCCAGCTAGCCTCCAACACCGCAAACCTACCTTGGGGATCCGCCCACGTACGAGTCGGCGCAAGAATTCTTTTCACCAATATACCCGTACCCCTGGAACCGGAAGTGTACCCTGCATGGACAAGGAGTTTGTAACCCCATCGGGACAGAGCTTTACAATTATTACCCACCAAGTGAGTTTCCTGTACCAGTACTAGATCAGGGGCGTGACGTTTGAGATATTGCAGCACCAGACCCCTCTTCAGTTTGTCCCCTAACCCATTGATGTTCCAAGTCAGCGCAGACAGTGATGTCTCAACAGAGTCATTAGCCATAGCTTAAGTGAGAGTGTGGATATGCGAGCCCCGGAGCGGACCCCGGGGGCAGCCTGGATAGTTGCCTGCCTCCCCTTCCAGTTGTCAGAGACGGGACAGTATATAGGTAAACAGAGTTTAGAGAGCGGCTGGAAGCCATAGTAAACGTGAGTGACGATAATGTCAGAGACCTGGTGCATTGTTGCTGACAACGAACTTTGAATACATAAAACATAACATCCCCCCCACCCCAACCTCCTCCCCCCTCCCTGCCCCCCTGCCAGTGGATCTAGAACTACCCACTCCCCAACAAGGCAGAGTGCCTGTCACCCCCCCCCACAATAACAGAGGTGCCTGGTGGGCAGCCACCCCCGCTCAAATCTGAACGTTATTCGATAAACAAGCTACACAAGAGGCTTGGACCTCCTCCCAGAGTAGGCTACATGGTGAACACAATAGAAAAGGTGATACCTCCCCCCTTCCCAGAGAGTCAGTAAGTAAACGTACTATGTCCAGCTTCACGGTTCAGCATAGTCTCAACAAAACCCCCCAACCAAGGACCCCAAACATTCACACATGGATACAACACAGGCGCAGCCAGAGTCACTTAGCTGTGGCGCTCGATATATAGGAGAGTCAGGGTCCAATTGTTCCTCAGCTCCCAGGTGGAGGCTCATTGTCTGTAGCAGTGGACTCGGTCCGGGACCCAGTGGCGGGCTTCATCCTGTTGTGTCGCAGACCAGTTTGTTTCTCGGTGGCGGGCCTTTCCACTCGGCGCCACCCCTCAACCCATTCCCAAGTGTCCTCGGAGGAGGAGAAGAACCAGGTTTTTCCTTCTGCGACTACACGTAGCTTCACCGTTAAAAAACTGCGTCTTTGATTTTGGACTTTCGTGGTGAAATCTGAAAAAATGGTGACAGCGCTGTTCTCTATAGTGAGTGGCGGGCAAGAGCGTGCGGCCTGAAGAATAGCATCACGATCTCGGAAGTTGAAGACTAGCTATTATTGGTCGAGGTGGAGCTCCAGGCTTAGGTTGCCCCCCCGGGATGCGATGAGCCCGCTCAATAGAAAAGTAGTTGGATAGTACATTTGGTTTTAGGCGATTGGAGGTCAGGTCCTCGACAAAGAGATCGGTTGCCGGGCCCTCGGCCCGTTCTGGGACCCCCAGGATGCGCACGTTGTTTCGCCGCACTCGCCCTTCGTAGTCATCCAGTTGCAGCTCCATCTTGGCCTGGGTGTCTCGCAGTCGCTGTACTTCTTGTTTAAGTTGGGAGGTCTCCTTTGTGAGTTCGGTTGTGACCTCTTCAACCTCTTTGACTCTAGCGTCCATCTTCCGGAGGTCCGGTCTTATGAGTGAGACCTCGACATTCACTACGTCAATTCGGGTCTCCAGGGAGGTACACACTCCATTAATTGCGGTCATGATATCTTGAAGTGTTAGGTCTTGTGGGGCGGATGCGGGCCTCGCTTCGTCACGGACCTCTGACCGGGGGACCCCTTGATCTTCTCCGGCTTTTGACCAAGCGAACTTGCCGAGTTTGGTCTGCATTGAAGGTATCGCACCCCTCCCTCCTGCCATGGTCCCCCTGTGCTTGGCAGGCTATAGGAGACGAAGTTTGGGCCGAGACCGGTAATTGCTGCCGCCTGCCCGGGGCTCACGTGCCACCGGCGGCCTGTCAGGTTTCCCGGTCCGGGCACTCGCAGGTAGTGCAGACCGATGATCGAAGCTACCTCTTCTCTCAATGCACTGACTGTCGTGACAGGAGAAATACCCAGACCCTGGGAAGCGCGGTGTGCTGGGGGATCCTCTGTATGCAACCTCTAGGAAGGTGGCACCCTCTATGGACATGTACATTACCGCATCGTGCTACCCCATTGGTATCTCAGATCGGGGGGCCACCACGCAGGCACAGGTGTCCTCACCTCATCTTTCACACACCGGGTCTATACTGTGGCCTCAGTCCCAGCCTTGCTGGCTGGCACATTTTTAATCCGGTCGCAGCCCCCGCAGATCACCGGCCTTTTGCGGGCGTCGCCGCGGGTTTCTGCTGGCACTGTCTCTGGCAGCCTCACCTCCGTGCTGCACCTCAGGATCGGTGGAGGCTCTCCCCACCCGTGCGGCCACAGATCGGGCCGACACCGAGCACCGAGCACCGCCTCAGTTCCTGGTCATCTTCTGACCGCAGGGCCCCGGTAAAGCTGCACTTCCGCGCCGCCCTCTCTCGGGCCGGTGCGCTACCATCCCCCGTTGGTGGAGAGCAAAGCCCCACGGCACCGCTTCATCACTGCTGGGGAAGGAATTCCTCTCGTAGGCTGCCCCCGCTCCTTACACACTCACACGTGCCGTGGAAAGCTTCCAATGCAGACGCAAGTTCCGCCGGCTCCGTGCGCCGATAGCCTACAGCAGGATTATTGCAGTCGTCGTGCCGCCATTTTGTGGCGTCTCCTCCTCGGCAGACTCACCACTTTCCTTTCAGTTTTCAGCACCGTCAAGCATCAAAACTGCGGTCAGCTGGCACCCGCCACCTCCAGGGCATGGAGTCCACCGGCCTCAGTGTTCAGAATACAGTTCTTGCTCAGGATTAATGCAGGATGACGGGCGAGGGCTGCTGAGCGTGCGGCCATTCCCGTTGGCTGCTGGCCTAAATTAGATATTTTTGATGTCAACTCTTTTTTTATATTAGTGACTTTTTAAAATTAAGTATAGGGTCTCCAAATGTTTGTTAAGACATTAATATATCAATAATTTTGTAACTTGATATTTGTGGTGTCGATATTATGTCAGTGATCCAATTATAAACCAGATGAATTAATCTTTTAAATCTTTTCAAGGAATACAATAAAATAATACAATATTTGAGAATATGCTTATGACTTTATATAAACTCAAAATTTGACCTTTTTACTACTCACAAAAAAAACATAATGCAAGGGAAAAAACATGATTGGTCCTAATGTGAAAATAGTGCCAAAATTACCTGGTCCTGAACCTCCATGAACCCCCCAAATGCTGCCCACACAGTGTGTTTGGGGTCTCTTGCTCAGTCAGGGGGTTTACACCCCTGAATTCTCCCACTTTCGCCTTCCCAGTGTGTGAACTCCCTTGCCCCTGAGAAGGCTAACCCCCCTGAAGACCCCACTGCTTCCTTCACAGTGTGTGGGCTTCCTTTCTGATCGGTGGATTAACCTCCCAAACCCCTCACAGCTGCCTCCACAGTTTGTGGGCTCTCATGCTCCACTACTGCCTCCACAGTGTGTGGGCTCCCTTGCCCCATCAGGGGGGTAAATCCCAGTAACATGTTCACTACGATTTTTGCAGTGTCAGGGTTCCCGTGTCCCCTCAGGGGGTAAAACCCTGAACCTTCATTGCCTCCTCCACAGCGTGTGAGTTCCCTTGCCCCACTGCCACCACCACAGTGTGTGGGCTCCCTTGCCCCATGAGTACAGTAAATCCCATGAACCCCCTCTGCTGCCTCCTCAGTGTGTGGGCTCTCTTCCCCTACAAGGGGGGTAAAACGCCTTAAACCCCACTGCTTCCTTTGCAGTATGTGTGAACTCTCTTACCATACTGCCACCCCCAGAGCGTGTGGGCTCATTTGCCCCATCAAGGAGGCAAAATACCTTGATGGGGCAAAGGAGCCCATAGCTGCCTTCATAATGTGTTGGCTCCCTTGCCTCTATGCTGCCTTCACATTCTGTGGTCATTTTTGCCTCATCGGGCGGGGGGGACCCCTGAACCTCCATACCCACTCATTTGTTGGCTTCCATACTTTTCAGAACTACCCATAAATACAATGACAAAGGCAAAATCAATCAATGATGCAGCAGTTGCAAAGGAACCAGGACCTAGTTCCTTTCATCCTAATAACATATGTTGCTGATCCCAAAAATAGAATGAGTGCACATTCACTCCTGAGGAGTTTGTAAGCGCTTTGGACAAGTAGCATATGTTTATCATTACCCAACTTGATGGTACTCACTTCATTGACTGCTGAAGGATGAAAAATATGGACTGCATGTGGATTTGAACCTGCACCTATGAGGTCACAAAACATATCCCTTGCATGGATATATTAGTCCATTGAGCCACCAGACCCTACATTTTCCATGCTTTCATTGGAACCCTTTATAAAACAGTATCACCTCTTCAGAGTGATACATTTTAAGAACATTATCAGTTTTCACTGATTTCTAACAAGTAATAACTGTCTCTTATTTCCAAAATCTATTTACAAACTCTTTTCACAAGAAGCAAATGTTCCTTCAGGGCAGCACTGGCCTACCATTGAAATGTTAGATGAAAATAATTATGAGGTGATATGTGATTAAATTGAATATTGAATTGGACTGCGGACTGGACAATAAGTTTACATTTTGGAACCTAGTTTGTGCCTGATTCACAAAGGTAAACTTACACTTTTGTGTAAGTACACGGTTGTTTGTATTCACAAAGGGATTTATGAGTAGTAGTCTGTACGAGGGTGGAGTCTCTGCACATAAAAAGATAGGGCTACTCGTAAATCCCTTTGTGAATAGCAAACAATTATAAACTTACACAAAAGTGTAAGTTTACCTTTGTGGATCAGGCTCCTAATCTCTAATATATTAATGATATAGGAGGAATTTGACTGTATTTACAAACTCCTTTCATGAGGTGCGTATGTGGCCCCAAGGTTGCACTTGCCTGGCAATCAAATGCCGAGGACAATAACTATGAGGTGGTGCATGATTTCAGAGAGCAGTAGGCTCTAATTGTAAATTATTTTTTGGAAACTAGCTCATCTCTAATTTGTTAATATGTGAATGATATGCGGTTTATTCGACCGTATCCACAAACTCTCTTTACAAGACGCATATGTGCCCCGACGGCAGCACTTGTCTGTCATTCATATGTGGATAGGCAATAATTATGAGGAGACTGGTGATTTTAGTGAACACCAAATTAGATTGCAGACTGGAAGTTACTTTTAATTTTCTGAAACCATTTTGCAATATATTGACGATGAGGGGGTTTGCTTGAATATGGTTACTAAGGGGGTCATTATGATAGCGGGCGGATCGCCAACGCCCGTATGGCGGTGGCGATCCGCCCGCTATTTTACACCTCCCGCCTAACATTTCCCCCGCCATATTATGATGGCTGGGGGGTCCGCGGTGGACGGAAAGACCAGCCGCCGCTTTTCCGCCGGTCGGCTCGTCGACCGGGCGGAAAACATGCATAATATGGTGGCGGTGTCTGCAAGACACCGCCATCCATATTATGATGAATGCGGAAAGCAGCCCTTCCATGGCGGCATTGCCGCCATGGAAAGGCATGTGGTCTTCGCTGTTGGGGGCCGGTAGCGGGCCCCCAGGATGTTGGGGTGGTGGGGGGTGCACATGGGGGGTACCCCCTGCATTGGCATGGACAAAGTGGCAGGCACCGCGCGGTGCCTGCCACCTTGTGCATGTCAATTCACAACATGCATTCCCAGCATTGTGGCGGGCGGTGCTGTGAGCACCACCCGCCACAATGCTGGGAATAGGGGATGCCACAGCCACCGCCACGGTGGCGGTGACATCATAATACGCACAGCGGGACCGCCGCACCTCTTGCGGGCGGTCCCTTTTTCCGTTGCGATGGCGGTCGTAATGACCCCCTAAGTCTTTTTACAAGAATTACATGCACCTTCAGGGCAGCACTTCCCTGTCATTTAAATACCAGCTGACAAAAATTACGGGCTTGGCCATATTTTCACGGAACAAAGTTTATTTTTTATTTCTGTGATGACGTGTTTTCATTTTCATGGCAGCCCTGCCTTTATTAATTATGTTTGCACACCCTTATTTGTTTTTATTGTTCACGTCATGGAGAAAGAAGGACTGTGTGAGGGAAAAGCTGCGGTGGCGAGGTGAAACGGGTACAGTGAAAAGCTGACAGAGAAGATGCATTTGCAGAGTTTATAGAGGTGAAAGGTTCGTAAATGTGCTTGTATGCCCTTGTAAGGATATTCTTAGACAAGGCATAAAGGACAGACTTTCCTTTCCTTCCAGATCTTCTATAATTAACAACTAATAAATAATAATAAATAATGCAAAGTGCGCTTTAGGTCACCTTCTTTTAACCATTGTACTGTTGAATTGTCATATTCTTTAATTTTTTAAGAAAACTAAAATGAAGATATATTTTTTTCTGAGTTTTCAAATATTTTTCTCATTGGTGTCATTAAAACATTCTGACATGCAGACTGAATTATAGGCTTTCAATAGCAGCAGTAGCCTGTCAGTTAACACCTTAGTGATACATTGCAACTTCACCACAGAGTTTTAAAGAGCAACTACACTGCTAACATTCAAGTAAAGTGTGGCATACCAAAATGCCATTGTGATGGAGTCAAATCTGCAAAACTGATAACATGGAATATTTTGTAGTGACCTGCTAAGTAGGGGGCTGAGAAAAAAGGGGTGGTCTCAAACCACACAATCACAAAGCATTTTCCATAGACGTCGTCATGAAGTACTACTGCAAAAACTGCTGAATAGGATTACACCAAATTTAGTAGGATGCTAGATCTTGGTACGCAGGGCTTTTTGTTATGTGGCGTAAACCTGTTCAGTAGTTGTTGAGAAATTAAGTTTTAAAAATGATTGCATATCTGGATGGTTGGGTCCGCGAGAGCCTTGTGAGAGTCTCACTTGAGCGCCAATTGAACAACAGTGTTCTGATTGGCTGAGGGAGCTTTTTTCCCTTGGATGTCTGAGTGGGTGCATGAGTGTTTGAGTGAGTATCTGTATGGGTCTGTGAGTGGGTTTGAGAGTGTCTAAGTGGGTTTGTGAGTGCCTCCATGTGTGTGTCTGTCAGTCTGTGAGTGAATGCATGAGTGTCTCAGTAGGTCTGTGAGTGGGTGTGTGTCTCTGAGCGGATCTGTGAATTGGTGCATGAGTCTCTGAGTAGGTCTGTGAGTGGGTGAGAGAGAGTATGAGTAATTCTGTAAGTGGGTGCATGAGTGTTTGACTCGGTCTGTGAGTTGGTGTACATGTCTGAGTTCATCTGTGAGTTTGTGCATGAATGAGTGAATGGGTCTGTGAGTGGCTGTGAGAGTGCCTGAGTTGTTCTGTGAGTAGGTGCATGAGTGCCTGAGTGGGTTCTGCTCATTCTCTGCTCGTTTTCTGACTTTTTTCTGCTCACTTCTGACCTTTATTTTGCTTCTTTATGCTCCTTGCTGACCTCTATTTTGCCTCTTTCTGCTCATTTCTGACCTCTATTTTGCCTCTTTCTGCTCATTTCTGACCTTTATTTTGCCGTTTTCTGCTCATTGCTGACATCTATTTTGCCTCTTTCTGCTAGTTTCTGACTTCTGGTTTGCCTCTTTCTGCTTGTTTCTGATTTCTATTTTGCCTCTTTCTGCTTGTTGCTGGCCTTTATTTTGCCTCTTTCTGCTCATTTCTGACCCTTATTTTGCCTCTTGCTGCTCGTTTCTCACCTTTAGCTCACCTCTTTCTAGTCGCTGCTGACCTTTATTCTGCCTCTTTCTTCTAATTTCTGACCTTCAGTTTGCCTATTTCTGCTCTTTTCTCTCTGAGACCGTGGAGGGACTCTCAAGGCCCGCATGGTCCCAGCCAGCTACCCGCCTCCTGCGGTAGCCAGCATCGCTCTTGCACTAAGGGAGCTGCTGGAAATGCAGCTCCCTATGTGCAAGAGCAATCCCTTTCATGTATAAGGGCAGGGAAAGAGATTAAACCTCCACTTCCAACAGGCAGGAGCACTTTGACAGCTCCCACCTGCTGGAACCAGAATCTTTGCTTTGACCTGGTGTGAGCTGTCAAAGATCCTGTCAAGCAAAAGCAAACAGCTATGTCCGGGGGTGGGCACACCAGGGCATAGCAGGAGCCGGCCCTGGGGGTGGTGGTCCCCAGGGCCATGTACGGCTCCAGGAGGCGGTCTGCGCAGCCCCCCTCCTTTACTTTTCAAGGGCCGCCCCGGGGAGGTGGTGAACCCTGGGGTTTGTATATGGCCGGAGAGCGGGTTGGCCGCGTGCCCCGCTTCATCTTTTTAAAGTTATGTGCCTCGGAACGGTGGTGGTCCCTGAAGCCCAGGGTGGGCCAAAAGGCCCCCCATTACTTTCAAATTAGCCCCGGGGAGGTGATGGTCCCTGAGGAGTACACGAGGCCCCCATTACATTCAATTTAGCCCTGGGGAGGTGGTGGTCCCCGGGGTCTGTGTGGCCCCGTCTATTTTTAATTACTGTAGCCCTGAGGTGGTGGTGGTCCCCAGAGCCTGGGTGTCCACGAGGCCTTCCTGATATAATGTTCATAAGCCCTGGGGAGGTGGTGGTCCCTGGGGCAAAGTAAGCACTTGGAGGGGACCCCATACCCCCCATTTTTAAAAAAATCACTGCATGCCCCCGGGACCTGGCCCTCCGGGGCCCTTTTCAAAACACAAATTTGCGAATTTGGTGAATTTGCGGCAATTTTAAAAAAAATGCTTTTTTTTGCCCTGCCGGGATTGTATCTTGCCCCCTTTTCTTTTCTTTTGTGTTTTTTTGGGGGACTCAGCTGAAGCCGAGTACCAAGATGGCAGTCAACACTTCCTGATTGAAGTGTTGGCAGTGAATCAGAGCTCTGCATTTCCCTTCACAAGCTTGTTATTATTGGCGAATTAGCTGCACTCGCAAATAAACATATTTTGGATTTCCTTACATTTCTCAACAACTACTGGGCAGATTTACACCAAATAATTGAAAGCGTGATCTGCAAACCAAAATTTACCATTTTGCCAAATTCAGTGCAATTCTGTCCAGTGGTTTGGGCTGCAGTTGTATCTAAAGCTCCTATGGGAATTAACCTGGGAAGCACACTTTTTGACCCCTCCCTTTTTCTCAGCCCCCGCTTGACAGATCACCCCGAAACTTTCCACGCACAACTAGAATCACTGGGGCACTTATTTTTAGAAAACTTCGTTAAGATTCGTCAAACGACACCAAAGATATAGGCATGTTAAAAAACGCTTTTTCTACGGAAACATGATCCTAACTATAACTACCTACTGGTGACCGCCAGTAGGTAATATATATGCATATATTACAGAGTGGCAGTAGCCAGTATGTAGTTATTGTTAGGATTTCCAGAGATTGGCATCTCTCACATTTATGCTTGCTAATAACTGTACCCCCTGTTTGACAAATCTCTATGAAACTTTCCAGATCTAGAGCTTTTTCTACATAGACTGCCAGTCGCCAGTAGGTAGTTATAGTTAGGATTTATTTCCACTGGAAGAGTGTTTTTTTATTTACCAATAACTTTGGCGTCGTTTGACGAATCCTCGCAGATTTTTCAAAACTAGTTTGCCACTCACTTTAGCTCCTGTTTTGAAAATTTTGTTGTGATCCGTCAAGCGGGGGCAACCGGCAGAAGACTGCCGGTCGCCAGTAGGTAGTTGTAGTTAGGATGTAGTTTCCAAAGCAAGAGCATTGTTTTGTTGGCCAATAACTTTGGCATCATTTGACAAATCCTCGTGAAATTTTCAAAACTAGTTTGCACTCACTTCAGCTGCTGTCTAGAAACTTTTGGGGTGATCCGTCAAGTAGGGACAGAGAAAAAGGAGGGGTCCAAAAACGTGTTTTCCCCATGTTAATTTCCATAGGAACTTTAGACAAGAACGCAATTACACCAAATTTGGCCGGAAGGTAGATGTTGGTCCAGAAAGTGCCCTTTTTGTGATTTGATGTAAATCTGTTCAGCAGTTGCGGAGAAATAAAGAAAAATCTCCAGTTGTGTATATAGGGACGTGGAGGATCTGCGAGCCTTCCCAATCTTGTGCTGAGATCTTATTGGCTGCCAACACTTCAAACCAGGAAGTGTGGGTAGCCATCTTGTGACTTGGCTTGAACCAAATCACAGAAAAAAACATTAAAAAAAGAAAAGAGGGCAGGGTAGTAACACCCTAACCCCATAGGCTTCTGGGGGGGGTCCCACTGGGAACCCGCAGGGCCCAAAAAGCATTTTTTTTTTTAAAATTCGGTGGGATCTGCAGATCCTGCTGAAAATGTTTTAAAAATGAAGAGCAGTCTCCCGTGCTTTGTTAATTTTTGGCCTCCGGGTGGGCCAGGTCCTGAGGGCATTTTAATAAAGGAGGGCGGATTGATGCCTCAGGGACCACCACCTCCCCGGGGCCTATTAATTTATCAATGAGGGCCTCTTGGACCACTCTAGCCCCGGGGACCGCCACCTTCCTGGGGATTTTTGCTTAAAGAATGCGTGAGGGCTACGTAGACCCCTCTGCAGCCCCAGGGGCTGCCACATCTCAGGGGCTTTACTTTTAATTAATGTGAAGGGGTCGCATGGACCCCCAGGAGCCCCTAGGACCACCACCTCCATGGGAGCAAATACTAAGGAAGACTGGGTGCCTCGTGGCCCCCCTCCAGGAACAAAAGATAGTCATCTATGGCTCCAGGAGGGGGGCCCGCGTGGTTCCCCTTGCTTTTTTTGTCATAGGGCTGCCCCGAGGAGGTGGTGGTCCCTGGGGCACAGGGGGTCTGTGAGGCCACCCATGCCTTTTAATTTAGCCCCGGAGAGGTAGAGGTCCCTGGTGCAGAGGGGTCCGAGAGGCCCCCATTTCTCTATATGTAGCCCCAGGGAGGTGGCAGTCCCTGGGCTGTGGGGGGTCATTGTGGCCCCACTGCATAATATATTATTAATACCCCGGGGAGGTGGTGGTCCCCGGAGTTTTATAAACCCTAGGAGGAGGGCCCCATCTGCCTTCCTCCTTTATTTTTTACATTCCCCCAGGATTTGTTCCACCCAGGGGCTTCCTGAAAAAGACGCATGGGAGACTGCATGTCCTTTTTTTCAATTTTGCCACAGATCTATCCACGAATTTGTGGCAAAATCGAATAAAAAAATGCTTTTAACTCACAGCAGGGTCCCTGTGAAGTGTTGGCAGCCAGTCACATTTCAAACAGAGAATGTTGGATCCGCGGAGGATCTGCACCCCTATATATACAAATTTGTTTTCCAGTTTATATCTCTAATACTACTGAACAGATTTAAACCAAATAAGTGAAGCATGATCTGCGTAACCAGTATACCTTTCTGCCAAATTCAGTGCAATTCCGTCCAGCAGTTCAGGCTGTATGCTTGTTCAAATGTCCTAAGGGAATTTACATGGGTAAAACACGTTTTGGGACCCCCTGTGTTTTTCGGCCCCCACTTGATGAGCCACCCTGAAACTTTCCAGACACAAGCTGACGAGATTTCGTGAAGATTCGTCAACCGGCGCCAAAGTTATAGGCAAGTCAAAACACGCTTTTCCTATGGAAACTAGGTCCTAACTATATCTATCTATCTATCTATCTATCTATCTATCTACTATCTATCTATCTATCTATCTATCTTTACATATATATGTATATACATATATACATTTATATATACATATATATATACATTTACATATATATGTATGGATATACGTACATATATACATACATATTTACATGTATATATAGATATACATATATATATATATATATATATATATATATATATATATATATATGTATATATATATATATATATATATTCCACAGCAGGATCCCAGGGGTACCACCATTCAAAGAAAGGCGCAACACCAGGAAACAGACTCCAAAGGCAAAGTTTTAGAAAGTAAAATGATGATTTATTCGAGCATCAAATGTCCAAATGACGCGTTTCGGCCGCCAGACATGTGGCCTTGATCAGCATATATATATATAAAGAAGTGAAGCGACCTAATGAGAATATTTTGATCTAGTATGTTGAACACTGCCGAGAGGATGAGGAAAATCAAAGCACTCATTCAGTTGTCATTGGCTGGAAGGAAAAGACAGTTGAAAACAGCCAGACAGGCAACTTCTGTGCTACGATTTGGACAATAACCAACTTGAGAGTCATCCAAAATGTTGAGAAGTTCAAGAAAGTTACAAAGTTGAGATGCAGTCTAAGCCTTTATAACTTCATTGTTATCTGTAATAAAGTCATGTAGAGCTAGTTTGCAGGTACAAGGGGATCCATGTGAGCCTTTTTCAATACAAGAATCACAATGCCTTTGTTTTTTATGAATTTGAGACAACACTACTATTTAGGGCGGCACTAATGATATCTAAGATGACTGGGCCAGCTAAGTCACCTAATTTGGACAAGAATTTCACAGAAATAGAGTCCTAAAGAGAGACAGATTTGCAATGCAACATTAAAGCACATAGGAAAGGTATGTCCAAGACCTCAGTGGAAGAGATTGAATCCACTCAATATTAGTCAAATTAAGCCTGAGTGGAGGTAGAAACTCTGATGTGAGATATTTTAGTCACAAAAAAGCTAAATATTTGTAAAGGGATGCAAGAGGGGTGATGGATGACGAATCAGCTGTAACTTGTTGATGTTTCTAAAAACTTGCTTTTTTGAAGCCTTCGCAATTTTTCAGAGACATAAGTTTGTCTGTGGAATTTAATAGCAACTTTGCATTAATGAATTTATGAAGTTCGGACTTGTACCTATCTTTATTGGTAGAATGATAGGAATGTCTGTATAGTGTATCTGCACTTCTGATGAATAATTTTTTTAATGTTGAGATCTTCATTTAACCAGGCAGCACCTTCTGTTGATGAGTAGCTTTGTTTGTATTTAATTTGTAGTACTTTTTTGGGATCAAAAGTGTACCGAAAGTTTAAGCACCCCCATATTTATCTAAACCCATCCTACCACAATTTGTTGGATCGGAGATGGCCTTAACTTCAATTTCATGAGGCAATGTGTCCCTGCTTTCAGGCACCTCCCAAGACACCAAAATCAATAAAAATACCATACCTTAGCCCAGTCGATAACTGAGGGCTTCATTATGATGGCGGTTGGACCTACGTCCGACCGCCATCACATCGGAGACGGGACCGCCCGACTTGCCGTTGGCGGTCCTGCCAATGAAATTACAATGCAACTGCCTCAAGGCGGTCGCAATTTCTATGTTTTGTATTGCGGCGGGTGCTGCGTGCTGCAGCACACGCTGCAGTACAAAAAAGACACATGACACATATCCCTGCACTACATGGCAAGCACCATGTGGTGCCTGCCACATGGTGCAGGGATATGTAGGGGGGCCAAAGGGGGCCTGCTACAGGCCCCCAATGTCCCTTTCCGCCAGTCTTTTCATGGCGGGTAAACTGCCATGAAACGGCTGGCAGAGAGGGACATCATAATCCCCACGGCGGTGCCTGGCAGGTAACAATTGTAGAGATTATGGCTGCCTCAGAATCACCGACGGGCTTCTTGAGCTTGTTGGATGCGTGGCGGTCGGGCTTTCTGACTGCCAACCATCCGCCCGCCATTGTAATATGGCAGGCGGTAAACATGCTTACGATGGCGGTGAGACCGTCTCACCGTCATCGTAATCAGGCCCTGAGTTCTAGATCAATGAAAAGTTAAAGGGTTGTATTATAAAATTCATAATTAAGCAGTACATAGGCAATGCCATAAAGGCTTTTCAATTTCAAAAGTATGTGAAAATCAGACAGTATTCTAAGACTCAATGTAAAGCAAATTCATTAGAAAAACTGACAGCATCCGTAGCAACATTCAAAAAAGCTCCCACAATTTATGGCCCACCCCCAAAATAAGGGTTTTTCATACATTATTCTTGCAAATTAAATCAGCATTTCTACAGATTCATCGTGATGTGAGCAAAAGTATAATTTCTTCAGCACATCAGAGCACAAGAAAACATAAAGATCATTACCTTAATACCTATGCTTTAACCCATTCCTTGAATAATAATTCTGCACCCTCTATGCTAATGTCATGCAGAGATGTTAGAACAGGATATGATACATCAACAATAATGTGTAATATGAATGATTACGTCTCAGTGTACCAACAGAAAGAAAAATTAAACATCTTACAAGTCACAGCTGAACTAGTCAAGGTTCATCATAAGTAAATTAATAATTAACTTTGGAAAATAACTCATTACATTGCAGCTTGACTGTATACTGCGGTGCTTGTGGGGAGATGATGGTTGCAGGGGTAAAGTACAGAGTGAGTGACAGAAATGACTTCATTCTTTGTTAAAATTATGTTTTACACAGAATTGTGGCTTAAATAAAACACATTAGAAAATACACCTCTACACATCATATAAAAATATAAAACTGGTTTCAAAAACATTTGTTTTAAATCAGTCTGCCGATGTAAAATCATATGTGTAGATACATATTTCACAATTGTTAATAACCCACAAAAATTGTAAATCTACAAACTTCTTAGGCACTCTTTCGAGTGCTGCTGTTGCTGTGGAGCAGTTCAATGTAGATTTGTCAGAAGAGTGCATTTTTGATTGCAGAACTGTGACATCTTTTCTAGATCAGGTTGCAAAGAAGCAAATAAAATGTTAACCAGCTTCTGAGGGGTCTCTTAGAAGACATTAAGAGTCTAGTGGTGTTATTATTAAAGTATTTCTCCAACAAATAATGATGACTGACCAGTCAGAGGGGAGCATGTGTACAAAGTCACTGACAATGTATGGAGATTTATTGAGAAATGTTGAGATAATATTGGGTACTCAGTAAATCAACAAAAAGGTCAACATGTGCTTGCCATGGGCAGTAGTTTCATAGTAAGAGTCTCACACTTAGAGAGTAGAGTCTTAAAGAGGGAAGTAAGGAAAAATGGAGTACCTATGAATGAAAATGCCCTCCTTCTCGCTGTTTTTCACCAACTCTTTTCATGTGAATACAATGATGGGAAGAAGGCGAGTCGAGTCTCAGATCCTGGTTTGAGACATGTTTCTGTTACAAACAGTAAGTCTAATGAGAATTCATCAGCGAAATTGTGAATTTCAACGTGTGCTTAGGGAAGGATCTAGCACTGATAAGGGCCACTTTTAGTTAAAGATCATAAAGTGACCACAATTTATAAGAGATTTGATTAACAATAGCTTTAAAAAAAATGGAAAAACAAGATTTGAACTGTTTGC
The DNA here is from genome assembly GCA_963921515.1 of Calotriton arnoldi. NCBI lineage: Eukaryota > Metazoa > Chordata > Amphibia > Caudata > Salamandridae > Calotriton > Calotriton arnoldi. The sequence continues at coordinate 254,555 of CAWUFW010013661.1, read as the reverse complement.
ATGCCAGCAATGGGATACGTGAATATTTCTGAACATTCTTGAGTTCCGCAAGGTGAGGTGTTATTGAGTAAGGGATTGGGTTATTGTTGGAGCGCTGAAAGTTCTAAGAGTAAAAAGCCCGTGTATGTCCCATGTTAGACCTGTCAGCCTTAGGATGGTCTTCCCCATACTTTTTGCCTTCTCCTTTCCTGTTTTACTGAATTTGCTTTTGTTGACCTTAGGACTCTGTGCACTTTACCACTGCTAACTAGTGCTAAAGTGCTTGTGCTCACTCCCTAAAAGATAGTAAAATTGGTTTATGGCATATTTAATTTACTTATAGGTCCCTAGTAAAGTGGTATACCATACAGCCAGGACCGGTAAACAAAATGCTACTGCCGTGTGTTTCCTTAGGGCCCACTTAGTTTGCTCGTATATTTTGGTTTGCTTGCACATTTAGGCTGATTTGCCTTGCACACGTTATGCTTAGCACACTTATTTTTGTGCCACAACATTATTTTAGAAAGGCACTGCCCATGTTTTTGTTATTGACTCAGACTGTCTAAACATCTTGTACAAGGTCAAACAACACTGCGCCCAGTCTTCTTGTGATCCGTTAGCAAACGTAGCTTGGCACTTAGACACAACAACCATTCACATCTGGTGTTTTCAAGAAGACACCTCGTAACATATACACTGAGAAGTGCCATTTTGAAAACAGAGATAAGACATTCTAGCAGAGCAAAGATCCCGACGAGAGAGAGATCCACTGCCTGAGATGTAGAACAACTACCTAAGCATAGCAGGTATGGGGTTCACTACTAAACCCAGACATCTATAATATAAAACTGTGTTTACATAGTGGGGGTAGGCTGAGGCAGATAAATAATTCACCATGGTAGAGCTTCTTATTGTTTATAGTTTACTTGTTACACTCCTTACTCTATTGGGATGCATATGTTTTCCAGTTGCAGCGCAGGTGTTTTATAATAGAGCACAATAGTTGTCAATAAATATTGTAAACTGTTCTCGTGTCTTTTTTTGTTTATAATGGACATGCATGAGTGAGAAAACAAAAGGTTGACGATCTGTTTCCCTGAGGGGACTAGAGTGTTGAGTTATGGGGTGCTAACTTACCTGTCACTCTGGGAAGGTTAGGAGGGTGGGTGAAAGCACTATGAGCAAGCCTGGATTGGGGCTCATAGGTACTGATGTTGTATGGTGACTCAGTCTCTACATACTAACGTTCTGCGATTCCAGGCATAGTTCTGTTTACACGGAATCCCTTCAACACTACTATTGGGCCTGTAACACTCATTGTGCTACCCACTTAAGTAGTTGCCTAAAACATGTCACAGTCATAGGCCTGCCATAGCAACCTGTGGGCAGTTTTAAACTGCCTATTCGACTTGGCAAAAGAAACCTTTTCTAAGCCAAAAACTCCCTCTTTAATATATATGTCACCCCTAGCCCTAGAGTAGGCCCTAAACAACCATAGGGCATGATGCATTGTATTTAAAAAGTGGGACATTTACTTTTAAGTTTTACATGTCTTGGTAGTAAAAAACTCACAAATTCATGTTTCACTTTTGCAAGGCCTACCTCTCCCATAGGATAACATTGGATTACCTTATTACATTTAATATGTGATAACTTTTGTTTGGGAACAGGTAGAAATGTAATGTTTGGTGTCTGTGCAATTGTAATCTAAAACACATTTTATTGGTATAGTCAGATTTTAAGTCACAAGTCTGAAAATGTCACTTTTATAAAGTTGGCATTTTCTTATCCTAAACAATTTGGTGCTTGTATCCCGGGTCACATACCTAGGTGTAGTTAGGCTTTGTGTGTTCCTCCCAGACAGTAACACAGCACAAAGGGGGACTAGTATTGGTAGGATGAGCCATCTTGACAGGATGGGAGGGGCGGAGCTATGCACAGCCTCACTTACATTTCTAAGGAGCTGCCTCAGAATACACACAAAGAACCTCACACTAGCCTTTTGCAACCCCCAGAACCAGTGGAGCCTGAGCAGGGAGGCAGGGAATTCCAGGATCCTCTGTTGGGGTGAAAACTCTAGAGGCTTCTTTCACTTCAAAGCTGGCAATGGGTATGAAAATAGAACCCTCAGATCCACTCTTCAGTTCACTTCTGGATCTGTGGAGGACTGTCCAGTGGCTCCCCAACGATAATGCCTCCTCCTCAGACACCGCCTGCTGTCTTGCCCTGCTTAGCTTTACATTCTCAGATATTTTCTTTGAAATTCCTTCAAAGTCCTAAGGTAAGTTGAGACCAGGCCCAATCCACTTCTTGCATCCACACCATGCTACATCGCAGTTGGCCATAACTTTTGACTTTTCCTCGGTCTCTGGATAGACTGCACTAAAACCTTTAGAAATGTATACTTCCAGTGCTACTGATTGGGTTTTTATCATTCTATTGTCAAAAAATGTATTACATTTCACTCTGTTCTTTTAAATTAGTGTGGGATTTTTCTTGTGTGGTGTTTTGACTTAATTACTTTTTCAGCACTACATTAACACTTTAGACATTGCCTCTATGTTAAGCGTGACTGCTTTTGCGCTAAGCTCCCAGAGGGATGGGCACAGGTTAATTTAGTGACTTTTTGTGGTTCACCCTCATAAGGAATGTGGCTGTTGCTCAAGAAGGGCTCAAACCTCCCTCAACCTAAAACCCAGTGTCTCACAACATACTAGACTGGCTTGAAATAAATTGGCTATGTGGTTTTACTGTCATTAAATTACTGGCAAACACTAGAGATGGAGGCCATAGGACCACATTAATTAATTAATTTAGGGATTGTGCTATTGGTATAGCTATGTGACTTGCTAGAGAAGGAAGCCTGAGCATTGGCAATAAGGCTCATGGTTAGTATGTATGTACTTTGACTAAGAAAGCACCGTAAACAGCAAGGGGAAGAAATCAGCTATGAATCAGTGTAGTTCGATTTCATACTTGTATGAGAGAACTTGAGTTGCTACATGAGGAAACATATGAAATGAATGGAAGGTCAGCATCCATGCAGCCATTGTAGTGCTGAAGTTGGTAGTGTTGGGTGCTCTGTATATTCTGGGAAGCATTTGCTCTGGTGCTCTGTGGCATTTTTGTGCCTCTACCTCAGGATGTACTCCCCTGTGGCATTTAGTTGTCTCTGGATTGTTCACTGTCTTTCCATCTGTGAATAGTACATGTATTTAGAGCCCTTCCCATCTACAGGCCCCTATCATGTGCTTCATGGTTTGGCACTCATTCTGCCTTTTCTTTGTCTCTGCTGTTGGTTGTTTTCTGGACTGTGGAAACCTCTCAGGGGGTGTTCTTATCTGGGCCTGGATTGGACCAGCACAGTCTGCTTATATGCTCAAACATTGTGGGTAGTACTTTGGCTCCACAGGTTGTGCAGTGTTTGTTAGTGGGCTGACTTGGTTGCCGACACCTGTATCCATTCTTGCTATTTGTATGCCTCTTTCCTTCCAGGTGGAGGTGCTCTGTGTTTGGGTGTTGAATTGCACCTTTTTGGCTTGCCTATGTGTGGGTGAAACAGTGTTACCTGGCCTGTTGCTCTGGCCACTTGTTTGTTTTCTTCTATGGGGCGTTTTGTATTGTACAGCTTTTTACTGGATCTCCTTTGAGGGTTTCTCTTTGAAGCACCATATTGTAGCTCTTGTATCTTCTGATCCTTTCTGGGGGTCCCTCAGGCTCTTTGACTGATTCCCTTTTTGTGTTTTGTTCTGCTTTCTGTGGGTTTCTGGGGCTGCTCTAGATTTTGGCCCTCCCTGTTCTGAGGGGAGAAGAGGGGTGTGGGTTCTGATGTGGTACCTATGCTGGCTCTTCTTTGGTAGGGTCATGTTCGTTATGCCATTCTAGTTTTATATATTCTGGCTGTCCTGCTGCCTGTCTGCATTTACATGGATTACTGGGAGCACCATTTTTGGCATTGCAGGTTCTTTTTAGGTGTGGGCAGAACTCGCAGAGCTTTACTCTACGGAGTTACCTAAAAACTCTGCAAGATTCTGCGGAGTTCCGCGAGTGGCGGAATTCAGGTAGCTGTGCAGTTTGTGCTGATTTTTTAGCACCGGGAGCTTGTCATGCACTGTAAAATCAGCATGAATGGCACCGTGAGGCACGATGGAGTGCTCTTCTTTCTGCCGCTCGAGTACATTTTCTACTCTAGAGGCAGCTTTTGCAATGCAAGCGCAATTTCTAAATGCGAACAGTAGCGACCAGCCACGACCGCCCGCCTTGAGGCAGTCTAGTGCTTGTTTTTTCTAGCTTGCACTCACCAACTTAACGTTGGTGAGCCTCATGTGAGAAAAACTCCGCCACGTAGCGGTTGGTGGAGTTTTTGCCGAACTCCGCTCTCCAAGTGGGGCGTTGAGTGGGCAAAACTCCACAAACTCCGCCGACGGAGTGGAATTTCCTGTCCACCCCTAGTCCTTTTCCCATTTATGTGGGCTGCTGACCATGTCTGCAGCTCCCCTCCTCCCCTAGTTTTGTCTGCTTCTTGGTCTTCCTTGGTGTTTCAAGGTTTTGAGTGCTCCTCTCTACTGCATCAGGTAGGACCAGAGGGAGGCATTTACTCATCAGCACTGATGCTGTCTTCCTGGGCCCTTTCTGCTTTTTCTGACAGCATGTTTTGGGGGGGGACAGATTTTGAGGCCTGCATACAATGCTGGTCTTGGTCTCTCTGAAGGCTCCTGCTTCAGTGAATGGCAATGTACACCTTAATAGATATGTGGCACTCTTTGAGGGAGAGGTTTGGCTATGTTCTCCTCTTTTCCTTTTGAGGTTTATTTGTTGGGGTCCATCCTCTGAGATCCAGTGCTATTTCTTCATATGATAGGAATCAATTGAATTAGTTCTCTATGGTCAGCCTCCATGGAAATGGGTGCAGGTCACTTGTGAGCGGTCATTTCTTTTCTGTCCGTGGCCGATGGTGCATCTACCAAAGCCTCGCTATTCATTCTTGGCCCTTCGTTGATTCTAGGGTGTATCTTCAGCACATTTATCAATCTTGTGTTCTGGGCTTTAGCTATTGTAGCTTGGTTGGTTTTCCTCTCTATGACGTTTGGTGGCTTTTGTTTCTATTTCTGCTTGATTGGTCACTTGTTGGCCTGACTTCTGGCTTGCTACCTGCTGATCCATTCTTTTTGTGTTCAAAATATTTTATTGAGTTGAATTCAACAACAGTAATGCAACTGTAGAAATGAATGGGATATCTTTACAATATCATAAAAAACATCAACAAATTAAATAAAATTGTAGAAATATGAGAAGCAATGACCTTGGATGAATGAAAAGAAAAAACAACAAGTGCTACTAGTTTAAATTGGGAGTAAATCAGAACCTTCTATATATTATGTTGTAATCAGAGTATTAATATAGGAGCCAAACTTACGCCATATGTTATGTTATGTTATATAAACTTATAACGCGCTCAGCTACTCCGAAAAGTGTCCCGGCGCGAGCCAGAGAAGGAAAAGCATGGAGAGGCTACGCAAACAGATGAGTTTTCAGATTTTTCTTGAAAAGGCGGAGGTCCTGAGTGCTGCGGAGGGCGAAAAGAAGTGAGTTCCAGGCAGATGATGCTCTAACAGTAAGGGAGCGACCCCCTACTCTTGAGAGCCGAAATCGGGGGATGTGGGCCAAGAGCTGGGAAGAGGACCGGAGATGCCTGGCGGGATTGTAAAACAGAAAGCGCTTGCGTAAATAAGGGGGACCCCCGGCGGGAAGAGCCCAGTGGGCCAAAGTCAGGGCTTTAAACTTCACTCGCTGGACCACCGGGAGCCAGTGGAGTGATCGCAAATCCTGTCTAACGCTGGATATCGTAGGAATATTAAAGACAAGCTGTGCGGCAGCATTCTGAACAACCTGTAATTTGTTGAGGAGATAGCTCGGAAGACCAATGTATAAGGCGTTGGCATAATCAATCCGCGAGAGAATCAGGGCCCGGCTCACCGTTTCCGTGGCAGTACTGGGAAGAAGTGGGAAAAATTTCCTCAGAGTTTTAAGTATGCCAAAACAATTCCCCACTAACTTCTTTATCTGGGTGGAGAAAGAGAGATTCTCCTCAAACCAGACTCCTAGATTTTTAGCAGGAAGCCCCGTTGAAGCCGGGGAGGGAAACTCGGAAGGCCATAAGGACTCCCTGAACTGGGGGGGGAAAGACCCATAGAGAAGGATTTCTGACTTGTCCTCGTTACACTTGAGTTGGGCTGAGGACAGCCATTGAAAAACCGCTGATAAACATTTTTTGGCTTGAGAAGGAGAGCACTCTGTTTTCCCCCAGGTAAACAGGAGCTGGGTGTCATCAGCATATGCTATGATTTTGGCTCCTAAATCTTCAGCCAAATATATCAGAGGGGTGACGTAAAGATTGAAAAGAAGGGGACTCAGGGTACACCTGTAGACACCTCCTGAGGGGCCGAGGAGAAAGGGGGAAGCCAAACCTGCTGAGTACGCCCTTCTAAAAAGGATTTAAGCCAACTCAAGGCATCACCAGCGATCCCCAAGTCTGACAGGCGGGTAAGCAGCAGAGAGTGGGGGACCGTATCAAATGCTGCCGAGAGGTCCAGCAAAATGAGAGCGGCCCTACCCCCTAATCCAGGCATTCCCGAATCGCCTCTGCTACCTCCACCAAGGCCAACTCGGTACTGTAGGTGGCTCTGAAACCGGATTGAGCTGGATGGAGAAGGCCGGCTCCTTCCACATAACCTGTAAGCTGCTTATTGACCACCTTTTCGCAAGCTTTCGCCATGGCCGGAAGAAGGGAAATGGGGCGATAGTTTGCGGGAATCAATGGATCCAACGATGTTTTTTTTAGAAGTGGCAAACTTTTAGCCTGTTTCCAGGCCGTCGGGACATAGGCCTCTTGAAGAGACAGATTGATTAATCTGTTGGCTTCAGGGTTTACAGTCTCAGCGACCTCGGCCAAAAGTCTGGCAGCACAAGGATCAGTCGGAGAGCCTGATTTAAGAGCTTTGAGGACTCTCAATGACTCTGGGAGATCAATGGGCGAGAAAGCCATCAGGGCAGGTCCTGCACTAGGTACCTCCCCCTGAGGAAGAAGCCTGGTCAGGGCATAATTCCCTAGCGTAAAGGACGCCTGGATGGAACAAATCTTATCAGCAAACAAGTTGGACAATTCCTCACACCAAGCACTGGAAGAGTGAATTGGGGTGGACTCTGCACGAGGGGCCATGAAACTCCGAACGATCGAGAAGATTTCTTTAGCATTATTTCTGGCTAAATCAATCCGATCGGCAAAGTAAAGGCTCTTGGCCTGGGCTATAGAGGAATAATACACCTTCTGCTCTATCCTAAGGTTCCTCTTAGCCAGGGGGCAGTAATCCCGCCGCCACCGGCGTTCAAGTTTTTTTCAAAGTTGTTTCTGGGTCTTAAGTTCCTGCGTGTACCATGGCTTCGAGGGGGAATCTCTAGAAAGTTTAGGGCGGGATGAGGGGAAGAAACGGCCCACCGCACTCCTAATCCAGCTGGAGAAGCTGTCCAGAGAGTTATCCAGCGCATCAAGGAGGGGTGGTCTAGAATCAGCATGAATAAAGGACACTGGATCAATTTTAACAAAGGCCGGGCTATGAGCAGTGCGGCTAGGGGAAATGTTGCCAACTAGGTCCCAGGAAAAGTAGGATAAAAGGTGGTCGGACCAAAGCACCGGAATAGGGTTGACCACTTTCATAGGGAAATTGGAACAAATAGGGTCCAGGATATGCCCCCCTGAATGCGTCGGGCCTGGACCAATTGAGTAAGCTGGGCAATATTGAGACAGTCTACAAATTCCCTAGTGTCCCCCCCTTCAATATTATCCAAATGGATATTGATGTCACCCAGGAAGAGATACTGAGTAAACCGTAATGCTCGGGGGATGATGAAATCAGCAAGATTTTTGAGAAACGGCCCAGCAGGCCCAGGGGGTCTATACACCAGCGATCCTCCCAGTGACTCATGGGGGGAAATGGAAAAACTGAAGTCAAGGACTTCACCCTCACCTAACTGAGAGGACTCTTCGCAGCGAAAGCACCATTTGTCCCTGTAAATGACTGCAACCCCACCACCCCTCCCAGTTTTGCGGTCTGCTCTAGAGATCTTAAACCCAGATGGGATTGCCATCTCTATAATAGGACTCTACGACTCATTAAGCCAGGTCTCAGTCGTGAATAGTATGTCCACCTCATTGTCAGTGATGAGATCAAAGACCTCCTGATAATGCCTGTTCAGAGAGCGGATGTTAATCAAGGCTGCTTTTAGTAAGGGGCCCTTTCTAATATCACTATCAGTGGCCTCCGAAATCAGGGGGGAGTCCTTCCCTGGCCTCAGACTGAAGTTGCAATTGCTACAGTTTGGAGAAGGGTGCTCAGACACCTCCCACTTGCTAGACAAAATGCAGGCAGGTGGTCGTAGTGACAACAGTTCGGAGCGGCCATAAATCAACGGGACAGGTAGTTCCAGCGCGGATTGGGCAGCGTGGCTGGCGCTGGCCGCTTCCGGGACGCTGACGGGCGCAGACGGGCTTGCCTTAGGCGCACACCGGCGGCACGCCCGCTGCGCGCGTCCACTCCGCGTCCGTGCAGTGCGCATTCTTATGGGAGAACAGCACAGGACAACTAGAGTGCGCACTGCCCAAAGATGTCGCCTCTAGTTGTCAAGAAAGGAATGAGGAAGTAACTGCCGGTCCGAACTCCCCGGTCCCGGCCAATTAAAAACTCGAAGTGCCCAAAGGCCCTAATGGTCCCAATTCAAATTCACACAGAACAGTTTTCCCTTCAAATTCATAAAAAATACGTTAAAAGATATTAAAAGCAATAGTAGCAGCATAAATGTGCAAAACAGCAAGTAAGTGACTCCACGTTCAACTCTCAAGGCGCTGGGGTCCGCGCAGCACGCATTCTTATGGGAGAACAGCACAGGACAACTAGAGTGAGCACTGCCCAAAGATGGCGCCTCTAGTTGTCAAGAAAGGAATGAGGAAGTAACTGCCGGTCCGAACTCCCCGGTCCCGGTCAATTAAAAACTCGAAGTGCTCAAAGCCCCTAATGGTCCCAATTCAAATTCACACAGAACAGTTTCCCCTTCAAATTCATAAAAAATACGTTAAAAGGTATTAAAAGCAATAGTAGCAGCATAAATGTGCAAAACAGCAAGTAAGTGACTCCACGTTCACCTCTCAAGGCGCTGGCGTCCACTCAGGGCGCATTCTTATGGGAGAACAGCACAGGACAACTAGAGTGCGCACTGCCCAAAGATGGCGCCTCTAGTTGTCAAGAAAGGAATGAGGAAGTAACTGCCAGTCCGAACTCCCCGGTCCCGGTAAATTAAAAACTCGAAGTGCCCAAAGCCCCTAATGGTCCCAATTCAAATTCACAAAGAACAGTTTCCCCTTCAAATTCTTAAAAAATACGTTAAAAGGTATTAAAAGCAACAGTAGCAGCATAAATGTGCAAAACAGCAAGTGACTCCACGTTCACCTCTCAAGGCGCTGGCGTCTGCGCAGCGCGCATTCTTATGGGAGAACAGCACAGGACAACTAGAGTGCACACTGCCCAAAGATGGCGCCTCTAGTTGTCAAGAAAGGAATGAGGAAGTAACTGCCGGTCCGAACTCCCCGGTCCCGGTCAATTAAAAACTCGAAGTGCCCAAAGCCCCTAATGGTCCCAATACAAATTCACACAGAACAGTTTCCCCTTCAAATTCATAAAAAATACGTTAAAAGGTATTAAAAGCAATAGTAGCAGCATAAATGTGCAAAACAGCAAGTAAGTGACTCCACGTTCACCTCTCTACAATATGGTAGTTGTAAGCATGGGAGATGTGGTAACAGGAGATAACAAAGATGAGTAACCACTTCTAAGAAAAATTATCCAGTCCCACCAAGCATGAACAGAGAGTAAATTAGCATCCTTCCAGTTAGATGTGATTGATTTTACAGCTGTAAAGAGTAGAAAGTCAAACAATTTATAATCATTAGGGAAAAGTGAATAAGATTTATTTATAATGGGTAGTGAAGGAATATGTGGGGTGAAATCTGAAAATCTTTTCAATGATTTCCCAAACTCCATTCCAAAAATGAGAAATGATAGATGTAGGAAGCTGGCTCTGTATATATTATACCAAAGTAAGGTATGGTGTCCACAGAGTCCAGTGGGTCCCCAGAGGCTTCAGTAGATAACACTAAAAGCTGTATTTGTGGAAGTGTGGTCGAGCTGTTAGGCTTAATAGAGGGCTGTGTTTAGCATTTGTTATGCACGCTCAAGTAAGAAATGATTACACACACTCAAACACTGAATCCAAGACCAATTGTTTTATTAAAAAAATTATTACTTTGTTATTTTATTTTAGAACCAAGAAGAACTCAGTTGCAGATAAGTAACAGTTTTTAAGACTAGAAATACTTTTCAAATACAATGTGTATTGTTTTGCAAATGCAATAGAACTACTTTTCAGGAGTATAGGGATACTTTCAGGATATCAATCAACAATGGCAAAGGTTAGCATTGGCAATAGATAGACATTCAGTGCAATAGGATGAGAATGCAATGCAATCCTATGGGAGGAAAACTGTTGTATGCATTAACAGGTAAGTACACAACTTACTCTTTCAGTCTTCGGTGTTTAGACCAACACTGGGCAAGGTTCAGTTTAAGGTAGGTACTGCACCACCAGCGACACTGGGGCAGCTGGGTGCAGAGGTCACTGAGCCCAATGTTAGTCAATGGAGACTGGGGTCACCGAACAAGATGCAAATTGCAGGTAGGTACCCCGGCTTCAGGGCACAGGCCCCAGGGGTTAAGGTGAGCACAGGGGGGCCACAAGACAGCACCAAAGCTACACCAACAGTGGCATAGGGGCAGCCGGGTACAGTGTGCAAATCAGCATCAGGTACCCAATACAATCGAATGGAGGATCTCGATCACACAAAGAGGCTGCAGGCTCGTGCCAGTAGGCCGGGTGAATGTGACCACCAGCTGGACACGTAAGTTGGGATGCAGGGCTAGGCCTGGGCAACATTGGCTGGGCTCCCCAAGGACAGGGGGCTGAGGATGCAGGGGTGACTTTTGGTGTCAGGTTTTCGTTACCGGAGCCGGTTGCAGCTGCAGGTGACTTTGTGGGGTCCAGGAGAGGTCAGTCACCGATGGAGTTGGGGAGATGTCACTGGACAGGTAGGCCACTCTGACTCAGGCCAGGGGCATCAGGTGCAGAGTGAGCAGAGGTCGCACATCCACCTAAATCCGGAGTCCTTGGAGTTAGAGTTTTTTGGACAGGGCCACTGTCCTTGTAAGGTCTGGTCTTTGTGGAAAAGTGGCAGTCTTCCTGGGGTTCTTGGAAGTTGCTGGCCACAGGACAGACGTCGTCTTCTTCGCAGGCTCTTCAAGCTGGAGACATGCCAGTGGGGATGGGGCCCAGTCAGCCGTCATTTTCAAGCTTTGCTGCACGACTAAATCTTCGTCTCTTCTTCTTCGTAGGTTGCAGATATCTGAGGATCAAAGTTCAGGGGTGCCCCTAAATACTGAATTTAAGGATGTTACAGGTGCTGGCAGCTGGTAGCCAATGGGCTACTTGCCTTTTAGGGTGACTACACCCTTTGTGTGTCCCCTCTTTTTGGGAAGTGGGCATTCCTTAACATGATTGGGTAGAATAGTTCCATTCAATATGGAGGATTTCCTAAAGAGGGGATCATCTCGGTCCAGAGAGGGGACACACCTCTCTTGACTACTAATTTTCCTGCCGACCTTGCGGAGCTTCGTCAGGGGGGGCGGGACTCTCCACTATCTGGAGAGGCTCTGGTCAGTGTATCAAAGGGCAGGAAGTCTTTGAGGCTCAGCGCCCTGAATGCTGTTTCTGCTTGGGGGAAGGTGAGAACCACCTCCACCCCCAGCAGGCTTTGTTCCTGACCCACAAAAGCACAAGGGCTCCAACATCACGGGGTCAAAAACATGTCTGTATATCGCAGGCTGGTGCACACCAGTCAGCTACACACTAGAGAGTTGACCATTTTTCAGGGGTCATCTCTTAGATGCCCTCTGAGTGCAGTTTGTTATAAATCCAACACTGGCATCAGTGTGGGTTTATTATGCTGAGGAGTTTGATACCTAACTACTTGGTATTCAGTAAAGCCATCATGTGAGGCCTGCTAGAGGGGTGACCTACCTAAGCCACAGGCAGTGGTTTGTGGGCATGGCACACAGGGATGTGTGCCATGTCGACTCTTAGGTTTTGTCTGCACCAAAACACACAGTCTGCAGTAGCAGTGTGTATGTGTTTGGTGAGGAGTCTCTGAGGGTGGCAAAATACATGTTGCAGCTCTTAGGGACCCTCTCTGGTCACAAGGCCTTTGGTACCAGGGGTACTTTTTACAAGGGACTTATATGTGGGCTAGAGGTGTGCCAATTGTGGAAACAAAGATACAGTTTTGGGCAAGAACAGAGGCACTGGGAACCTGATTGCCAGGGACACAGTGCACAATCAGTAAGTACATCAGTTATCAGGCAAAAAGTAGGGGGTTACTGCAACAGAAACCCACTTTCCTACAATAGAGCAATCATAAATCATGTATATGATAGAACCTACTGAATATTTACAATGCCAACAGTTCCGTGTGTTAAGTAATTTAGATTTAAACATTTTATCTGGGGAACCAAAAACAATTGTATAAAAGAAACACATTAGTTTGCAAAAATGAGGCTGGGAAAAAGTTAGTGATAGTTCGTACCCAAACAGATTTACATTGATCAGGTGCTAGTGGAGTGTCAAAGGAGGTGTTCCATTTAATCACCTGGGGAAAAATAGGGGAAATGTTGGTAACAAGTTTATTATATACATAGGAGGCTATGAGTCCTTAACAATTAAAAATATTAATGCATAATTCCGTACCAGCTACTTTAGCTGACAGTATTGAGTTAGATACAAAAGGGGATGATGGACGGAACGTTTGAGCCAATCAAACACTCACCCCCAGTCAACTGATCTGGGTTTAATCCATCATCATTCTTTAGCTCACTCCACCACCCCAGTTCAGACATGGCCATATGCAAATCAGTCTGACCCTGTGCCTCATGGGAACAGTCCAGCCCGAACTGCCAAGCCAGGTCCTCCCTGGACCGGAAACAAGCATCCTGGGACCGGTTTCGGTTTCCGGTGGCAGTTCGTGCTGGACTGTTCCCATGAGGCACAGGGTCAGACTGATTTGCATATGGCCATGTCTGAACTGGGGTGGTGGAGTGAGCTAAAGAATGATGATGGATTAAACCCAGATCAGTTGACTGAGAGTGAGTGTTTGATTGGCTCAAACGTTCGGTCCATCATCCCCTTTGTATCGCTTTGTTCGCCCTAAGTTGGCGGGGGTATGCCCAGACGTGGGTCCCTTGCTCACTTTGCCACTGGATTCAAGCAAGCCTGGCTGATGACGGCTGGAATGCCAGAAACCGGTCTTAGGATGCTTGTTTCCGGTCCAGGGAAGACATGGCTTGGCAGTTCGTGCTGGACTGTTCCCATGAGGCACAGGGTCAGACTGATTTGCATATGGCCATGTCTGAACTGGGGTGGTGGAGTGAGCTAAAGAATGATGATGGATTAAACCCAGATCAGTTGACTGGGGGTGAGTGTTTGATTGGCTCAAACGTTCCGTCCATCATCCCCTTTTGTATCGCTTTGTTCGCCCTAAGTTGGCGGGGGTATGCCCAGACGTGGGTCCCTTGCTCACTTTGCCACTGGATTCAAGCAAGCCTGGCTGATGACGGCTGGAATGCCAGAAACCGGTCTTAGGATGCTTGTTTCCGGTCCAGGGAAGACATGGCTTGGCAGTTCGTGCTGGACTGTTCCCATGAGGCACAGGGTCAGACTGATTTGCATATGGCCATGTCTGAACTGGGGTGGTGGAGTGAGCTAAAGAATGATGATGGATTAAACCCAGATCAGTTGACTGGGGGTGAGTGTTTGATTGGCTCAAGCGTTCCGTCCATCATCCCCTTTTGTATCGCTTTGTTCGCCCTAAGTTGGCGGGGGTATGCCCAGACGTGGGTCCCTTGCTCACTTTGCCACTGGATTCAAGCAAGCCTGCCTGATGACGGCTGGAATGCCAGAAACCGGTCTTAGGATGCTTGTTTCCGGTCCAGGGAAGACATGGCTTGGCAGTTCGTGCTGGACTGTTCCCATGAGGCACAGGGTCAGACTGATTTGCATATGGCCATGTCTGAACTGGGGTGGTGGAGTGAGCTAAAGAATGATGATGGATTAAACCCAGATCAGTTGACTGGGGGTGAGTGTTTGATTGGCTCAAACGTTCCGTCCATCATCCCCTTTTGTATCGCAGTATTGAGTTAGAGTTAGCATTAAGAATGGACTTGCATAGCAATTCATACTAATAATAATCACGTTGTGGAAGGTGGAATTTGCTCTGCAGTTTATTAAAGGCGTAGGACATATCTCCTTGACAAATATCACTGATATAAATAATGCGTGCAGTAAGCCATGAAGATCAAAAAGAAATCAGTTTGTTAAGTTTCAATTGAGGATTATTCCAAACTGAGACTTTTTTAGATGATCTCATTAGGGGTGGGCGGAACTTGCATAGTTCTCCTTCACGGAATTCCGCGGAGTTACAAAAAACTCTGCGCTATTTGGCGAAGTTCTGCCCATTCCTGTGAAGCAAGGAAACATAATACTTCAAGAGGGTAGAAAAGCACAAAGCCTTGTGTATTTCCAAACAAACATTCAATGAAGAGTGACAGGAGTTGAGTGTCATTATGGTTCTGTGCGCTTAGTCCGTTTAGCTCTAAATTGCAGCACTACTTTCAGGACAACCGAAATGTAAAGGAGCATGTTTGTCTTGTTGTGTGGGAAAGAAATGTGCTCGCCTGTCACAATGAAAAAACAAAGACCGAAGACAAACATTTCTTTTTTAGAACACAAAGCCACAGAGAACACGAAAATGAGATCATCCGCGAGAGCAAGTACAAAAATGCAGTTGATGCACTCCCTAATGCCAGCATTTGGAATGTTTCTAAGCAATAAAACAATGCTTTTTCTTGTTGGATAAGCGGACTGATACGCAGAAAGGTAAAGTGGTTTGGGCAAGAAAACACAGTGTGTCCAAGTAGGGAAACCAGTATAGGGTCTTACGTGCCTTGCTTCCAGAGTCCACGAGATCACAAAGAACACTTGTTCACGTGGTAGGCTTGCCTTTGTCTTAGGCTGTTTTTCAAAGTGTAGCTTTTGACATTTGAAATGGCCTTTTGGCATTGTTGACTGTTCTCAGGGCAACACTGTGCCTCCCTGACCTTGCCAGGTAGGTCGCTCCCCCACCACACAGCTCCGCCTGTGCTGTCTGCCCGCTGCTCCTGTAGGTAAGATCGCCCTCCGCTTGTGGCCCCGGTGCCAGTTTTGTCTGCTTGTCTCCCCTTTCCTTTCTGTGCCCCTCGCTGCCCCACTGTTGTTGTGCCCGTGATTTGCCTGCTTTCCCCCCGTTTTTCCTTCTGTGCCCCTCGCTGCCCCACTGTTGTTGTGCCCGTGATTTGCCTGCTTTCCCCCCGTTTTTCCTTCTGTGCCCCTCGCTGCCCCACTGTTGTTGTGCCCGTGATTTGCCTGCTTTCCCCCCGTTTTTCCTTCTGTGCCCCTCGCTGCCCCACTGTTGTTGTGCCCGTGATTTGCCTGCTTTCCCCCGTTTTTCCTTCTGTGCCCCCGCTGCCCCACTGTTGTTGTGCCCGTGATTTGCCTGCTTTCCCCCCGTTTTTCCTTCTGTGCCCCTCGCTGCCCCACTGTTGTTGTGCCCGTGATTTGCCTGCTTTCCCCCGTTTTTCCTTCTGTGCCCCTCGCTGCCCCACTGTTGTTGTGCCCGTGATTTGCCTGCTTTCCCCCCGTTTTTCCTTCTGTGCCCCTCGCTGCCCCACTGTTGTTGTGCCCGTGATTTGCCTGCTTTCCCCCCGTTTTTCCTTCTGTGCCCCTCGCTGCCCCACTGTTGTTGTGCCCGTGATTTGCCTGCTTTCCCCCGTTTTCCTTCTGTGCCCCCGCTGCCCCACTGTTGTTGTGCCCGTGATTTGCCTGCTTTCCCCCCGTTTTTCCTTCTGTGCCCCTCGCTGCCCCACTGTTGTTGTGCCCGTGATTTGCCTGCTTTCCCCCCGTTTTTCCTTCTGTGCCCCTCGCTGCCCCACTGTTGTTGTGCCCGTGATTTACCTGCTCTCCCCCCGTTTTTCCTTCTGTGCCCCTCGCTGCCCCACTGTTGTTGTGCCCGTGATTTACCTGCTCTCCCCCCGTTTTTCCTTCTGTGCCCCTCGCTGCCCCACTGTTGTTGTGCCCGTGATTTACCTGCTCTCCCCCCGTTTTTCCTTCTGTGCCCCTCGCTGCCCCACTGTTGTTGTGCCCGTGATTTACCTGCTCTCCCCCCGTTTTTCCTTCTGTGCCCCTCGCTGCCCCACTGTTGTTGTGCCCGTGATTTACCTGCTCTCCCCCCGTTTTTCCTTCTGTGCCCCTCGCTGCCCCACTGTTGTTGTGCCCGTGATTTACCTGCTCTCCCCCGTTTTTCCTTCTGTGCCCCTCGCTGCCTATCGCCATTCCCGCCGCTGCGTCCCTGCGGCCCCGCCCCCTGACTGCCCATTCGCTGCCCCTGCCTCCCGCCTCCCAGCTGCTCCTCCCTCCCACCTCCCCATAAATGGCGGCCGCTGCACGGTGAGGAGAGCGACCCTTGACCTTGCCAGGTAGGTCGCTCCCCCACCACACAGCTCCGCCTGTGCTGTCTGCCCGCTGCTCCTGTAGGTAAGATCGCCCTCCGCTTGTGGCCCCGGTGCCAGTTTTGTCTGCTTGTCTCCCCTTTCCTTTCTGTGCCCCTCGCTGCCCCACTGTTGTTGTGCCCGTGATTTGCCTGCTTTCCCCCCGTTTTTCCTTCTGTGCCCCTCGCTGCCCCACTGTTGTTGTGCCCGTGATTTGCCTGCTTTCCCCCCGTTTTTCCTTCTGTGCCCCTCGCTGCCCCACTGTTGTTGTGCCCGTGATTTGCCTGCTTTCCCCCCGTTTTTCCTTCTGTGCCCCTCGCTGCCCCACTGTTGTTGTGCCCGTGATTTGCCTGCTTTCCCCCCGTTTTTCCTTCTGTGCCCCCGCTGCCCCACTGTTGTTGTGCCCGTGATTTGCCTGCTTTCCCCCCGTTTTTCCTTCTGTGCCCCTCGCTGCCCCACTGTTGTTGTGCCCGTGATTTGCCTGCTTTCCCCCCGTTTTTCCTTCTGTGCCCCTCGCTGCCCCACTGTTGTTGTGCCCGTGATTTGCCTGCTTTCCCCCCGTTTTTCCTTCTGTGCCCCTCGCTGCCCCACTGTTGTTGTGCCCGTGATTTGCCTGCTTTCCCCCCGTTTTTCCTTCTGTGCCCCTCGCTGCCCCACTGTTGTTGTGCCCGTGATTTGCCTGCTTTCCCCCCGTTTTTCCTTCTGTGCCCCCGCTGCCCCACTGTTGTTGTGCCCGTGATTTGCCTGCTTTCCCCCCGTTTTTCCTTCTGTGCCCCTCGCTGCCCCACTGTTGTTGTGCCCGTGATTTGCCTGCTTTCCCCCCGTTTTTCCTTCTGTGCCCCTCGCTGCCCCACTGTTGTTGTGCCCGTGATTTACCTGCTCTCCCCCCGTTTTTCCTTCTGTGCCCCTCGCTGCCCCACTGTTGTTGTGCCCGTGATTTACCTGCTCTCCCCCCGTTTTTCCTTCTGTGCCCCTCGCTGCCCCACTGTTGTTGTGCCCGTGATTTACCTGCTCTCCCCCCGTTTTTCCTTCTGTGCCCCTCGCTGCCCCACTGTTGTTGTGCCCGTGATTTACCTGCTCTCCCCCCGTTTTTCCTTCTGTGCCCCTCGCTGCCTATCGCCATTCCCGCCGCTGCGTCCCTGCGGCCCCGCCCCCTGACTGCCCATTCGCTGCCCCTGCCTCCCGCCTCCCAGCTGCTCCTCCCTCCCACCTCCCCATAAATGGCGGCCGCTGCACGGTGAGGAGAGCGACCCTTGACCTTGCCAGGTAGGTCGCTCCCCACCACACAGCTCCGCCTGTGCTGTCTGCCCGCTGCTCCTGTAGGTAAGATCGCCCTCCGCTTGTGGCCCCGGTGCCAGTTTTGTCTGCTTGTCTCCCCTTTCCTTTCTGTGCCCCTCGCTGCCCCACTGTTGTTGTGCCCGTGATTTGCCTGCTTTCCCCCCGTTTTTCCTTCTGTGCCCCTCGCTGCCCCACTGTTGTTGTGCCCGTGATTTGCCTGCTTTCCCCCCGTTTTTCCTTCTGTGCCCCTCGCTGCCCCACTGTTGTTGTGCCCGTGATTTGCCTGCTTTCCCCCCGTTTTTCCTTCTGTGCCCCTCGCTGCCCCACTGTTGTTGTGCCCGTGATTTGCCTGCTTTCCCCCCGTTTTTCCTTCTGTGCCCCCGCTGCCCCACTGTTGTTGTGCCCGTGATTTGCCTGCTTTCCCCCGTTTTTCCTTCTGTGCCCCTCGCTGCCCCACTGTTGTTGTGCCCGTGATTTGCCTGCTTTCCCCCCGTTTTTCCTTCTGTGCCCCTCGCTGCCCCACTGTTGTTGTGCCCGTGATTTGCCTGCTTTCCCCCCGTTTTTCCTTCTGTGCCCCTCGCTGCCCCACTGTTGTTGTGCCCGTGATTTGCCTGCTTTCCCCCCGTTTTCCTTCTGTGCCCCTCGCTGCCCCACTGTTGTTGTGCCCGTGATTTGCCTGCTTTCCCCCCGTTTTTCCTTCTGTGCCCCCGCTGCCCCACTGTTGTTGTGCCCGTGATTTGCCTGCTTTCCCCCCGTTTTTCCTTCTGTGCCCCTCGCTGCCCCACTGTTGTTGTGCCCGTGATTTGCCTGCTTTCCCCCCGTTTTTCCTTCTGTGCCCCTCGCTGCCCCACTGTTGTTGTGCCCGTGATTTACCTGCTCTCCCCCGTTTTTCCTTCTGTGCCCCTCGCTGCCCCACTGTTGTTGTGCCCGTGATTTACCTGCTCTCCCCCCGTTTTTCCTTCTGTGCCCCTCGCTGCCCCACTGTTGTTGTGCCCGTGATTTACCTGCTCTCCCCCCGTTTTTCCTTCTGTGCCCCTCGCTGCCCCACTGTTGTTGTGCCCGTGATTTACCTGCTCTCCCCCCGTTTTTCCTTCTGTGCCCCTCGCTGCCCCACTGTTGTTGTGCCCGTGATTTACCTGCTCTCCCCCGTTTTTCCTTCTGTGCCCCTCGCTGCCCCACTGTTGTTGTGCCCGTGATTTACCTGCTCTCCCCCCGTTTTTCCTTCTGTGCCCCTCGCTGCCTATCGCCATTCCCGCCGCTGCGTCCCCTGCGGCCCCGCCCCCTGACTGCCCATTCGCTGCCCCTGCCTCCCGCCTCCCAGCTGCTCCTCCCTCCCACCTCCCCATAAATGGCGGCCGCTGCACGGCCGCGCAGCGGACGTGCGCAGCGGGCGCGCCGCTGGCGCGCCGAAGGCGCGCCTAAGGCAAGCCCGTCTGCGCCCGTCCGCGACTGGACCGCGCCCAGCGCCAGAACCCCTGGATCCCACCGATGCAACACCACTCGACGGACCTACGACGCCGCCACACTCACCGCACTCAATGCCGGCCGGAACCCTGCCTGCTACCGAGCCTCACCGAGACGCACCCACGGACCCTTCACCTGCCAAACCTGCCGATTCACCTGCCCCCTGACGTGCACCACCTCCGCCAAGTCGAGCAACAGCAGCAACCACCTGAAATGCATCCTGCTGAACACCCGCTCCGTCCACAGGCACGCCGTGGAACTCTGGGACCTGCTCGACGCAACAGCACCGGACATCGCCTTCCTCACCGAAACCTGGATGAACGCCTCCTCAGCGCCTGACATCGCCATAGCCATCCCGGATGGATACAAGATCACCCGGAAGGACCGCGTCAACCAGACGGGAGGAGGCATCGCCATCGTACACAAGAACACCATCCGCATCTCGACTAACTCCGACGAGACCTTCACCGCCGCCGAACACCTACACTTCCAGATACACACGGACCCCAAGACCACCCTCCGAGGCACCCTCATCTACAGACCCCCGGGACCACGCACACTATTCAGCGAAGACATCGCAGACTTCATCAGCCCGCATGCCATGCCCTCCGCCGACTACATCCTCCTAGGGGACCTCAACTTCCACCTGGAGAACAACAACGACAGAAACACCACCGCCCTGCTGGACAACCTCGCCAACCTCGGACTCAAGCAACTGGTGAACACGCCCACCCACTACGCCGGCCACACGCTTGACCCCGTCTTCTCGTCCAGCAAGCACATCTCCTTCAGCCACGCCACCGGACTCCACTGGACCGACCACAGCTGCGTCCACTTCAGCTTCAGAAAGACTGCGACCCACCACCACCCGCAACAGGCTCCCCGCCGGAGCTGGAGCAAGATCACCGCCGAGCAGCTCACCGCCTCCCTCAGCCAGAACACACCCACCGACACAACGGACCCAAACGAAGCAGCCAGCAACCTCGCCAAGTGGCTGACCGCCTGCGCCGACGACCTCGCACCACTAAAAACCCTCCCAGCAGACCCGGAAGCAAGAAAACCCCTTGGTTCACCAACGAACTCAAGGAATCCAAGAAGAACTGCCGCACTCTCGAGAAAACCTGGCGACTCGACCAGACCACAGACAACAGGACCGCCCTCAAGCACGCCACCCGCAAACACCACCAGCTGATCCGTGCCACCAAGAAGTCGGCACTCAAAGAACGACTGGACAACAACGCCCATGACAGCAAGGAACTTTTCAGCATCGTCAAAGAGTTCTCCAACCCCAGCGCCGGAAACAACGACATCACCCCCTCGCAAGACCTCTGCAACTCACTCTCCGCGTTCTTCCACCGCAAGATCACCGACATACACAACAGCTTCAACGCACAAACAACGCACCCTACCGCCGAACCAATGCCCGCCACCACCACCCTCTGCAACTGGACCCCGATCAACACCGAAGACACCACCCGCACGATGAACTCCATCCACTCCGGATCACCAACCGACCCCTGCCCACACCACGTCTTCAACAAAGCCGACGCCACCATCGCACCCCATCTCCGGGACATCATCAACTCCTCCTTCCGCACCGCCACCTTCCCGGAGAGCTGGAAGCACGCCGAGCTTACCGCCCTCCTGAAGAAACCAACGGCGGACCCCACCGACCTCAAGAACTACCGCCCCATCTCGCTCCTTCCGTTTCCGGCCAAAGTCATCGAGAAGACCGTCAACAGACAGCTTGCCGCCTTCCTCGAGACGAATGGATCCCTCGACCCCTCGCAGTCCGGGTTTCGGGCCAACCACAGCACCGAGACCGCCCTTATCGCAGCCACCGACGACATCAGAACCCTAACCGACAACGGGGAAACAGCTGCCCTCATCCTCCTGGACCTCTCCGCGGCGTTCGACACCGTCTGCCACCGCACCCTAGTGAAGCGCCTCAGCAACATCGGAATCCGAGAGAAAGCACTGGAATGGATCATCTCGTTCCTCGCCGGAAGAACCCAGAGAGTCCGCCTCTCCCCGTTCAGATCCGAAGCCACCGAAGTCATCTGCGGCGTTCCACAAGGATCCTCACTCAGCCCGACCCTCTTCAACGTCTACATGAGCCCCCTCGCAGCCATCGCACGCCGACACAACCTCAACATCATCTCCTACGCCGACGACACCCAGCTGATCCTCTCCCTCACCAACGACCCCACTACCGCCAGAGCCAACCTGCACGACGGGATGAGAGACGTCGCCGACTGGATGAGGAACAGCCGCCTTAAACTGAACTCAGACAAGACGGAAGTCCTCATCCTGGGCTCATCACCCTCCGCCTGGGACGACTCCTGGTGGCCCCCGGCCCTGGGCACCGCACCCAAGCCAACGGACCACGCACGCAACCTGGGCTTCATCCTGGACTCCTCCCTATCAATGACCAAACAAGTCAACGCCGTCTCATCTTCATGCTTCAACACCCTGCGCATGCTCCGCAAGATCTTCAGATGGATCCCCACTGAAACCAGGAAGACCGTCACCCAGGCACTCGTCACCAGCCGACTGGACTATGGGAACACCCTCTACGCCGGAACCACAGCCAAACTTCAAAAGAGACTCCAGCGCATCCAGAACGCCTCCGCACGACTCATCCTGGACATCCCCCGACACAGCCACATCACCGTACACCTGAAAGACCTGCACTGGCTCCCCGTCAGCAAGAGAATCACGTTCAGACTCCTCACCCACGCACACAAGGCCCTCCACGACCTGGGCCCAAAGTACCTCAACGACCGCATGTCCTTCTACACGCCCACACGCCAGCTACGATCAACCAGCCACGCCCTCGCCACCGTACCACGCATCCGCAGAACCACCGCCGGAGGAAGATCCTTCTCCTACCTGGCGGCCAAGACCTGGAACTCCCTCCCCACTCACCTTCGGCGAACCCAGGACCATCTCGCCTTCAGGAAGCAGCTCAAGACCTGGCTGTTCGAGCAGTAACTTACCCCCTCCCCCAGCGCCTTGAGACCCTCCCGGGTGAGTAGCGCGCTCTATAAATGCCGTGATTGATTGATTGATTGATTGTGCCTCGGTGGAGGGGCATCTCCAGCACACTGGCTGCATGTGTTGCGTGGTGAGGCTGAAACTTTGTGGGGGTAACCGGACACCCCACCAAAGGGTACAAGTGTACAGCACTATAGCACCTGACCCAACCATGACATCATTAAGTAGTCGTACTCTAGGCACTAAAAACTCATCACTTAGCCCTCATGTACATCAATAGCCGCTCAAGATAGCTTCCCTGTGTGATGCCCAGCTATACAGTTACGCCTGTGTGCTCAGCGGTATACCTGGGTCTGGCTTAGATTTACCCCAGATATATATACAACCACTTTTAATGGCCCATTCAGTGCCCGCCCCCTTTATTCTGACAGTGGCATCTTTAGATATAATGCACCGTCCAGATGATCCCGGCAACCCCTTATCTGCACTGATACTCCCTCACCCTCCAAATTCTAATGCTCCATCCAAATGCTCCACAGCACGCCCTTGATGTACCTCCCTGCTGCAATCACATGGACACCGCATTGCCCCATACGCTCACCTTGGCTGTTTTGCTAGTTGTTTTTCCATGTACAAGAGCTCGGAGCTGCTCAGCTCGCACCCCAGTCTGCTTCCCTCCTGGCCACAGGGCTGCCCTTCCCCATTGATGCGCAGCACTAGCTGCTTGTTGTCCTTCATCATCGGGAGCGCGGCCATGGGGTGTTTGAAAACCTCATGGACATGGTGTCAGCTCTCCACTCCACGGCGCAGCCCGGCTGTTCTGTGTGCTTGCCCCGGGGGAGAAGGGAGTTCCTCTGGGTGAAGCAATTGGGAGATCCAGCAGACGCTGCAGGGAGAAGGGGCATAGGTTGGTACAGCAGTTTGGATGTCCAGCCCCCAGTGAAGGAAAAGGGAGCCTCAGCCCCCAGTGAAGGCGCACCAATCAGCACAGCAGTAGAGAGCCCCAGCACACAGATCCACAGCTATACACAGCACTACAGCTCTGGACTGGAGCTCCACGTGCACCCTATATTGTACTCTACCATTCCGAGATCTGTGTGTGGGGGACAGCATTTCATCACAAGGGATTCAGTACTTCTTTCAAGCTCGATGAATGGCAATAGTTAGTACTGGAAAAAATAAAAAAACACTTGCTAATTAGTGATGTTCAAATAAAGTACCCAGCAGTCAGCTTTTGCCTGTTAAAACTAAAAATATTCATGTCACACCGCTGGCCCTTTCAATGTTTGCAGCATTCAGTGTACACAATGAAGTCCTCTCTTTTTTGCTAGAGGTGGACCCCGGTAAACTCTGCTACGTGGCGGTTTGAAGAGTTTTTGCCAAACTCCGTGCTCCACTCAGAGCGCGGAGTAGCAAAACTCCACGAAGCCCACCAGTGGAGTGTAGTTTGCTGCCTTCCCCTGGATCTCATACTGGTTAAAAAGCGTTTATCAAAGTATATTAAAACAAGCTTGGTGGTATATAGGATAGGTGAAATTTTATCACACTTTGTATCTGTCATTGTTAAAAAAGCTGGTAAGAGAAAGGGATGCAACAGAGAACATTCTATTATCAGCCTGTAATAGTGTAAGGATATGAGACACAAGTAAGTGGTATTTTGATAATGAGATGTTTTAATTAGGATCAAAATAAAAATCTGATTTCTGTCAAAGTCCCAATCCGACTGAAGGCTCAGGGTACTGTCCAGGGAACTTCTGAAGCCGGTGTTGGGCCCTCTTCCCAGGCGTCCTGGAGGCGTAACGTCACTCAGGCAAAGAATGGGAAAAAACAAACCAAAACAGGCTATTAGAAAGGTATATTTTATAACGGTCACTCGACCACAGTGTCACCTTCACCAGTCAGGATGTGTATATGCACAGCGGTAGTAAGGGAAGAATTACTCTGGTGCTACCGCATGCCTTCCTCCTACACCAGACAGGATGTGTATGTGCACAGGGGTAATGAGGGAAGAATTACCCTGAGGCTACCGCATGCTTTCATTTCTTCCCTTTCTCCCAACTGTGTCCTTAGACTCTTGTGGCGCATCACCAACCCCACCAAAAGGATCGCCCTGTTGGTACTTGCCTCTGGCCACGACCCATATCCAGGGCCATGGCGTTGGGACCCGGGGCGTCCGTGTCACTCTCCTTGCCAGCGGGCATGGTGGCTGTAAACAGAAGGGTTGACTCATCTGGTTCTTCCCCTTTCTCCGTTCTCAGGAAGCCATCTGGTTCCCTCCACCAGCCTGGTCCTGTGATGCGCCTTCTGGGGAAACTGCCTGTCTTCCCACGTTGCTGTTGTTCCTCCAAGGACTCAGTCCTCTTTTTCTCCCTTGTTAGCTTCCTCTTGCTCCTGCTCCTCGATTGCGCTGGGACTCGAGACCTCCTGTCCTCCATGCAATTCCTGTAACGACGTGAGGTTCTCTTCATTCTCCTTTTGACTTCCTGAGGGGTGTGGCCACTACCCTGCTTCCTTTTCCGGGAATACTGGCGCACTGCTACTCTTGTGTGCAGGGCCTAGGACGTCGGCCATGATGTACTCCCGCTCGACTCCTTGTTCTTTCTCACACAGCCATGTAGGGATTTGTAAAGTATAAGTAGAATGAAACCAAAATGAACTTTGAGCAAGAAGAAATGACATGATAGTTCTTAAAATCAGGTACACCAATACCCCTCTCTTTTTTGTGAACCTGCAAGCATTTAAGGATAACATGTCCAGAGTTATTATTCCAAAGGAATTGATTGATTAATTTATACAGAGATTTTAAAAATTGGATGGGAATCAAATCAGTAACATAGATAAAGTGTATAATATTTGGAGAGTTATAACCAATTTAACTGTGCCTACTCGGCCCCACCAATTCAAGTGGAGGGCTGACCACTTATTTAGTTTTTCTTTAATTTTAGTGGTTTGAGTAGTACAATTAAGTTCAACCGTATGTTTGATATAGTTTGAGAAAGAAAGGCCTAAATATTTAATAGAATTGAAGTTCCATGAAATATCTGTATTAGCTATCATATTAGGAGTACAATATACATTTAAAAGAAAAAAGTCTGCTTTACATACAATTAAATTATAACCAGAGACATGTACATATTGACCAATAGCATCCAAAACAACAGGGACAGAAGTAGAAGGGTCAGTGATATATAACAGGATATCATCGGCATATGCTGAGATTTTCAAAACAACGTCTTTAATAGTAATTCCAGTATATTATTTGTTCCTACGAAGAGAGAATAAAAGGGGTTCAATGGCAATAAGGAATAAAAGGGGTGATAAAGGACAATCTTATCTAGTTCCTCTATGCAGATTAAAGGAATGGGAAAAGATACCATTAACATGGATAGTATCTGATGGCTAAGTATACTGTGTCTTAATCATAGTTATGAAATTGTGGCTGAAATGAAAAGCTTTACTGTGTGAAAAGGGAATCACCAGTGTACTTTATTGAAACCTTTTCTGCATCTAATGCTAACAGCCCAGCAGGGTCCTTGAATTTATCAAAAATGGATCAAACATGACATAGAAGGCACATGTTGTGTGATGATAATCTGCCTTTCATAAAGCCAGTTTGATTTGATTGAATAGTAGAATGTAGAATAAGAGTTAATCTGCTGGCTATTATTTGAGCATATATTTTACAATCCTGGTTAATAAGAGATATTGGACGATAATTGGCAATTAAAGTAAGGTCTTTGTCTGGTTTGAGTATAACAACAATAATAGCTTCTTTAAAGGTACCTTTTAAAGTGGAGGAAAGCTGAAAATTATTAAATGATAAAAATAGAGTAGGAGACAATTGAGTCTGAAAAAATTTGTAAAATTCTGCTGGGATACCTTCAGGACCAGGGGATTTTTCTAG
Organism: Calotriton arnoldi; assembly: GCA_963921515.1. Taxonomy (NCBI): domain Eukaryota; kingdom Metazoa; phylum Chordata; class Amphibia; order Caudata; family Salamandridae; genus Calotriton; species Calotriton arnoldi. Next base: position 228,200 of record CAWUFW010013661.1, on the reverse strand, counting down.
AGTAAAGAGATTTAATTGCTGAGTAGATTTCTTGAATATCAATTGGGTTGTCTAAATGGAGCCAGTCATCTGTAGAGATTTGGGGCAGGTGCCAATCCTTTAAAATGGTAGTACTGGCATCATTTGGTAGGGGGGTAGGGCTATCATAAAGGGCAGAGTAGAAGGATAGAAATTATTTTGCAAAGTCTTCACCTTTGAGAAGTAAAGTATCATCAGATTTCCTAATTGCTGTAGTTTGGCATTTGTCTTTTTTAAACATAAATATTTATCTAAAAGGCGTCCAGATTTATTGGAATTGAAGTAGTAATTTGTTTTTTCCTTAGCAAGTTGCAAACCCACTCTCTTACTGAGCAGGGTGTTGTATGCATGTCTCACTTTTTGTAATTAAAATTAGTTTTTTGTGTCTCTAGACCTGATAAACAATCTTTCCAACTCAGCGATTTGCTTTTCTAATGATATAAATTAGCATAAAAGGTTTTTTCTCATATGCCAGAAGGGATACTGTATCACCTCTAATGTTAGCTTAAAAGCATCCCAATTAATTATTTCTGAGGTATCATTTGGATTATTATTTGTGAGATAATCACTTATAACGTTAGAGAGTTAAGGAGCGTTTAGAGGCCTAGCACTATATCAGTATTAATTCTCCATCTGGATCTTGGAGAACAGGCATCTTGAAGAGTAAGGGAAAAAGAAATACAATTATGGTCAGAAATGGAGATTTGTTCAATGTTAGGATTTGAAGTCATTTTTCAAAGGTGCGATGAAATAAGTAAATAGTCAAGTCTGGAAAAAGTAGAATGTATATGAGAAAAAAAAATTCTTTGCTAGTAGGACTGGCTAATCTACAAAAATCTATTCAGTTTATAGTAGAAGAAAAGATCTGAGTATATGAAAGGATTTAGTGGGTCTAAAATTAAATGTGGACATGCTATCCAAAAGGAGGTCTCGGATAAGATTAAAATGTTCACCCAATATGAGAGGAACAATACCAAGTGTTACAATTTCAGTAGTGATAGTATTCCAAAAAAAGAGGGTCATCCATTGTGGGAGCATAAAGATTAACTAAGTTGATGGTGTAAGTTCTAATTTCCATTTGAACATATGCAAATACCATCTGAATCATTATGGTGATTTAAGATTTGTATATGAGAGTGTTATGAGACGAGATGTCTATGCCATTTTTGCATCCTGCAGCTGGGTATGAAATAGTATATCCACCCATCCTTTGGACATGGAATTTAAATGTTTTCATTAACATGAGTTTCTTGAAGAAAACAATATCAGCTTTAAATATTCTTAAGTACTCTAATATTTTAAACCTCTTGGACTGGGTGTCGTCAGCCTTTAACATTAAGTGAGATAACGTTGAGTTTGTTTTGAGTAGTCATAGTAGTATATATATTATAACATAAAAAAGAGAAACAGAAAAGTAGAGACAGAAAGGTAGTCCATAAAAACTCGACAAACATAACATACATAACACATAGAGGTCATATTCCAAGACTTCATATTAAGTAAGTAGATAGAGACAGAGGAACGAAGCAAGAAAGAATGCACTGCACAAACCTGCTATAATGTATATGATTGTAAAATAAAATTGTGAGAAGGCATATGATTCAATGGAACTGAAAGGGAGTGAGCCCATTGCGACAGGTTCTTGTTGATCGAGATAAGCGATCAGGTCCACGAGGGAGAAAAAGGACTTAGAAATGTCATTTTTCGAGATGGGCAGTGTAGAGGGGTCAAAATGACCATATTTGTATCCTGCATCTCTTAAATTTGGCCTTAAATCAGAGCATTGTCGGCGAAGCTTCACTGTTTCTTTGGTAAAGTCTTGGTGTATGTAAACCTTGCTACCTTCTAGTAGTAGAGTTGGAATTTCCTGTACAGCTTTTCTGTTGAGGAGAAGATTATGATGTCATACAAATTTGAAAATAATCTGCCTTGGTTTTGATTGATGCGGTTTACGATGAGAAGGAATACGATGTGCCTTTTCGATTTCAAACTTTTCTGGGAATTTAGGGGCCCATTTTGATAACGGGCAGATCGCCACCGCCCGTATGGCGGTGGCGATCCGCCCGCCTCACATTTCCCCACCGCCATATTAGTATGGCGGTGGGGACCCAGGCGGACGGAAAGACCGTCCGCCGGTTTTCCGCCGGTAGGCAATCCGCCCGATTGCCTACCAGGCGGAAAAGGCCTGGAATATGGAGGTGGTGCCTTGCAGGCACCGCCATCCATATTAGGATGATGGCGGTCAATATGCCTTTCCATGGCGGAGACTCCGCCATGGAAAGGCATGTGGAGAATGCCTTTGGGGGCCTGTTGCGGGCCCCCTGGGGGGTGGGGGGGTGGGGGGCTGCACTTGGGGGGTACCCATGGTACCCCCCAACATTGGCATGCACAAGGTGGCAGGCATCGCGCGGTGCCTGCCACCTTCTGCATGCCAATGCACACAGTGCATTCCCAGCATTGTGGCGGGCGGTGCTGTGCGCACCGCTTGCCACAATGCTGGGAATGGAGGATGCCACCGCCACGGTGGTGGTGGCATCCTAATTGCTGGTGCGGGACCGCCGCACCACTGGCGGCCGGTCCCAGCACCGCTAGGGTGCCGGGCGAACGGAAGTCCGCCCGTCAGCCTAATGGGCCCCTTAATGTTTAAGAGCTTTGGTATCATAGACTCTAAATAAAGAGAGCAGTTTTGTCCTTCAATATTTTCAGGTACATTGCAAATTTGCAAATTGTATTGTCATTTTCTGTTTTCTAAGTCCAACAAAGTCTTTTGCATGGGGAGGGGGGATTTGATGGACTAAAGGTGTCAGAGATGTAATGTGTGGTATCTAGATCTGTAACCAGCCGTGGTTCTGTTGCCATGTGATGATGAGCTGACTTGTATCCATCACATCATCACTGGAATATATGAGGGTTCCATGGGAGGCAGTTACGAGGGGAAAGCTGGGAGCTGGTTGTCTTTTGCTGTGGCTGGAGTCTTTGTAACTGAGTACCTAATAAAGAAGTTTAATAAGCTTTCCCGAAGTTGTGTACCTTTGACGAGCAACCTGCACAAGCTGACATCTTTTGTGCTGAAAACATTACTTCACATGCAACCATGTGCTGAATCCTCTACTTAAAGAAAAAAGGGAGCGGATCAGGGCAGTTGACCCCAATGCGGAACGAGTAAATTGTATGTACGCACTTGTGGATGAAAATCACTGTGGAACTTACAGTGGCAAGGTACTGTTTGTTTTTACCTTCTACTTGTGGTAAAACGCTTCCTCCTCGAGTGCAACACTTTCCGCTCGAGTGCACTCTCATGCCTTAGGCAGTGGCTGGCTCGTGCATTGTGACCACAGCACTGACACAGAGGGGCAATCTCCACAGAGTGTGATGCAACTGCTCCACTGCGCATCACCCTTCTGACGTCTTCACATCACTGCATGCTACATGGCAACTTGAGGAGTCCATCTTGGATCGGCCGATCCACGTTACATTGTGGCGCATTTTGAAGCTGAAGGCGTGCCTTGGTGACACGCACATCGCTGTTTCTTAAAAGTCCTCTAGTTAAGTGCGCACCACATTTGAAAGTGCTGCGAGGCCCTGAAGCATCCAACGCCTGTCACAGTGGCACGCACACCCCCTTCTTTGGCTTCCCTATTATTGGTAAACCATTGTTGGCAAACCTGAAGCGTGTTTCGGTGACACACACACCAGTCCTGCTGAAATTGCCTGTATGGTGTGATGAAGCCTTCTTTGGGCTTGATGCGTGTCTCTGTGACACGCACACCTTCCTCTGATTATCTTTATGTTTGATGATCTCGGTGACACGCACACCATCAGCACTCAGGCCAAGAGTCTGGAGTCAAGCGCGCAAGGTGACAGAAGAAGACTCTGTGGAGTGTGCTTTAAAATCTGGTTGGGAGCATCTTTTCAATTTTGGGGTGTGACCAGCCTTGGTTCTGTTGCCATGCAATGATGGGCTGACTTGTATCCAGCACATCAACACTGGAATGTATGAGGGTTCCATGGGACGCAGTCATGAGGGGAGAGCTGGGAGCTGGGTGTCTTTTGTAGTGGATGTGGTCTTTGTACCTGAGTATTTAATAAAGAAGTTTAGGAAGCTTTCCTGAAGTTGTGTACCTTCAATACAATGACTTTATGATAATCTCAAATTTTTATCTCATTATCAGAAACCTTCATTGATACAGAAGCCATGCCTCTTTGAATATGGTTAATGTCTGAGCATGAAGAGCAGTGTGAGAGAACAAAAGCGAAACATTAATATGGTTGTTTCAAGAAATAAGTCACTGCCTTTTGTTATGTATTAAAGCAGTAGGTCAAGGCAAAGAACACATAATGACTTTCAGTGGTTAATATCTAGAAATCCAGTAATGAAAATGAATAATCCCTTTAATAAAGTCTATGGCAGTCAAATAAAAGGATAAAACGAGCCAATATAGGGGAAAATCCCTTTAAGAGGAAAGCTGGGTGTGTTTCTGGGCTTTGAAGCGGGCAGGACTGAAGAGGCTGTCTTCTCCTCACAAGATGATCCCAGGGTGTTGTATTTGCTGAGGAGCACTTCGATAGAGTCTGGCACCCTACTTCGTCAAAACAGCATCTCAAGAACAGGGAAAACGTCACCCAGATGAGCTGACCGGCCTCCACCACAGAACCACTGACTTCCTGTGTCTAGTTTGGAGGTGGGTACCTGGCTTGTTTTCTGGCATTGTCAACCATTTTTAGTTGTCCTTGTTGCTTGCCAATTTGGGGGATGCTCTGCTGGCTTTGATTCTCCTTCAATGGCTCTAATAAATTTGAGGGCCTCTCCTGTTTGGATGGGGGTTGCTGGTTGGTTTCAGTTGGCCTGGATGCCAGCAGGCCTCTGGTTTGCTTAGGATGTCTTCAAGTGGTTCAGAACCATGACGAGGGAGACTGGATGGGATAGAAATGCCCTCATTACATACCGGTAATCTTCATTACTCTGAGTCTGGGCCTTTCTTGTCATAGTCCTTAAATATTCCTATTCCATTATGCTGTCTAATGCCATCTTGGGCATGGTATTTCCAAGCTGTCCTGGAGCCAGAGAGGACTGTTACGGGCAAAGAGGCGAAAGAGCCCTGGGAAGTGAAATTTAAAAAAAGACTATGCCCAGGTTTTAGTGAAAGTAATTACAAAATATACATAATCTAGGTTGGGACAAATAGGTGAGTACTCACCCTCACATAGTCAGGATATGATGAGGAAGATTATTGGTAAGTAATCATGGCATTACATAGTTCTATTTAATTGAAATAGACACAAGTGAGCACGTGCACTCACTGCATCCTTCCGCATACTGAAAATAGACCAGGGTATCAATCTGGGAGCCAGCCAACTACGTGCAGGGTGAAGTGAAGTGGTTATGGGTATAACAAGAAAATATTTCTAACTTTATTTGAGCACAGTGTTAGGCACATACAAAGGGGCCGATTCCGATCTCGGCCGGTAGGGCTCCGAATCGGATTCGGCTTAACCGGATCCGATTCGGAGCCCTATTGCCCGACCGATTCGTACGCGCGTCCGGGCGAGCGAGTACGATGCGAAATCGCCGACCGACTCGTCCGGGCGTCCCGACCGCTCCGACCGACTCGTTCCCGGGTCTAGCCGCACCGACCGACTCGCTCGGACTCGACTCGCACCGCGCAATGGAGACGTTCCCCGGCCGGGTAAGTACGATGCGCGCCGCGAGCAGTCCGACCGAGCCGCGCACTCCGGCTCCAAAGAGCAGTCGGAGCCGTACTTTGGGGGTCCGTGTCGGACCCCCCTGTACGCGTAGTCGCACGAGTCGCACACAGGGGGGACCCATGGGTCACCCCCTACCTGTGCGTGTACGGCGCGAGTCGCTTTGCCGCGTACACGCTGTAGGGGGCGCACTTGTCCGCCTCGCACCCATTGAGTCAATGGGAGCCCGCGTACGCGTTGTACGACAGGCTCCCATTGACTTCAATGGGAGTCCGACCGACTCGAGTCCGATGGCATACGTGCGCATCGTACTCGTTCGGTCGGGCTGCACTGGTCCGATTCGGTCGGAAATCTCTCCGGGTCCGGCTCGGTCGGAGAGATTTCCGGCCCGAATCGGAATCGGCCCCAAAGTCTGCAATCCTAAATAAGAACAGTCATGAGATTCACAGTGACGGATCTTGAGGCACTTTTTGAATTTATCAGAGTAAACTGCAAATACATTGTACCGTGGAATGCTGAACTCTTTGGAAGGTGGGTTGTAATCCGCTCGTTCTCTTCTCTCCTCTTACCCCCACCCTGCGCAGAGCAGACAGACAAGCCACGAAGGCCATTTGTTGTGCTGAGTGAGGTAGAATAACTTCTTTTGTTTCATTCTTGTGGGATCTATTCTTCCGTCTGTCACTCTTTTTCTGCTGTACTGGTTAAATCTTTGTCAAAACATTCCAGCTTCAGCCTGCATGTGTGCTCGTTTTTAAGCAGTGTTGCACGTTGGGTGAATTTAAATACGTTGTTGCAGCCTTCCTCACGATGATTTCTGTCGAAATCTGTCTCAGAGGATTTACTTTTCCTACAATGTAAATAACTTTATATGGTCTGCTATATTTCATTCTGACAAGAATTCAGACTGGCTGTGATATTTTTCCTTGATTATTGAATTTTACTCTGAAACCTCGCATGTTATTACTGTAGTCTTATTAATTATATGATGTGGATATCACTCTTTTCTGCAAACAGAAACTCGTCCCCTGGTATTTGTTTGTGCATTACAAATAATAAACATGACCAGCATTTGCCTCTCAGATGGCATGGTAATTATGCAAAAAATATGTACTTTTAAGAAAATATTTCTCGTCATACACAGCATGAAAGAATAACGTGTTAGAGAATGATTCTGCTCTCGGAGCTACAAAGAAACAATTTAAAGGTGCTACAGCAGAAGATCAAAGTTTGACAAAAACAGAAGCATCAGAGCAACTATAATAAAAAAACTGAAAAACTAATACTAAAGCTTAAGACAGTAAAACTCTTTCATTTTACAAGGACATTTGTCATGAAGAATCTTATACATGAATATGAACACTCAATAACCTGTGCTAAGTGAAAAGACTTTGCCCAAATAGAGACGCTGAAATATAACTTTTAAGTCAATTGTTGAAACGGAACGGTACATGCTATCTACTGAAACCTAATTCTACTCATTGTATACAGAAAAAGACCAGAACAATAAATAATGACAACAACCTATGTTTTGATTGTATTCGTGTTTTCTGCTACACAACAGTGCCTTGATAACATTGATTTTACATTTTTATTTTATTTTATAACTTTGAAAGAGTTGGTGTGTGGCTGGAACCCACAGGGATCACACGCGCACATCTGCAACGTTTGCAGGTCTACAACATCACTGTAAAATCAGCATCCTGGTAATGGATTTCTTAGTGACAAGCAATGGGCTTGAGTAATATGTGGGATTAAACTGCTTTACATTGGCAGAATCTGCTGCTCACCAAGTGTGTGTTGTTTTGTGTTCAGTCACATAAGAATACGGCACTGTTGTATGTACCCATGTATCTAAGCGTTCCGAATTGTTGGATTCTTGGCCCTAGGAGACTTCATCAGGCCACAAGATATTTGTTTTGGCAAAGCCAGATGTATTTTCGATTTCAGAACGAGTTTTTGGAAAGTGTGAACGTTTGTTTGAAGGCTTGCAATAGAGTCCAGAGATGTGGAGAAATGTTGGATTTGTCAGATCTTTTTTACAGCATGTAGTTATTTTATTGTCCTTAGGGCTTGCACACAAAAAATCTAAATGGATAGTAACGCCCTTAGTTGTTTTTGAGATAAACATAACTGCTATTTTGAAATAGTTGCTTAATGAGCATACTTCTTTTTGTAGATTTCATTCATAACCAATGAAGACACCACAAAAGGGCTTGGGGTGACCTTGTTTGGCTGAGTATCTTCGTTTTGGATTCATTAAAAATGTCTGCTAGTTTATACTGGTAATCTTTCAGATATAAATTAATGTTGGGATTAAACTGAACAGTGAGAGGTTAAGTTTTAGAACTAGTATGCATGATAGAAGTAAGGTGAGAGATTCCTCAAGGGTTCATTTTCATATTTCTTTTTCACCTTTTGTGTGCGCTCATGTGTGTGTGTGTGTGTGTGTGTCTGGGTATGAGATATGATGATCTAAAGCCTGAGAATATGGAAGAATAAATTTCCTGAGTTCCACTACATGCATCTGCCACCACCTGCACATGTAAACCAGCCATGGACAAAACCCACTTTTTCATTGGAGCGGCGTGTGAATGATTATTTACCAGAATTCATTATACTCACTGCTGGTCTTTCTCATGTACCATGGTTGCTAATGGTACCATGCTTATCCCTGAGGCTTGGTGGTGCGCAGATCAGTGCATTTCTTTGCATCACTATATATTGCACCAAACCTTCCACCTGTCCGTTGAACTCCCCTTCATGTGTCTCTGCCACCGGTACTGGAAAATGCCCTTCAGGTGTGTGGGCCTTTCGACTTGAGGCTTGCTGATTCTCTAATTCAGATGTTAAATTAATCTTACACTGATTTTTGTAGATCCACATTTTGTGGCACAATTAACCGTACCCTCGCTTTGACTTTGTACCACTTATCTAGTGTGGCCTTTCAGACAGGGAGGCAGAATTCATCTAGGGATATGCAATGTGGAGCTCCGCCGGAATGATCATTACACAACTAGTACCATTGTGTGTAGCAGAATTGTAATCAGGGAAGGACCAAAAGGATTTGTGAGCAGTGGGAGAATGATACGGGTTTGTGGGAGTGCTGACAGGATGGGGAGTGGGAGCACTAAGAATTTGTATTTGAGTCCACCATTAGCAGTGTAGTAGTCTGTTTATTGATACATCCTCACTGACCCATGCAGGGTCTGTTGAGGTTATTTGCAGGACCAACAGTACTAGCACCAAAAGCTAGCTTCTGTACATCTTTATTTATTTTCCCACCCGAATTTCTGGTCTTTTCGCTACAGCCAGAAATTGTAAGCCATGACTCACATCTTCTTTTCTACTCCAGTTAGAAATTGCAAGGCGGACAAAGAATCCTGGGACAACGTTTTTAGAACAAGGTGAATAGGTAGGCAAGTAAGCAGACAAGCAAACTAATTTTGATGAAATGGCAGTGGCAGCCGACACAAACAAACGGTGGTGGGGCAGGTGGAGAGGGTGCGGAGGCGCGGGAGGGGGAGCGCAGGGTGTAAAAATAAAAAAAATAACACTTACCTGAAGCTGCTGGTTGCCTCAGTGTTCAGCTGCTTCCTGGTCCCAGCAGGGACTGTGACTGCATCAGAGACTCCCTGTGCAATCCCAGTGCTGCTCTCATGATATTACCAATAGCATTAGAGCAGTGTGGGGATTGGACCGAGTGGGCAGGTTTAACGCTCTCTCAGGCACAGGGAATATGTGCTGTTTCGCCAACCCGGCTGTCCAATACAGCTGGGTTGGAGAAACATAACAGCCCATGTCTGTTTGGCCGGCTGAAGACGGCCGACCAAACAGAAATGCGTACTTAGTAGTGCACATACCACTCCATTCCTTCTCATTCCCTTGCCTGGCCCCGCCCTTCCCTACACATGCTGGCTCAGCCAGCAGCTGAAAAATAAAACGATAATAAAATATCGTTTTATTTTTCAGCTGCTGACTCTGAGCCAGTGGGGTGACACTCCTCGACCATTGCGGAGAAGCCGCAGCTGTGAAATAATTAGGTCATGAAAAGTTGGTATGTCAATGGAAAGCCAGGTGTTTGTTTCAAAGAACAAACAATGTGGTGGTTCTGTTGCCACTGGGAATTGTGGCATTTCCAGAAGAAATATAATCATGAAAATGAATGGAAGTAGAGTATTTCAATGATTAACAGAATAAACATCCATAAATTAAAAGAACATAACATGAAGTCTTGATAGTGAGAAAAAAGTGTTCTAAGTTCCCATTCAGTTGGGATGGGGGCACACCCATGCCCATGGTGGGCATCCCTACCCCTGTATTGTTTAAAAAAAAACTTTCATTGGCATCTAGTGGGCTTTTTGCCCATCCCTGAGTTAAGTACCCCAATCTCCCTCCCAGAAAGACTGTTGTCCTATTTACTTGGGTTGGGTGCATGGCCATGCCCATGCTGGGCAGCCCCCACCCCTACATTTAAAAAAAAAGTTTGTGGCATCTAGTGGGTTTTCTGCCTCCCCGGGGGGCAGATTGGGGGTAATTACTTGATCTGCTCCCCCCAGGGAGGTGCAGAAAGACTGCAGCTCCATTTAGATGTGGTGGGAGCAGCCATGCCCATAATGGGCAGCTCCCACCTCTGTATTAAAAAAAAACTTTCCATGGCTTCTAGTGGGCTTTCTGCTCCCCTGGGGGGCAGATGGGGGTAATTTCCCTATCTGGGGGGCAGAAAGACTCTTCCCATTTACTAGGGGTGGAGGCATGTCCATTCTGGCCAGTCCCCACCCCTATACTCTTATGTAAGAAAATCTCTGATGCCTAGTAGGCTTTTTGTCCCTTGGACGGGGCAAATTGGGGGAAATTGCCCCAATCTGCCCCGGGGGGAGGCCAGAAAGACTGAAATATATTGTTTGCCATGGGGGTGCACAATCCCTTGCCCAAGGGGCCACTCCCCTATCCCTGGTGGCTAGTGATAGCTCTCCTGTGGTGATCCCCAGGCAGGAATCCACTGGAGAGAGTCTGCCCTTTCCAACGATACCTCTCCCAAAAGAATCAGTGCTCGGGGCTGAGATATGCCCCAAAGCGCTGATTCAGTAAAAGTACAAGCATTTGCAATGCAATAGGTCTGGCATTTTCAAGAGTTTAAGCTATTGGCATTGTAAACAACAATGCCTTTTATTTAACTGTTTTGATAGTTAACACATAAATAAAAGGCATTGTCATTTTCAATGCCAATAGTTCAAACACTTGTAAATGTGAGACCTATTTAATTTCTAAGAAGCGGGCGCCATTGTCCCTGGCCGCTTGTAAAGTGAAAGCGCGCATGGCGCGCTGAATGTTGCAGGAAAGCATGTTGTGCCTGCAGTAGGAGAAACTCATTAAAGAAAATAATGCTTACAGACTAAATAAGACATACCATGTAACAACAGAAGTAAAAGGGCCAGTCCTCATGGGAGGTTACAAATGAAGATAAGGCAGTACTAAGGAGGGACTAACAAGCCTATTAATGAACCAGAACCGAGCATTTACAATGGACAATGACGCAAGCTAATAAAAAATATGGGCAGAGAGTGGCGAAGCTTCAAGCCCATACTCGAATACAGCATGACTCGCAGAGCAGTGCATGCACTGCCCAGCTCGACCTAAAAACGAGCCCAGCAGTTCGTCTTACTTTCAATTATACTGCAATGGCATAATCGCACCCTGCGCGCTGATCGTCATTACAGTATAAAAAACACTAAGGCTGCTCAGGAAGCTCTTCCCGAGTAGCCAGAGCCGCCTTTAAATACCTCCCCAGTGTCGGCCAATGACCAACACTCACACTGGGGAGGTAGTGCGGCCATTGGTCATTTACCGACGGCCGCACTTGAGAGGTTAAGTTAAGGAATATTTGAGTGTCACTGACATATTTTAAAAATGGAGACCATCAGATTTAAAAATTCTCTCCACACAAAGAGAGAAGGTGATGATAAATGGATTTGGAACAACTTAAATGTCATAACAATATTCTTTTTAAAAGATGTGTTCCTCAATGATTAAAATAGTAATGTGGTCTTACTGGGTATATTTACTGCATTCTGACCACTTGCAGGCAGTCATTATTAACTGGTTTTGCAATGTTTCTCATGAACATTAAGTCAGTCTCCCCATTGTTATATAACTACTCTTCATTTGTTTGTATTACCTTCTTGTTTGGTGTCTTTCTACAGGAGCTTTTGAAGTGGCTTAAAGTGTAATTTCCACTCAAGTGCAGGTGTAAAGTTTTTTCCTAGTCTCTAAACCTTATAAAGAATTAGAACACATGTCACTCAGAATGTCACCTATTGAGAATGAAATGACATGCAATGAGAAGCACTGGCATGGCATCAGGCAGTAAGCCAGTTACTTCAAGCACTGTGTATGCTATGCCTAACAATTGATGCAAACTGACATCTGCAGAACTCACCTGTACATTACCTAGGTGATAGACATTCCACTCCTACAGTCTTTGAGACAGGCAGCAAGATTTGCATTTTTGCATTTTTCTAAAAGGCCTTGCATATGTGTCTTTCGATTGCTGCTTATTTTCGTATACATTACACCTGTCCATTTGCTCCTTTGCTGTCCAACATTAGTCCGCCACTTTTATTACATGATGCTATATCAACGATTTTCAAACGGTTTATAGAAATTTGCACTGTTGTGCCTTGACCCCTTAATCACCTGATGGATGTTAAGGCCGTTGATAGTTGAGAACATAAGGACATTACTTATTAATTACAGTGGTCTAATAGGAGCAGCTTAGAACTTGATGAGCTCTTCTGTAATGGCAGTTTTAAGCTCTAGAGAGATGGGTATACAATCTTCATAAAGGCTGATACAGATACAACATATAGAGTATTACCACAGAGTTGGACTTCATGGTATAGGACTCATTGCCAAAATCAATATGTAGAGGTGTGCAGGGTCAAAGGTACTTTCCTGCACATGGTCTGGGAATGTCCACTAATACCAAGCCAACAGAGCCAAATCACTCCCACCACGAAACAAGGGGACTCGCAAATCCTGTCCAAATCGCCCTGCAGCAGTTTGGCCTCTAAAGGATGGAATTCAGGGAGTTCATCCAAATTTGCAAGCTAGGGCAGGAGGGCATGTCACAACTGTAGGTAATGAATAAATTGACTTCGGTGGAGGTCATATTCACCCTGCATGGTGTGGTAAGTTTTGAGCATCACACCCGCCAGCAAGTTCCCCAGTGTCGAGATCCCAATGGTGTCCCAGCCATGAAACTCTATATTGCGACCACCTGGGGAAGCACGACGCCCACTCTTAAGGCGTCTGACCCGTAAGACGTTTGTCCCAAGCCAGGACTCTCAAGATCGTCCTCCATTTCTGGATCATCATCCTCGTAGCCAGGGGAGGACTGACGGGATTAACCCCCGTTCAGGAGATGTGGAATGGTCACACCATTTTGGGCCCATTTCTCAGTGGCATAAGCGGGGTCACCCTGTGTGTCTGACCAGCCCTCTTAAATGACTATAAGCTGGGAGGCTCCGTAATAGCTTTCAATGTCCGCAGCTGCAATACCGCCATCATAGGTGGTCTTAAAACAATTTAGTGAGTGTTATGCAGGGAGCCCTTTGGTTCCATAGAAAACACCCCAGGGCCCGATTCACAGAACTAACTTAAGACAAAATGATGAGTAAGTGCCTTCTGTGAATAGCAAAATGAGTAACTTACTCATTTTGAGTAACTTACTCATTTTGAGTAACTTACTCATTTTGGTATTCATTGATGAGTAAGTGCATTCTGTGAATACCAAAATGAGTAAGTGCCTTCTGTGAATACCAAAATGAGTAAGTGCCTTCTGTGAATACCAAAATGAGTAAGTGCCTTCTGTGAATACCAAAATGGTAGTAAATTTAGGATTTTGTCTTAAGTTAGTTCTGTGAATCGGGCCCATAGTAAAGAATGAAGGTGTGAGAAGAAGGATTTAGGTAGAGCATATGGGTAATTTTGCAGCTGATACAGGAGGTGAGGGAATAATACCATTTTAAAGATGCCAGACCGCCCCAGAAGAGACAGAGTGAGAGTGGACCAAGTCTTTATGTCCGTGTGGAGCCTGTCCAATAATGACTGAATATTCATCATCCAGGCAAACACATTATCAGGCACAACAAAGACCCCCAAATATTTAACTCCCCAGGATGCCACCGGTATACCGGATGCCCAATGCTAATCTGACAGTTGAGCTGTGACCGGGAAAAGAGTGGACCGAGTTGAGCACTAGGCCGGACGTCTCTCCAAATATCTGCAGGATCTGTAGTATTCGTGGTCCTGATGTCCCAGGGTGAGTTAGAAAGATGGCCATGTCATCTGCGTAAGGGACAACCCTGTCTGATAGCCCTGGACCCCATTCAAACCCTGATAATTGTGCGTTGATGTGTAACCATTTCGTAAAGGGCTCTATAGCTATAGCAAACAATACAGGGGACAGTAGAGGAGTCTGACATAAGCTGCAAACTTGAGGCCAAAGTTAAGCAGTTCCATAAGGGCAAATAAGTAGGCCCAGCTAACGGAAACAAATGTTCTCTCTATGTCTGAGGGTCAGTTGAGCCGGGACGCCAGAGCTATGGCATTATGGGCCCTAATGTTATGGTGGGCAGACCACTTAGGCATGAACACCGTCTGTTCAGGGTGCATCAAGGAAGGGATGACCCCAACCAAGGGATCCACCATCGCCTTAGCCAAGATGTTAACTTAATGGGTCTATGGGAAGTGCACTTCTCCGGGGACCTCCCGGCCTTAGGGATCACCATGATTTGGCCTGTCAAAAGGCAGAGGGAAGGCTTCTGCAAATGGCTGCGTCCTTACTGACCCCCTCAAAGGTCATATTTAGTTTATACTTGAAGGATGGGAAACATTCACCGGGGAAGCCCATGGTCCCAGTGTCTTGCCTGACTGGAGGTGGTCAAGGTCGCTGTGAACTCCCCACTGAGGACTGTGTCCACTCATACCATTGGAATATGTTGACCTAATTCCTGGTTAGCTCATAGTGCACCATCTGGACCCCTAAACCTTACAGGGCACCTGAGGGCATCTTCAACCTCAGAACATGACAACCTGAATTCCATCAAGGAAATCGTGGAAACAGATCTACCCTTTTACTTTTAACTCAGGCATTCCTGAAAGAAGATATAAGAAGTACACAAATTGGTATTTCAAATATTTATTGAAGCAATTGGACTCTTGTGTAAAATGCGTGCGCTGAAATGATTAATAAAAGGAAACAAAGAAGGCTAACTAGCATTACAAGAATGATAAAAAAAGATTAATAATTCAACCATTATATCTTTGCATTGATTATATGAATACATATAATTGTACTCCTACCTAGCGCTGCCTATCCTAGGAAGCATGGGGTGTGCAATTCTGCCAAAATACCTTAGAGTGGTCTAACTCCCTAATTACCTGCGGGCATGTGTCATCTGGTAGGCAATCTGGTGTAGAACATGGCGACGTTCTGTTCAGGATAGGGATGGGATTTAGCTGGGATGGGATTCAGGCACGGTGTGATGGTGACAATCCATCAAAATGATCCTCTGTTGAACAAAGGCTTGGTGCAGATTATATAATAAAACTGGACCCATTCTTATGGTGCCTGAGCTCTGGTACAGCTGTCGCTGAACATACAACAATAAACAAGGACAATTTGCGCAGTGTGCTTGGGCCTTGGACAAAATGTACGATGGTGGGATAATATGCGTACGTCGAAAATGTATGGTAAGCAAACCCTTTCTGAGTACACTATCACCTACAAGCACACAAGCAAATATGTGCTAAAAGTCATTGTTGAAAAAGATGTCAACTTTAAAAGTGAATATGTAAAAATTGGAGCATTTGTGCACGGGCCCCATTAAACTTACAACAACGAAAGGCATACAATTTGCCATAGGATTGTTGTGATCTTTATGCTGTTTACTGGGAGTCATATAGACACTGACCATCCATTCCTCTCATCATCTGGGACTCAATATGCATGCAAGTGTGCATCCATGGCACTCTTCCTCACCATACATTCTCCCCATTGCATATTTCCCTTTAAAGTTTACCTCCATGTCTGCTACTTCGTGGTACTCAGTTTCTCATGGATAGTGGTAAGTAGTTGACTATCCCCCATCAGTGCATGAGTCCTTTCAAGCAAAGCTAGTTCTACTTCTATTCCAAACAATCTATGACGTAGGGCCTTTAGCACCCCCACATGTCTAGCTATGCATTTCCTTTTGATATAGGCAATACATTTTCAGAACGTTCCACTGAACCAACATTGAGCTTGAATTACTCTGTGATACCTCAAAACAAGCTGTCTCATAGCACTTCCAGACATTGCCAAAAATAGCATGAAACATACGTGTCAGGTAGCTTTAAATCAGTCTGCAATGGGGCAACGTCTGAGCATCTGCGTGCATAATGTGTGCAAGACTGTGTCCAAGTGGTCACCACCCATGAGACCAGCATGTAATCTATCCAGGAGGACAAGTGGTACAGCTGAATCCAATTTTAATTTCCCACCCACTGGATTCCTGTGTCTCCATCTATCAAAAAAATGTTCTTGTTGCCTATTACATTTTATTTCCCCAACTGCCATGGAGACCCGTTTGATACTCCCCTCAACCTATCTGTAGTGTTGTGTAAATAGAGAGGGCTGGGGTTGAGCATGTGGACCTGTCTATAAATGAAGTGGCCCACCACCAAAAGCTGCTGAGAGGGGGTTCAGAACAACTCCACAGATCTCCATTAAAATGAAGAGCTCCAATGGAAAGCATGGGCGAGGCCAAAGATCCTTTAACTGTCAAGGCTGATCCTTAAGCCAGCATGTCACAAGTCTCTAGAGACGGTTTGCATCAGCAAGTTCATCAAGAAGCGGTACAGAGACCACCGTTGTCCACCAATGGTTATACTGGTGCAGCTTTCTGAAAAGCGCCATCATCATTTGATTCTGCGAAAAAACACACAATTTTGGCAATAGATGGACTGCTTTGATAAAGACTTTTAAGAATTTTATAGATGCAATCAATGAAACAGATGACGAAAAGATTATAAAGTATCTGAAGAACATGGCAGGTGAAGTTGTAAAAAAGGCCATAAAAAGATACCACATGATGGTGAAGTGACATACAATAGACACACAGTTGATGGACGAATGCAGAACAAATCAAAACATTCACCCCCAGTCAAGAGATCTGGGTTAAATCCATCATTCTTTTGCTCAGCATGCCACCCCAGTTTAGACCTGGCCATATGCAAATCAGTCCTGACCCTGTGCCTCATGGGAACAGTCCAGCCCGAACTGCCAAGCCAGGTCCTCCCTGGACCGGAAACAAGCATCCTGGGACCGGTTTCGGGGTTTCACCCCTCATCAGCCAGGATAGCTTGAATCCAGTGGCACAGTGAGCCCGGGACCCACGTCTGGGCATACCGGGCGCACTTAGGGCGAGAAAGCAAAAGACACACAGTTGATGGACGGAATGCAGAACAAATCAAAACATTCACCCCCAGTCAAGAGATCTGGGTTAAATCACATCAAAGCAGCTTTGAATGTCAAGTTTAAGCCAGTGCCAAATGTAGATTATGAACAATACAACTTCAGTGAAGAATGCCAGAGAATAGGTGAAACCATTGATGAATTTGTTGAGAGACTGGATCTCCTCATAAAGCACTGTAAGTTCAATAAATTTAATGATGAGAAAGCTACACGCCTCAGAGTGATAGATGGATATCTCTCAGATTCTTTTCAATGATGAATGCTGAAGAAAAACTCTGAGCTTAGAGCAAGCCCTCACAGCTGCCCGCACTGAAGAGCGTGCTAATCGACAAGTGGCTGACATGGAGGCCGGAGGTGCCCAGAGTGCGTCAGTCATGAACATGAGAAATAAGCCAAAGCATAAAGCTGAAGGGCGCAAAGTGATGTCTCCACAGAAAAAGAAAACGTGCTTCAGATGTGTCATTTCCACACGATGGTAGGCGCCCCACCATTGGAAAGATTTGCAATGGCTGTGGCAAAGCAAACCATTTGGTGACAGTTTGCAAGGCAAAGGGGAAAGTAAGTCATTGCATGAAGAGGCACGCACATGCGGGACTAGTGAAATGTGAGAAAAAACACAGACAAAAGAAAGATCGACATGAAAAAGCACCAAAGACCTACAAACATTGTCCAAAGATTACCCTGAAGACAAATGGACCTTTGATACCTTTTATTATTGATAGTGGTGCGTTGATCAACATTATGCCTGCAGAAAAATATTGTAAATTGTCTTTTTTTTTACAAGTTTAAGTTTATTTGATTTAGTTCTCAACTGAGAACAACAACATTTTTACTTATAAAATTTACATTTAAATAGTAAAATTATCATTCTAATACAAAGTTAAAAATGATTTTAAAAATTTGAACATGTTAATATACACAAATTCATTAGGTGGTTCCTTACAAAGAAGAATCAGATTCTGAACAGTGTTAATTTTGCATTTTGTTCTAATTGGTTTTAAGAATCTTTTCCTAGCCTCTGCGACAATCACGTTTGGGCAAGCTAATAACACATGTTCTAAATCTTGCGCTCCGCCTTTACATAGGTCACAAAGACTAGACGCCTTTTCATTTGGATACCACTTATATGTGAATGATTTCAAAGGCAGCATCCCTAGTCGGAGTAATAAAATACTTCGCCTGACTCCGTGTTTTAAGTTAAAAGAGATATACTGTTGCGTTTTCTTGAATACAATAGTTTCCGCATATTGCTTATACAAAGATAGTTTGGTGCAGTGTTGGATATCAAGATACATACTTAATCTTGGGTTAAATGTTTTAAAAAAAGTTTCAGATGTGCTGGTGACCATGATTTTAACATGTCGAGGGTAACCTTAGATAGTTTAAAAGCGGTAGAGACATTTTTACAAAATACATAATTCGAAAGGTCTTGCTCAAATGTTTCTATTTTTAGTAGGAATCGTAAAGTTCCCTGATCCGCATGAACAAGGTTATATGCCCATCTTATTATATTAGCGATCCCTCTTGCAAAAGAGCTGACTAATGAAAGTTCGAGACGAAGAGCTTGTACCGGCACAGCTTGTGACGTCTTGGTCAGTTTCCGGAGGGCTTTCCCTTCTCTAAGGTCGAGTTGTTTCCATTGGCTTATTGGAATATATTCTATGGCGTATGATAATACCGCTGGAATCTTTGAGCTATATACTTGTAGAAGTGATGAAAAATGTCTTTGTCCAGTGGAGGAGTAAAGTCGTTGGAGGGCCCCTAGGTGGACATCAGCCTTACGGCCCAGGTTTAGTAAGTGGGGCAAGTTTTGCAACGATTGTGAACAAATTCTCCCTAAATATGTATACTCCTTTACTATTTCCAGCGGTTTTCCCCCTAGAGACCAATTGTAATTAACATATCGCTTCCTTCCTGTAAACGGGATGATTTTTGTTTTAGTGACATTAGGTATTAAATAGTTTTCTTCCGTATACTTAGTGAGTGCCTGCAGATTCCTTTGCAGACCGAAAGGAGTCAGATCTAGAATGACTACGTCGTCTGCGTACATCAGAGTATGGATTTTATAAAATGCAATTTTAGGTGGAAAATTATTGACCTGATTAAGTCTTTCCGGCAAATCACTTAGGTATAGAGAGAACAGTAAGGGAGCAAGACCCTTGCCGCAGACCATTAGAGGTAGGTATTGGTCTGGTAAGACCCTTCTCCCTCCCCATTTGGACTTGACACCATGTCCCTGAGTACAATGATATTATTAATTGTAGGAGATTATCCGGAATTCCCATTCTTTGGAGTTTTTTCCATAGCATGTCTCTGTCTACCCTGTCAAATGCAGTCGTAAAATCGACAAAGACTGCGTAGACTACCTGGGATTTTTTAATGACATATTTGTCCATTATCGTTTGTAGCACTGCTATATTGTCGGTGACCGAGTGTTTAGATCTGAACCCGGCTTGATTTACCGGAATTGCTCCAGATGAAAATGCCCACTCTTTAAGATGATCTAAAACAGCTGCTGCAAATATCTTCCCAGTTGCGTCTAGAAGAGCGATCTGCCGATAATTACAGGGCGACAGTCTTGATCCCTTCTTGTGTATTGGGATAATGATACTCCCTTTCCAGGACTTTGGGATTTCCCTGTTTCGAATATGTAGAAAAAAAGGCTGGCTAAAAACTTGCTCCACTCTTTAGGGTTACTTTTAAGGACCTTGATGGGAATTTGGTCTGGTCCCATTGCTGCCGATGATCTTGCCTTTTTATGTATCCTTCGATTTGGAGAGGCGATGGAGCCTCTTTACCCGTACCTTCTTCCCTTCCACTCTTGGTTTGCAATAGTGTCTTGCTTTCTGTCTTTTAATTTGTTTTGTATAAGTTAGTTAAATATATTTCCCATTCCAATGGCGGGACTGGATTTGCTTGCAGTAATTTTTTTGTACCCATCTCAGTAGCAATTATATTTCAATAGGAGCGTTTATCTTTTTGTTTTGCTGCTGTTTGTAGGTCCACCCATTTTTTGTCCTGTATCTTTTTTTTCTGTATCTCTCCTTCAACGGTTTTTTAGTTTGTTGATTTCATGTTTTCTTATTTCAGAAAATTGAAGAAATTGTGCCCTTATTAATTTGTTTAATTCAATTGACTGTATATCTGGGCTCCGTCTGTTATTTTTCCGTTGTTTTGACATTCGTTGTTGTGAAATTTTCTGCATAAGTTGAGTCAGATAAATGACTACAGCCTCAAAGTTTGTTATTGGATGTGTTGAGTGAGTAGTCTGTAAAGGTTGTTCCATATCTATTATTTGTATAATTTTGTTAAACGATCTAGGATTCCACAGCAGCCGCCCTTGGGCCTGATTTACCAGTACTGTACGTTCCACGTCTGTGATATGTCCAGGAGATGTTGGTTTTAGTCTTAAGTCTGTTTTTAAATGTAATATTGCATGGTCACTTCCTTTCTCGAACTTGGTGTTTAACTGTAAGGCGGATCTGAACATGTCTAGACTACAAATCATGTAATCAAGAATCGAGGAATTGTGGTTGCCTTTTCTTGTATAGGAGGCGGGAATATCTCCTTCTATATTACCATTTAATATTACTCCGTTCAGGATAGGAAGTGATGATAATAAAATGTTCCCTCTTTTGTCAGCTTTGCTTCCTATTGGAAATTGTGGAATAGGTATTACCAGCGCTTCTTCTTTTTCTCCATACTCCCATTTTTCCAATATATCGTCAGATATTTGCCCATTGAAGTCGCCTACTAGGAGAACAGACGGAAAATCTTGGTCTTCTACCACCTTTTCGATACCCTCGAATATTTCTATCGCTAATGCATCCATTTTAGATCCCGGGGAATATAGACATTAAAAATGAGCAACTTGTTTGAGCTTTCCCTCCGTTCCGTCCCTAGTTTGATCTTGATGCATTGGATGTTCTTTGAGCTCATAGGGATGATTTCTTGATCCCAGAAATATTCTTCGGACAGGAGAATTACTATCCCTCCTTTAGCATGTCCTCGGACGACCGGTTCTGCTGGAATATCGTATACTAAGTAGTCGGGATGGTCAAACGTTAAGATTGCCCAGGTCTCTTGTAAGGCCATGATTCCCGGTTTTTCCTCTGTAATTATTGCTAGTTTCTCCTGGGTTTTCCCAGCTATATTCCAGGAGGAAATAGTCAGACAATTGTTAAAAAGAGCACTTGTTTTCCTGTCCCTGTTTATTGCAATTTAAATTCTCTGCTATCCATGCCCATGTATTTTCAGTGGCTTTATTTTCCTTCTTTTGTATATTTTTGGTCCAGCTTCTCCTTACTCCGTTCGTAATCGAGACTGTTATATTTTCTTTGTTGAAATTTAAGGGACTGCTTGTGCAATTTTGACTTTTGCGAAGGTACTGACTTATCATTATGGCGGTTTCTTCTGTTTTTTAATTTTTATCTTTTACTGCGACCAAGTCGAATCCATTTTTGTGTAAAGTCTCGCTTTCTTTTAATATAATTCCCGGGATTACAGGCGACCAAAAGTCTACGACAGCTGTTGTGGTTTTAGTTCTTTCTGGAAAAGATACTAATATTATTTCATTTCTTGCTAGTGACTGTAGCGGTTGAATTCTTTGAAGTAGGTTTATTATTCTCTCTCTGTTTAGGGGATCTTTGCCCGAGGGGAATAGGTCCGTAATTTCCACACTGCATGGTAAGATCTTCAGCTTCTTAGCAGATGTATTCCCTGTCGATTGATCCTGTAGATGGATGTCCTTTTGTTACAGCGATTGACTTATAGTCGAAACTTAGAGCGGTAGGGTTAAGATGAGTGGATTTTGCCCTTTGCTTTTTAAATGAAGAAGTCTGATCTTTTTTTATCGTGGTTGATTTTAGTTCTTGATCATCCTCTTTTCCTGAGGTCATAAAATCGGGGGCTAGAGTTTTTGGAAACCTTGTCTTCCGGCTCTTCTGTTTTGCGAACCTTCTTGTTGCCCTTCTCTTTGCACGTTTCCGACTGATTTTATTTAGTCTCCTCTCTTTTCTTAAGGTTTCTAGGGTGGGGAGACTACGGGCTTGTTTATAGGTGATTCTGTTGCTTTTTGTTTGGTCGCTGGAGTGGATCTCAAATTTGGTAAGGTTTTGGATTTTTGTTTGGTGAAGATTGGATAATATGCAATGCTTGGCAATTTAGTTTCGGTCACTTTTGAGTCCTTAAAAAGTTTCCTTAAAGAATAAGTTTGTATATTTTTTTCCTTACTTGTTTTTTGTTTACTCCTTCCTGTTTGAGTTGCTGTTTCTTTCTTTGATGTAGTGTCTTCTACTATTGATGAAAGGGCTTTTGATTTGAGACAGTTTTCCTCTGTTTGTTTTTCTTCTTTTCCTGCAGGTGATTGTATTTTTGTTTGTTGTTTCCTCCTTTTTTTTTCTACTAAATATTTTAACATTCCTAACTGGGTATCCAGCATCTGATCAGAGTTTTCCAGAATGTTTCCTAAATGGGAGAGGACTGATTCAAAAATTCTTTGGAGTGTGGATAGGGCTTTAGCCACCGATGTGTATTCTTTAGAGGGGTCTATAGATTTTAAAAATAAAAAGTCTGGTGAGTGAGAAAGAGACCCTTCTGGGTCAAATGACTTTTGGGGTGTGCTGTTCTGGATTTTTGGCAGCTCCTTTTGTGGGTCCAGACTAAACACAAGGTCCTTAATACTGATATCTGGGCAAGTGATATCAAATTCAATAATTTGTCGGGTAGTTGTGCTTCTGATTTTAATATTTCCATGTTTATAGATTTGCTGTTTAGCTCTTCCACACTTTTAGAGTTTCTATTTGAAGTTTCCTCGCATCCGGTTTGCTCTTGGGTGGAGTTGTTAGAGACCTCCCCTTTCTTTTCAGTTTCTTTCACTAGTAGTTTATTACCACAACTTAAGCAATGAAAAACTAAAGTATACACATGGTCCGCATCAATACCTTTAGAAAGTCAAGGCTCGTTTGTAGCTACGATGAAACACTAGACAACAGTGGTACAAGCGCCTATTTATGTATTTCAAGGTACAGCTTCAAGTGCCTCTCTGCTCAGTTTCAAAACCACTGCTGATATGGGGCTAATATCAGGGAACTACAATATGACTGCTCATCATAAAATAGTAAATACATTTCCTTCATTATTTTGTGGATTAGGAAAGCTCAAGACTATGAAAGTACAGTTACTTATAAACAAGGGTGTTCGTCCTATTGCCCAAAGACACAGATGAATTGCATTTCATTTGCAAGAAGCTGTTGAAAGAGAACTTAATTTGTTTCTTTAACACAATATCATTGAACACTCCACTGGTCCACTGCCATGGGTTTCTCCCATTGTGGTAGTACCTAAAAGAGACAGTGAAGGAGCTGTACGTATTCACGTTGACAAGTGTCAGACCAACAAGGCATTGAGAGAGAACAACATCCAGCACCGCATATTGCTGATATGATAACTCAATTGAATGGTGGCAAGTTTTTCTCCCGACTCAACTTAAACAAAGGATATCACCAGTTGGAACTTGAAGGGAATTGCAGGTACATTACAACCTTTTCTACACAAATGTGTCTATTTCGCTATAAACGACTGAGTTTTTGTGTATCCTCTGCTGCAGAACTTTTCCAAGACATCATTGACGTATCATACATCCTGTTATAAATGCATTCAACTATAGTGCTGATATATTAGTCTTCGGAGCTACTCAGAGCTACTCAGGGAGAGCATGACAGAGCTCTCATGCAAGTATGTTGTTTGCTAAATGATACTGGTTTGACTTTTAATGCCAACAGATGTGAATTCCTTAAGACAAAATTGAAATCTGATGTGGGTAAGACACCTGATCCAGCCAAAGCGCCAGCTCTATCTACTGCTATTCCATCACAGGACATTTGTATGTTACATTCATGCAAGAATTTGCCAAAGTTAGTGCATCGTTACGAGAATTGACTGAAAATAATGTGGTGTTTCAATGGTCATGTGAGTGCGAGGAAAGTTTCTAGAGAATCAAGCAAGCCATCAAAAATGCCACTGAAATGGCCTACTTCGATCCCAAGCTTCATACAGAGGTTGTAGTTGATTCAAGTCCCGTTGGGTTAGGCTTAATTCTTTCACAGCACAATGGACAGCCAAATGCCTGAAGGCATATCATGGCTTACGCCAGTAAAAGCCTGTCACAAACTGAACCTGCTTATTCAGAACCTTAGAAAGAAAGCTTGGGCTTTGGGTCTGGGCTTGTGACTATTTCCATGTGTTGGTATATGGAAAGCATTTCACAGTAGTGACTGATCATCAAGCACTACTGACAAAATTTGGCAATCCTAAAGCCAACATGTCTCTTCGTATTCAACATTGGGGTCTGAGATTACAAGAATACAACCACACAATTGTTCACCATCCAGGGAAGGATAAAAATCCTTTGGATTATTTTAAAGAGTACCATTACAATGCCCTGGAACCCCATCTAAGGCAGCTGAAGCCTACATAAATTTCATT
This sequence comes from Calotriton arnoldi, assembly GCA_963921515.1. Taxonomy (NCBI): domain Eukaryota; kingdom Metazoa; phylum Chordata; class Amphibia; order Caudata; family Salamandridae; genus Calotriton; species Calotriton arnoldi. Next base: position 203,479 of record CAWUFW010013661.1, on the reverse strand, counting down.
GTGAAATTGAGCACACCAGCTGCCATGTCATTAGAACAAATTGTCAATGCTATGAGCCAAGATAGTGGCATGCAAAAATTGAAAGACATTATTGCTCACCAATCTTGGAACCAGCGCTCTCGCCACTCACCAGTGACATTGAGTAGTAAAAATTAAAAAATGAGATGAACTGTCTGTAACTCAGGAAGGCCTCATCTAGAGAGGTACATGAATTGTCATTCCGGAAAGTCTACGACAACAAGTAATTGAAGTAGCCCTCAAGCTACACGGAGGAAAAGTTTGCCACAAAGAAAGCTCTTCGAGACATAGTCTGGTTTCCTCATCTCGACGAAAGGGTTGAGCAGGAGTGAAAGGCTTGTCACTTATGCAACTGTCTCTCATCACACATTACTCAGCACCCATTAAACATGTCAGAATTGCCTAACCATGATTGGGAGAGAATTGCTGTTGATTTCTTTGTTCCTCTTGAGAATGGACATCATCTAATGGTCATTGTTGATGAATACCCCCGTTTTTGATGGTAGAAAATCTTCCATCCATCCCTCATGAAAAGGTTATTGACAGATGAGGTGGCATCTTTGCATCATGAGGTGTCCCTGTGATCTTGAAATCTGGCATAAAGCATCAGAAAAGCCTCTTTGGCCCCTGGTTAAAGGCCTGGTAGAAGGATTCATGAGTACTTTAAATAAAGCTGTGCAGCGTGCTGTATTAGAGAAGCTCAACCTCAAAGTTGTTTGAAAACCACTCTTCAAGCTTACCGATCGACCCTTCACTTGACTACAGGGGAAAGCCCTGCAACCTTAATGTTTGAGACAACCTTGACGACCAAGTTACCTCAATGCGATACAAAAGAGGATGATGGACGGAACGCTTGAGCCAATCAAACACTCACCCCCAGTCAACTGATCTGGGTTTAATCCATCATCATTCTTTAGCTCACTCCACCACCCCAGTTCAGACATGGCCATATGCAAATCAGTCTGACCCTGTGCCTCATGGGAACAGTCCAGCCCGAACTGCCAAGCCATGTCTTCCCTGGACCGGAAACAAGCATCCTAGGACCGGTTTCTGGCATTTCAGCCGTCATCAGCCAGGCTTGCTTGAATCCAGTGGCAAAGTGAGCAAGGGACCCACGTCTGGGCATACCCCCGCCAACTTAGGGCGACCAAAGCGATACAAAAGAGGATGATGGACGGAACGCTTGAGCCAATCAAACACTCACCCCCAGTCAACTGATCTGGGTTTAATCCATCATCATTCTTTAGCTCACTCCACCACCCCAGTTCAGACATGGCCATATGCAAATCAGTCTGACCCTGTGCCTCATGGGAACAGTCCAGCCCGAACTGCCAAGCCATGTCTTCCCTGGACCGGAAACAAGCATCCTAGGACCGGTTTCTGGCATTTCAGCCGTCATCAGCCAGGCTTGCTTGAATCCAGTGGCAAAGTGAGCAAGGGACCCACGTCTGGGCATACCCCCGCCAACTTAGGGCGACCAAAGCGATACAAAAGAGGATGATGGACGGAACGTTTGAGCCAATCAAACACTCACCCCCAGTCAACTGATCTGGGTTTAATCCATCATCATTCTTTAGCTCACTCCACCACCCCAGTTCAGACATGGCCATATGAAAATCAGTCTGACCCTGTGCCTCATGGGAACAGTCCAGCCCGAACTGCCAAGCCATGTCTTCCCTGGACCGGAAACAAGCATCCTAGGACCGGTTTCTGGCATTTCAGCCGTCATCAGCCAGGCTTGCTTGAATCCAGTGGCAAAGTGAGCAAGGGACCCACGTCTGGGCATACCCCCGCCAACTTAGGGCGACCAAAGCGATACAAAAGAGGATGATGGACGGAACGTTTGAGCCAATCAAACACTCACCCCCAGTCAACTGATCTGGGTTTAATCCATCATCATTCTTTAGCTCACTCCACCACCCCAGTTCAGACATGGCCATATGCAAATCAGTCTGACCCTGTGCCTCATGGGAACAGTCCAGCCCGAACTGCCAAGCCATGTCTTCCCTGGACCGGAAACAAGCATCCTAGGACCGGTTTCTGGCATTTCAGCCGTCATCAGCCAGGCTTGCTTGAATCCAGTGGCAAAGTGAGCAAGGGACCCACGTCTGGGCATACCCCGCCAACTTAGGGCGACCAAAGCGATACAAAAGAGGATGATGGACGGAACGTTTGAGCCAATCAAACACTCACCCCCAGTCAACTGATCTGGGTTTAATCCATCATCATTCTTTAGCTCACTCCACCACCCCAGTTCAGACATGGCCATATGCAAATCAGTCTGACCCTGTGCCTCATGGGAACAGTCCAGCCCGAACTGCCAAGCCATGTCTTCCCTGGACCGGAAACAAGCATCCTAGGACCGGTTTCTGGCATTTCAGCCGTCATCAGCCAGGCTTGCTTGAATCCAGTGGCAAAGTGAGCAAGGGACCCACGTCTGGGCATACCCCCGCCAACTTAGGGGCGACCAAAGCGATACAAAAGAGGATGATGGACGGAACGTTTGAGCCAATCAAACACTCACCCCCAGTCAACTGATCTGGGTTTAATCCATCATCATTCTTTAGCTCACTCCACCACCCCAGTTCAGACATGGCCATATGCAAATCAGTCTGACCCTGTGCCTCATGGGAACAGTCCAGCCCGAACTGCCAAGCCATGTCTTCCCTGGACCGGAAACAAGCATCCTAGGACCGGTTTCTGGCATTTCAGCCGTCATCAGCCAGGCTTGCTTGAATCCAGTGGCAAAGTGAGCAAGGGACCCACGTCTGGGCATACCCCCGCCAACTTAGGGCGACCAAAGCGATACAAAAGAGGATGATGGACGGAACGCTTGAGCCAATCAAACACTCACCCCCAGTCAACTGATCTGGGTTTAATCCATCATCATTCTTTAGCTCACTCCACCACCCCAGTTCAGACATGGCCATATGCAAATCAGTCTGACCCTGTGCCTCATGGGAACAGTCCAGCCCGAACTGCCAAGCCATGTCTTCCCTGGACCGGAAACAAGCATCCTAGGACCGGTTTCTGGCATTTCAGCCGTCATCAGCCAGGCTTGCTTGAATCCAGTGGCAAAGTGAGCAAGGGACCCACGTCTGGGCATACCCCGCCAACTTAGGGCGACCAAAGCGATACAAAAGAGGATGATGGACGGAACGCTTGAGCCAATCAAACACTCACCCCCAGTCAACTGATCTGGGTTTAATCCATCATCATTCTTTAGCTCACTCCACCACCCCAGTTCAGACATGGCCATATGCAAATCAGTCTGACCCTGTGCCTCATGGGAACAGTCCAGCCCGAACTGCCAAGCCATGTCTTCCCTGGACCGGAAACAAGCATCCTAGGACCGGTTTCTGGCATTTCAGCCGTCATCAGCCAGGCTTGCTTGAATCCAGTGGCAAAGTGAGCAAGGGACCCACGTCTGGGCATACCCCCGCCAACTTAGGGCGACCAAAGCGATACAAAAGAGGATGATGGACGGAACGTTTGAGCCAATCAAACACTCACCCCCAGTCAACTGATCTGGGTTTAATCCATCATCATTCTTTAGCTCACTCCACCACCCCAGTTCAGACATGGCCATATGCAAATCAGTCTGACCCTGTGCCTCATGGGAACAGTCCAGCCCGAACTGCCAAGCCATGTCTTCCCTAGACCGGAAACCAGCATCCTAGGACCGGTTTCTGGCATTTCAGCCGTCATCAGCCAGGCTTGCTTGAATCCAGTGGCAAAGTGAGCAAGGGACCCACGTCTGGGCATACCCCCGCCAACTTAGGGCGACCAAAGCGATACAAAAGAGGATGATGGACGGAACGTTTGAGCCAATCAAACACTCACCCCCAGTCAACTGATCTGGGTTTAATCCATCATCATTCTTTAGCTCACTCCACCACCCCAGTTCAGACATGGCCATATGCAAATCAGTCTGACCCTGTGCCTCATGGGAACAGTCCAGCCCGAACTGCCAAGCCATGTCTTCCCTGGACCGGAAACAAGCATCCTAGGACCGGTTTCTGGCATTTCAGCCGTCATCAGCCAGGCTTGCTTGAATCCAGTGGCAAAGTGAGCAAGGGACCCACGTCTGGGCATACCCCCGCCAACTTAGGGCGACCAAAGCGATACAAAAGAGGATGATGGACGGAACGCTTGAGCCAATCAAACACTCACCCCCAGTCAACTGATCTGGGTTTAATCCATCATCATTCTTTAGCTCACTCCACCACCCCAGTTCAGACATGGCCATATGCAAATCAGTCTGACCCTGTGCCTCATGGGAACAGTCCAGCCCGAACTGCCAAGCCATGTCTTCCCTGGACCGGAAACAAGCATCCTAGGACCGGTTTCTGGCATTTCAGCCGTCATCAGCCAGGCTTGCTTGAATCCAGTGGCAAAGTGAGCAAGGGACCCACGTCTGGGCATACCCCCGCCAACTTAGGGCGACCAAAGCGATACAAAAGAGGATGATGGACGGAACGCTTGAGCCAATCAAACACTCACCCCCAGTCAACTGATCTGGGTTTAATCCATCATCATTCTTTAGCTCACTCCACCACCCCAGTTCAGACATGGCCATATGCAAATCAGTCTGACCCTGTGCCTCATGGGAACAGTCCAGCCCGAACTGCCAAGCCATGTCTTCCCTGGACCGGAAACAAGCATCCTAGGACCGGTTTCTGGCATTTCAGCCGTCATCAGCCAGGCTTGCTTGAATCCAGTGGCAAAGTGAGCAAGGGACCCACGTCTGGGCATACCCCGCCAACTTAGGGCGACCAAAGCGATACAAAAGAGGATGATGGACGGAACGCTTGAGCCAATCAAACACTCACCCCCAGTCAACTGATCTGGGTTTAATCCATCATCATTCTTTAGCTCACTCCACCACCCCAGTTCAGACATGGCCATATGCAAATCAGTCTGACCCTGTGCCTCATGGGAACAGTCCAGCCCGAACTGCCAAGCCATGTCTTCCTGGACCGGAAACAAGCATCCTAGGACCGGTTTCTGGCATTTCAGCCGTCATCAGCCAGGCTTGCTTGAATCCAGTGGCAAAGTGAGCAAGGGACCCACGTCTGGGCATACCCCGCCAACTTAGGGCGACCAAGCGATACAAAGAGGATGATGGACGGAACGCTTGAGCCAATCAAACACTCACCCCCAGTCAACTGATCTGGGTTTAATCCATCATCATTCTTTAGCTCACTCCACCACCCCAGTTCAGACATGGCCATATGCAAATCAGTCTGACCCTGTGCCTCATGGGAACAGTCCAGCCCGAACCCCCCTTTTGTATCGCTTTGTTCGCCCTAAGTTGGCGGGGGTATGCCCAGACGTGGGTCCCTTGCTCACTTTGCCACTGGATTCAAGCAAGCCTGGCTGATGACGGCTGGAATGCCAGAAACCGGTCCTAGGATGCTTGTTTCCGGTCCAGGGAAGACATGGCTTGGCAGTTCGGGCTGGACTGTTCCCATGAGGCACAGGGTCAGACTGATTTGCATATGGCCATGTCTGAACTGGGGTGGTGGAGTGAGCTAAAGAATGATGATGGATTAAACCCAGATCAGTTGACTGGGGGTGAGTGTTTGATTGGCTCAAACGTTCCGTCCATCATCCGCTTTTGTATCACAAGTTACCTCAATGGTCAAACCTCAGATCTAGGACTGAGAAAGACATTTGCACAGAAGATTCTGGTCGCAAACGGAAAATGAGAATCTATGCTGACAAGTGACATCATGTGAAAGGTATCAATTTCAAGAGAGGAGATCAAGTCCTAGTACGACAATCCAGAAAATGAAAATCTGATGCTCCTCCAGAAGCTGAGCCTTTTAATGTTACAATCACCAAAAGACACATGGTGACTGCCCAACATCCTGGGAAGTCCCTTACAAGAGAATCTTCTCACTTCAGACATGTAGCTCATCACTCACCTAACATTGATGCCACAGCAGAGACTGGGTCCAGACAGACAGTAAATGATCCTGCAAGTGCTGTTGTTTCCACCTCACCTCTGCAGATTACGGACATTTCAACTGCCAGCTCCCATTTTCCGATGAACCGATCAGGACATGAGATCCAATCGCCGCAAAGGCTCATTAGCGTTTTAAGTGTTATAAGTGCACATGCATCTCTAATTATTTCTGTATTCATTTATCAAATTATTTATTGTAAAAAAGTGACTTTTTATTTAACAATGGGAGAGATGTAGTGTTGTGTAAATAAAGAATGACAGAACTCTTTTTGTTCCTGGTTGACTCTGCAGACCTGTGACATAAGCATTGGAGGGTAATGAAGTGAATGCAGGTTTAGAACATTGAGTTCTTGCTCACACACTGAAGAATAAAAATCTGTATATCTACTCTCCATGTGCCGCTTAGTCATTGGTGATTACCTAGGCCTGGTAGGCCGCTCCACTATCTAGTTTCTAGTCTAGGATAGAATTAAAATCATCACCCCAACTCACTGCACCAAAATTAAATGCAGTAGTAACCTGCTGGAGTGTAGTGAAGAATAATGGATCCTTATAATTCAGTCTAGTACATATCTACCATAAAGATCTACAGTAGTCTTTGGGGCACACAGTCTATACCCTTTTCTGACCCATATAAGTATTCCTCTGCATGGGTACATAATAGGGCATGCTTGCATATTAGTTCATTCTACTAGTTGTAGCACTAGAATTTTTTGCAGTGATCTGCGTTTCTTAAAGGAGAGCAGTATCCCTAGAATGATATTAGCTGTTAGCGAAGCCTCGTTTTCCGTCTGTTATTTGTCATAAAAACCAATAGCCATCTTTAATATAAAATCCATCTATGTAGGGAAGCATTAGCTTCCTGACCAGCACAAAATCAATATATAATTAGCCTCATGTCTGTTGATGTCAACTAGCAACCTCCTTCACTCCCCTTCCCACACTACACACCCCAAATTGCAGTGAACTTTCCCCAACCTGTCTCCCAACATCAGAAAAACCAAGAAGATAGTCAACATACTGGTGTGGTACACAAGAGGGCTGAAGCGTACTAGCCTCAATATCCATTGCTCAGGCAGTGATGGCTGCTTAACAACATAAAATGTAATGCAAATGGGGTTTGTGCCAGCCACAGTCCAGCTAACCCCAGAGCCATGTCAAACTGAAATGAGCAATGCCATTTAAATAACAGATGCCACAATTTATTTCTTACTCTTGTCTAATACTCTGCGGGCACAAAATCTTGTCTGTTATGCTTTATAACAATCATTGTTGTACAATAACATTTCTGTAATCAGCTGCTACACTTGTCAAAGGATACTTTTCCTACTGTTATTTAATCATTGTCCTCATGCCTCTCACAGTCATTCTGGTTGTTGGAAATGAAAATCTTTTGTGTGGTATTCCCCCAGAATGTTTTGCCTTCAATACCCTATTCCTTTTGAACCTATTTGTGTTGGCTCTAGGACTTTTAAACTGCTTTTCAACCTGGCAAAATAAATCTTTTGCCAGGCCTAAACCTTCCATTTTTATAATTATAAGTCACCCCTCAAGCAGGGTGCATGGTTTTTAAAAGTGGAACATATGTATGTCAGGTTTACATGTCCTGGCAGTGAAAAACTGCAGCAAAGCCATCTCTCCTGTAGACTAACACTGAATTACCTTATTACATTTAAAAAGTGATAACTTGAGTTTGGGGACAGCTACATAAATACGTCTTCATTCATTTGACTTGTAATTTAAAATCATCTTTAATGATAAAGTCGGATTTTAAATTACCATTTTGAAAATGCAACTTTTCTGCCTAATCTAAATGTGCTTTTCTTCCAATGTTCAGGATTACATGACTGTTAATGACCCTCCTGGGGTGTGATATGTATTCCTTCCAGATGGGATTAAAGTGCCTGGGGTGTGTGAAGGGTGTTCCTCTCTTGAGCAGGATGGCCTGGGGGCTGCACCCAGCTGCTTCCTGAGCTTCACAGCGTAGCTTGAATTCAGTAGATGCCTGCCCTGTCACTGGCAAATGCAACAAATACCTGGGTCTGCCTGCCCTTTGTTTCCCTAGACAGAATGGAGCCAAACCCAGAGAAAAGGGAAGTATTGACCAGAACCAGTTTAGTGTTCCACAAAGAGGGTATCCCCTACACACAGTCTGGCATTGGGTATAAAAGTGGCACTCAGAACACTCCTGGACACTCCTGGACCCAAGAAGATTCAGAAGAAGGACTGCCATGCTGTCTGAAGATGGAAGTCTGGACCTGCTTGCCTTGAACTCAGGACCCCGGAAGTAACTCCAATGGTCAGTTGACTGACATTTTGTTTGAGCTACAGGGACACAACACACTTCCTGAGGCCACATTAAAGCTTTCTAGGTGTCTAGACTCAGCTGGACCTGATCTGACCCTCTCTGCTGCCCTCTCTGAGAGTGAGTTCTGACCCCCCCCCCACACATTGTCCTAAAGGTCCTGGACCCTAGGCTGAAGACAGAGTGCACTTCTCCTGGCCCACCTGAAGGTTTCACTGGACTCGATGCCAAGCAAAACCGAGCAATGCCATGCAGCACCGATAGGGAGAGTTTGACCAATTTCAATGCCAAACAGCACTCAATTGACAGCCTCACCGACTCCAACCCTGAGCTGCACATATTCAAGGGCTTCATTGACTCCAACATTGAGCAGTATCAGATAGATAGCTTTACCGACTCTGATGGCGAGCAGCGCCCACTCACTGGCTTCTCTAACTTCAATGCCGCACCCCACTGAGTAACCTCAGAGTGTCTCAGAGAGATAATGCAGCAGCTCTCTGTCATCACCAAGCCCCTCTTTTGACCCAACCAGCTGCCTGGCTTTGCTGTAGACCTACGACCCCCACACTTATGCACAAGTCAGAAGTTAATTCTTCCACCAGGATGAGCTTAGTCCCTGTATCGTTCCTGCTGCTCCATATCGTTGGGCCTGAAGTTTGACTTTGAATCAGTCTAGCAAGACTAGATACCAACAGCTGGTGCTTGGCAGTTTCTGCCTTAACATGTTAAAACTCATTACTCTGAATTTACTGATTGTTTTTTTGTTGTTTTTGTGTCATTATATTTATTAACATTTACTCTATATTTCCAAATTGGTTTGGGTTTTTTCTTGTGTTGTGTTTTTGCTTTATTGCTGTTTGAGTGAGCCTGACTGCGTTTGTGCCAAGCTTCCAAAAGGTTAAGCACAGGTTGAATTTGTCCATTCTGTGGTTCACACAGGCAAGGATTGTGATTATTATTTGTGGTGGGTTCTCACCATCCCTCAACTAATAACCCAGTTATTTATACTGTTGAACTCTGGCAGTTTTGGAAACAGTCTGCCAGGGGGATTTCTCCTTCAGAACTTTCATAGCTTGCTGTGGGTCAGAAACAATCTGTGCCTTATTATTCTGTGCCTTTGCCACAAAACTGAGACAAGAAGGATACAGCATACTGTACTCCATATTCAGGGATCTCAACTTCTTCTTAACTGGATCTACAGGGCTTCCTGTACTGCAATGGTTAAGTCAGGGAATAGCGATATCATAGATCCCGAGCGATGTAGCTCATGTATCTTAAAAGTATTTCTTAGGGCAGCATCCTGAACTCAGCAATTCCGCAGTCAAGTGATCATCGGTTTCTGCAGGACATCTGGGACAGGCATCGAGGCCAATGACCTGTGCACTCATTCTACCACAAATAGCGGGGAGAATATCTCTTTGCCAAACAGGTCAATCAGTAGTGTCTCCATGAATCTTTCCATGTTGGCTGTGTTCATGGTTTCAGCCAAGCCTACTGTTTGGATATTTTTGTGCCTAGATCTGGCCTCCAGGTCTTCATTCTTAGCACGGATGATGTCTAGTTCTTTTTCAATCCTTCCTTCAACATCCTTCCTGGTCTCTGCATTGCTATCCTCCTCGGATGCTCATCTCTCCAGCATATCCAGTCTGGAAGCATATTTGTCCAGCCTTTCTGACATGCAATCTATTTTATGCGACAGTGTATCAATCTCTCCATCAATCATTTGTAAACTGCATCTCATGTCCTGCAAAATGGCTCAAATTTCATCTTCGCTGGTTCCTTGGACTACTAAGAAGCAGCCAGCTTCTGTGACATATCCTTGTTGACCTCATGCATGGATATTCTGGAATCAAATGTCAGTTCGGACTGTGTGTTATCCTTTTTACTTATGGTAAGGTAGGTGTAAGATTTTTCTTAACCCCCCAGGCAGGTAAACCCTTTGCTCTGATAGGGCTAGTGTCCATGAGATCACTGCCTAGCTGCGCACATTTCAGCTCTTTTTCCTCCAGCCAAAACGTGATGGGGACCCAGCACCTCAGAATGATGTTGCCTATGGGGGGTGAAACCCTTTCACTTCATCTAGCCAAGGTGGCAGCCGATCCTACATACCTTGCTATAGTACTCAATATACTCCCACCCACTTCAAAATTATTAGCATTTAGTTTCTAGATGTTTGAATGAATGCTTGTGAAGACAACCCACGGGCGTCACAACTCAGGCTCTATTGCATGGACCATCAGAGGCCCAGTTCACTCCCCCCACTCTCTGAGCATGTAGGTTCTCCTGTTCAGCCAAGTCAGAACCTCTGGTGTCCTCTGCTGCCCTTGTGGGGGAGGCCGCAACTCTCTGTGGACATTCACCTCTGCAATATTGCTTCACCGTGCCTCCAGCCCCATGGGCGCCACCCAGACTCCAGAGTTTGGTGGCTTCTCTCAACCTCCATCTTGATTGAGTCCAGTGGGGCCCTTTTGTCTGAAAACAGCTGCAATTCTTCTTGTTGTGGCACCACTAGGGACTCCAGAGACAGCAGCCGACCATACCAATGAGTAGTCACTCACTCCATGTTGCAGCTGGCACCCCATATTCAGGTTCTGGCTGAATTTCTCTTACACCCTAAGGAGTAGCTTCACAACGCAGTCATCTTCAAGGCCGGTTGGGTTGTCTTGTCCTTTGCAGTAATTCTTTATTGATCATTTTATCTTTCACATACCATATTTATACAACATATTTCCTAAATACGTACATGACCATAGGCACACAGTGACTAAGCCATGAAACCAACTTAAGACAAGAATCAAAACCAATGGTTATCCTTCTCCTCTTGCCTTCATCACATTGCCCCAAAGTATACCGATTCCTCTTCCCCTTCTACTCTGACCTCAATATGCTTGTTTCCTATTTATATCCTATCTAATCCCTGTGGACTTCTCCCCTGGATCCCACTCTGATTATATAGAATGGTAGATACAGCCAGTGCATTCATATCGGAGGTGACCTTGGCCAAACTTAAATACCTGTAATAAGGTGGTGGACAATTCCATGTCAAAAAGCATAACTCCCAGTCTAAGTGTTGTACTGTCTGGGGTCATACAATGTCTAGGCCATTGTTATTCCTTTTCCTGTCTAAATTCTAAGTATGGTGGCCAGATTGACTCAAATGTATCCACTTGATCATTCACTGTATAGACCACCTTATCACATGACTGTATCAAACACGTTTCTGTCACCCATTCTTCTAATTTTGGTACAGATGCTTGCCAGTGTCATAAGATTTAATGCCTACCGCAATGGCTTTGGCTACCCTCTGCCACCATGGTACCCCAATCATGCTACATAAGCCATGTTGTGTAGGAACGCTAAAAGCCCTGATAGTGAAATATGTAATAGTACTTAGTTATCTAGATAGTGCTAGAGAGCTGTCCAATGGGTTTCAATATTTGGAGATTGCCAGAGAATGTGTCATTTTTTGCACCCCCGTTGCTTTCATCACCAGCATTCACTACTTGGTAACAGTCCCACCTTATGAAAATTCATGGGAGACCAGTGCCAGCCATGAAGAATCTTGAAATATAGAAAGTTTAACCAAGCTTTTCTAAGCTATTTGTGGTGATTTGTAACAAAGCTGACTAGGCCTCCTTAGTGCATTCTCACTAGGCCCGGGAGGAGTTTGCAGAGCTGTGCCACGTGGAACTTCGCAAAGTCGCAAAAAAACTTCACTGCGTTACGTGGAGTTCCGCTTGCAGGTGGAGTTTGCCAACGTGCCCATTCATGTTGCGATGGGAACGTGGAGTATGTTGCCGCATTCCTATTCATGCTCGAACAGCACCACGCAGTTCTCATGTGCATCCTCACATTCCAAATCATCACAAGCGAGGAGCACCAGGTGATCCGCATGGGTGTATCCATTTTGTTTTTCTGCTCTCTGTTATGGTGCTGGGTCTAAATCTTAATCCCTCTTTAATCTCTTTAATCCTCCCCCTTTAAAACTTATCTACCCCTCATTTTTATTTTTTATATATTGTTTGTTTTTGTATTTGAGTATTTTACGTTTTTGGGACATTTGTTTAATTTTTTCCGTGACTTTCTGTATTTTGTTTATTTACCCTTACTTCCGTATTCTTTTCTTTCCCTTCCTTTTCATTTTTTTCCCACCCAGCTCCATGGCAGAGGGAGGACGGCTACGTTGCGGGCCACACCGCTCCCCATGTATGCAGCTCCCGGCAATCTTTGGTGAGGAGGGGGTGGCAGCATGAATTTTTTTTGTGCAGCGCCACCTCCCCTCCATGCTGTTAGCAGGCGGCACGCCCGTCAGTGGATATTCCCTGCGGGAGCATCAGCTGCATTGGGGGAAGGTGCGCCGGTGCGTGCAGCGCACCAGTCAGGTTTGGCACACCGTCCAGCAGCTGATGCACTCCTTGGCGGATACGTTGGACCAGGACCTGCTCGACCTGTTAGGCATCAAGATTCTGGGGCTCAGTGTGTATTAATTATTTGTTGTGTTTGTGTTCTACAATGCTAAAAAAAATTATCTGAATATCATGCTGCTCACACTCATAGGCAATTTATGTTTAGTTTACGTTGGAATATTATTATGTGATCCAGTTTCTAGGTTTTGCTAGGCAGGTGCTCAGCAGCGCTACCTAATCGTACTCATCATTGGTGCTCACTTTATCTGATTAACTAAGAAGCCATTCTAAACTTTCCTCCTGTCACCATAGTGAATCAGTAATAACAGTGAGTTTGCGTTCTTTCTGTGACTTTGTTTATGTAGCACCTACAGTCCCAAGCTAACAACAATGTGCAGTATGCATCTATGCATTGCAAAAAGAGAGACTGAGTTGATTCACCAAGGGGGTTGAACTTGAGATTGAGAAATTAGAATAGAATCAAAGATCATTAACTGCAATGCATTACTTCCAAATGTAGTTTTTGTTAAGGAAATTTGGAATAGGGATTTTAGGATTAGTATGGGTAACTCAACAATAGTCGATAGACTCAAAACTAGTACTATAGGTGACCTGTTTTATAGAAGTACAATTATGTGAATGCGTTAGATTGTCATAATAATTTTGTGGAGATAACTGAATCACTGATCTGTTTTTTTAATCTTATTCATTGCTTACATCAGCACCCAAGGGCCCATAAGAGGGACGCTGTTGAGGGTCCGGGAGAAGCTTTTCAGGAGGCACCGACCACCAGCGCCACTGCCAAGGGCTCTGCTAATCCCAGTAAGTCCTATTATTTTTGGGTTTTGCTACGATTGTTGTGGGCTTAGAGTAGATTCTTGGGGTATATTGGAATGTTGGTGCTGGGTTCCAGGATGAGAGTTGCTGCCTGGAGGCTGGTGTTGCTGGTGAGAAATAATGTTTCTCTGACACCCTTACCTGCCGTCTTCCTACCATGGCGATGAGGACGAGATATGAACCCACTCGTGCAAAGCACAGTGGATTACATTTTTATTTAATTCCTGTTATCCCTACATTATCTTTTTTTCCTTTATATTATATGGTTTTCTCTTTTGGTAGCTGACTTTTTCCTGTCTCTAGTTCACTAAGGTATCTTCTGCTTTGTTGGCAATCTTTCCCTCTCTCTTATATCTTGTGGTACTGTAAGAGTAAGACTAAGAATAACACATTTTTTGGTACTCTACTGTGAAGATTGGAGACCCAAGTAAGCTAGGATTATAAATAATATTCACCATGTATGTTTGTTGAGAAGGCTTTCTTTTTCCTGCTCATTCTCTAACAATTGAGTTCCCTAGAGTGGCAATGGTCTCATGGACCCCGTCCCCCCAATGTTGTGTTCTGTCCCCTTCATTTTAATTTATACAGTATACCAGCAGTTTTCTATGACAGTGCAGCATGGCTGGAAAAAAGTATGAGTTCCCACTCCCATTGCATTTGCCAACCAACAGCATATGTTTTTCATTGAGCATTATTCAACACCTGGCTTGTCCAACATTGTGTGAACAAACCAAATGCCCAGAGCTGTATTTTTGTTAGAAGATACTGCAGCTGGGCGTAGTTCGCGTAGTCACGCTACGCGAAGCTACGCGAAGACGTCGGAGCGCTACGCGAGCTACGCGAGTGTGCGTAGCTGCTTGTCGCGCCCGTTCGCGATGCGTTTTTCTTCTTCGGGAACGCGTTGTGCGTGTTCGGGATGCTGTTTGCGTGCTCGGGGGATAGTATCTCACGAACTTACCCATGCGGTCGCCTATGGGCGCGGCCATTTTGTTTTTCACTTGTCCCGCCCGTTCGCGATCCCTTATTTCCTGTTCCGGGTCGCGTATAGCGTGCTCGCGATGCGCATTTCATGTTCGGGAACGCGTTGTACGTGTTCGCAATGTTTTTTGCGTGCTCGGGGAGAAATATCGCGTGAACTTACCCACGCGGTCGCGATGGGCGCGGCCATCTTGTTTTTCACTCTATGCTATGGTTCTGGGCCTGCTTTTCTATCCTCCCTCAATCTTTGCAATCCTTAGTTTTTTACACTGTTTTTCAATTTTTCTTTATTTCTTATCTATCTCTCTCTCTCTGCCTAAGTCTATATTTTGCATTTTTTTCTACTTTTTACTGTGTTTTTTTTACTTTTCGACTGTTTTATATAACTTTCTTCTTTAAGCTCCTACTTCTTCCCCTAACTTTATTTTTCCCTTCTAACTTTTCTTTTCCGCCTCCTCCCACCCCAGAACCATGGCGAAGGGTAGCAGCAGCAGCAACGGCTCGAAGGGCAAGGCGCGTGCGCCCAAGAGCCGCCTGCCTTGCGGCAGACTGCGCCCTGCAGGGGTGCAAGCCCGCCAGCTTTTTAGTGAGGCGGAGGTGGCCGCCCTTGTTTTTTTTGTTCAGCGCCACCTCCCCTTGACCTTGGCAGCAGGCGGGAGGCCAGGCTCCGGGTACCCTACCCAGGAGCGTCACCGCCGGTGGGCGAAGGTGCGCCGGGCAGTGTTTCGCTGCTCAGGGGTCCGGCGCACCCATAACCAGCTGGCACACCGGTGGTCAGACATCCTGGACCGGGAGCAGGACCTGTTGGACCTGCTAGGTGTCGAGGTCGTGGGGCTTGGTGAGTAGCTAATATATATAGTAGTATAAGTATTGTGATTTGTGTATACATTTTTTACAAATAACAAGAATACTGCTGCTTACATTGCAGGTAAATTATGTTTCAAAATCTTCTGTGATTGTAGGACACAGGTGCTGGGCGCTACTCTTACTTGTTTGCAACTTTGCGCTCGCTTGTCATTATTATGTAAGAGTTTACTTTAGAGAACTTCAGTTAGGTAATGCTATTGCTAGAGAGTCTCTAGTCCTTCCTTTGTCCTCCTGTCAAATAGTGGTGGATGGATTGATACTAGGTTTAGTTACTATTAGTTGATAATTTTTGAGCGGTCTGCGTGACGCATCCTCTGTCACTGAGTGCTGCTTACCCCAGTCCTTAGTAGAACCTTTTGTAGTTTGTTTAGTGAGTGGTAGGCTTAGCAGTGTCAGTCAGCTGCAGAACATCAGACGCAACCAACTAACATTTTGGTGTATGCATTATGCACCAATTTATGCATGTGTCCTCCTTCTCATCTAAGCATTTTTGAGGGCTAAAAAAAAGGGAAATGCAGACTTAATGAACAATTGGCCCGCCTGGAATAGGTGGGCTAGGTCAGGTGGTACTTAGGCTTAGTTAGTGTTCTGGATTTTATTTGAATCAATCAGAATGGAACACTGAATTAGTGTTCCTAAATAAGTAGACTGTCCGTGAATCCCGCAAGCCAGTAGTCGATCGGATTAGATAGGTCAATTTTATTGCAATTTTTGTTTCCTAAAACGTTTTTAGAGCGTTTTTTAGATAATTTATTTGTTTCACAGCAATCATTAATGTTTGTGTCTTTCTTTGTTATATCTTACATGATCACTGATCTGCAGCACCCAGGGGCAAGAAGACGGGGTCCGAGTCGGCGGGACAACCACCAGAGGACCGCTCCTCTACCGAGGGCCCTGCTGCTGGTCCCAGTAAGTCCTCCAGTGGTTAATATTAACAATTATATTGCCCTAACTTTTACTGCACCTTATTTTTTCCGAACTATTAATTCTGGTTCCACTCCCTAATTCTATTTTTTACAAAAGATTCTTTGATCTTGACTTGACTATCTGTTTCTAAATTCTGGTTATCCCTGCCTCTAAGTTCTAACTGCCTCTGCTATGAATGTCTGTACTACTACTATTAGTCTGTCGCTAAGCTTGCCCAGTTTGCATTGCCACTCTTTATTTTACGGTTTTGAATAAAACTCAGATTGACCAATAGCTCTAGCCACTGAGTCCAGTCCTTTCGGTTGTCCTCTTCTAGGCTTCTTAATCTTGAGGCTTTGACAATTACCACAAACAAAATGCCCAACCAGATATTTGACTATTTTTGATAGGCTATAGTACATACTACTACTGATGTGGGGATTCTGCACAGCCCCATGCAGAACTATGCACAAGGAAATAGGATGTTGGTGATGGGAGTTTGGAACTTGGACGTTCCTCACACCTCAGTCAGAAGTGAACCCACAATCCCCTGAACGACTAGCTATAGTGTCTCATTAGGTCCCCGAACCCCCACCCGAAGATACCCAATGATTACACAACCCAGAACAGATAACACCCTTTCGCTCACTCACTCGTGTAAGTCCACCACCACCACCACACCAAATACCACAGAGTCTATGTGTAAGTTCAAAAGGTTTATTTTCAACTAACAAGCTCTGTATGTTGTTCTATAAAATTCAGTGTACTCCAGCCAGCTCCAACAGCAAAATGCATAAGATTAAAACAATAAACATTGTTACAACAAGTGCATGATGATAGAAGACAAAAGATCTGTGCGAATTCTGGGAGACTCCTCACCGTAGAACGTAGAATTACTGGTTACATGCATCATTCATAAGCTCTGCAAATCTCTGGTTCGTAGAAGGGAATCTTCTGCCTTAGAAAAATGGTGCGCGTTAGATAGTATAATGCAAGCATTTCTCAGTCCTGCCAAAAAGTGTAACATGTTACTTATGGCTAAGCAATACGGACTAACCGAACTCCATAACAAAGTGGCTTGTTTTTCGACCTCTTGTACGCAACGCTCAGACAGTAGCTGTATGTGCTCATGTGGGCTCAAAAAGGCGTCTTACTGTTACTGCACAACAAGCTGCGAGGTAACATGCGCAAAAGACATGAAGCGAAAAATGGTTGCATGGCTCAGGCTAACTTTGCAAAGAGTAGAGTATAGTATAATAATGACCCTAGGGACCATAACACTACTAGTGTCTACTGACTCTACTCTAGTACCCGATTTGGACTAGTCAATGTGATGTATAATATGTATGTATTAACTTTTTTTTTCAATCTTGCTAGTGAAAATGAATAAATAGGGGGAGGTGTACAGGCATCTAAAAATGTGTCATGTTTTTATCTAGGCGTACTAGCGACCACCAGTGCCGGTGGGGCCAGCGGCGATTCGACCATTCCGGAGGGGGCAGGAGATGCGGCACCTGCAGGAGCTACAGGGGGTGAGCCAGCAGCAGTGGCGGGCGGTGGTAAGTTATATTCATTACTTATTGACATTGCACTAGCTGGAAGGGTGTTGACTTCACTCACTGTACTGTTGTTGAGACTTATTAGGTATGAAGTTGTAGTGAACATTATACAATGGTTGAAGAAGACACCCTTTACTTAGCATTAGCAATGCAGTAGCAATAGCATTACCAGCGTGACTTGATTAACCAATGGCCTCTTCTTTCTGACTCCAACTCAGCTGTGAAAGTTTTATGGAGGAGACTAAAAGTCAGATCAGATGACCTTGATGGATGTGTTGAACAAAAAGGGAAAGAAGGGTGGAAGGAGGAAGGACGGGCGAGATTTAATATGATGTCTGGCAGAGAAGGATACGTTGGAAGCATGGATAGGTGGCTGATAGGAATCAGATGCATGTGTTGTTGAAGAATGGGTGGAAGGTGAAAGAAGAATGGATGCCTGCCTGGGTGGGCGACACAGTATGGGTGGATACTGTGGATAGCAAGAATCATCAGCGGTGTTTGGTTGAAACTCAAAGCCAAGGCAAGCAACGGAGTGAGTGGATGCATGGGTTGTTGTTGGTGAAACAAAGTAAGGTTTGTGGAGAGATTAAGAAGAATGATTGACATTTACTTAGAATGGATGGATGCCTGTATGTATTCATCATAGACAGCATAGATGGAGACTGTCACGGGATGCACAGTTTTAGTTTTAAGGGAATGTAAAAGAAACCGTGCCAGAGTGGCAAAGCCGATGTGGGGAGGGGCAGGGTGGGGGTAGTAGTAAACAATGTATTACGCGGCCAAATACAGGTAACTTTACTGTAAACATAAAAATAAATAAAGCGAATTTCATTGTGCGCACTGCACCGCCAAATGCGATGCAGTGGGCGCAACAAAATTAGTTTTATTTATTTATATGTTTACTTACCTGTAATTGGCCGTAATCCATAGTTTACTACCCCCACCCTGCCCCTCCCCACGTCACCGCCCGCAGCACTCCCCGAGTCCCACCACCGACCGCTACTGACCTTATGTCGTTATCCCATATAAAAGCAATGATCATTGGATCAGATATATAATCTGCCTTTTTGTAGAAGCCAGGGCACAGTGAAAGTGAAATTGACCAATTGCCCTTCATGTAACAGAGAGAGTATGGCCAGTGCCACCCATAATAGAAAAATACGAGCTTCCCCACCTGCAGACAATAGTAAATCAAACTAACGTGAGTCTGCGTCATGACTCGTATGTTTGTCTTGGGTGCAAGCATAGATGACCGAGCTGGCATGCCGGCTACAACCAGGTTATGTCATTTCGCTAAACTAGAGATAAGAAGAAGACTGGTGTACTGTGTACTGGAGTCCATAGTGCTAGTATAATGCCTGAAACTCCCCCAAATGTTAGAGGCCGAGGAAGTGGGAGGATAGATAGATTATTACCACAAATATTATGTACTGTGCTTCTTGCTAGTGCTACTGTGCCATTATGTGTTGAATTAATTTTGTGTTACTGTTTTGCTAAGAGTACTGGTTACAACAATATTCTTTTTCTTTCTTGATATAGATAGTACTCCTTCCCAAGAAAAACCATCCCAGAAGGAGTTGGCAGCCAGGGCCCGGCACCGGAAACTGGAGGCCATCTGTGAGGAGTACCGGCAGCTGGTGGCTCAAGCGGAGGAGGCGGAGGTGGCAGCAGCTGCAGCCTCGTCCGATGCCCCGGGCCCCAGCCAGGCCCCACCTCCAGTGGTACGGCACCGTGGTCTGGCAGCCGCCCGCCGCCGCAATTCTCTAGCAGCCAGCACTGCTGTCCCCCACCCTGGATGCCACTGCAGGGCATTTCGCCGCAAGATTCTCCTCTGGGTGGCACGGCTAGAGGAGCAATTAGAGGAGCGTGTCAAAATACTGGTGGACAAACACCTAAAAGCCCGCCGAATATAACAACTATAGGACCCTGTTGCATTGCCCCTTTTTTATTCCTTTTGTTGGTGGGTGGGAATTGGGCGTTGGGGTTTCTGGACATTCTTTGGACTTTTTTTCGTTTTGGACATTGGTTGGGGTTAGGGAGAGGGGTGGGTCAGGTGTGGGATAGTTTATTTTTGTTAGGGTAATAAATTATATTTATACTTAAACATACAATGTTAATGTTTTGTGGGGGGTTACTGTTTT
The DNA here is from genome assembly GCA_963921515.1 of Calotriton arnoldi. Lineage (NCBI taxonomy): Eukaryota > Metazoa > Chordata > Amphibia > Caudata > Salamandridae > Calotriton > Calotriton arnoldi. The sequence continues at coordinate 183,491 of CAWUFW010013661.1, read as the reverse complement.
ACGAATTAACGTCACATGGTTTCCTTGCTGCTGCAGGGCTGCAGCCAGTGTTTGATTGAAATAATCTGCCGATGATGTAACACAAACAGATAGATGCGGTACCCCTCACTGAGTTATTTGTCCTACTAGTACTGTCAGTCTCTCCTCCTAGTCCATTATACCTCCCACCAAACTTATCTTACCTGTGATTGATGATGATTACGTTCGGCACAGCGATGGCTGCATGGTTTCCCAAGAGAATGGAGAAGATGCCATGGTTGTGGTGGTAGTAGTAGAGTAGACACTGGCAGTAGCATTTGCTACAAAAATAAAAAAGAGACAGTCACTTGCCTGAGAGCGACTGTGGAAGGAGTAGTAGAACGAAGTGAAATACAGTACAGAAGAAGACTGCCAAACAAACAATATTGCATTTGCAACTGCTAAAGTCAAATAAAACATAATGGTGGCGGGACAGCCTAGTACAAGAAGTTACAAACTATAGTTGTGTTGAGTGAGTCACTTAACTTAACACAATCGTAATTCGTAACCTTTACTGCTGTGTGGTAGGAGTTTGATGATGAATCCAATCAATGCCGGCAATTAATTATGATGTACTATTAGCCGGTGACGGCTTGCACATAGACTGAGCATGGGTGGGCAAGCAGAAGAAGCTCCTCGCCCTGCCTTGAAATTGAATTAGTGTTGCTTTCACCACATCTGCCCCAGCAAGCGTGTGATCAATTGGTGTACATTTGATGTAGTCACATCACACCTCAATATAAATCACAGCCCGGGGAAGAGGGTTAGGGTTTGATGAATGGATGGGAAGGGGGTTTGGGGAAAGGTTTGAGAAAGAAAAACAGTACGCATGGACAACAAAAGCAAAGCGCAATCTTGGCAGATGACTATGATCTTATCCAAAAAATCTATAAAGGGAGAAAAAGGAAATGCATGCATGATGATGAAGATAACTTGATGGTTAATGAGTAGTACTTACTAACTACTACTAGACAATTAGACAGTACAGGGCAGCAGTATATTCTATGCAATTTGCCTTGCCTGTAATATGCCCTCAGAGACCCAAATTCCATGTTGTACTGGGCTTACTTTTAAAGATAGCAAAGAAAATTAAAAATAGTTGTAGGGATCAATTAGCAAACAAACAACAACACACAGTCGTAATGATTGAAGAGAAAAAAGGATTCCAATTAATTAAAAGATGAATGATGAATGATACTAAAGTTACTGTGTTATCCTGGTCAAATTGTGGATTGAATCTCGTCCTTCCTCTTGGTCCTATCTTCCATGGACGCTCCGCACATCAATCTTGGTGGCCTTCCTGATGCGGATTGGTAAGGTAAATGTGAGTTGTGTCTCCCAGTATAGCACAGGGTAAAGGCCGGCCTGTAACGTCTAGATGGAAAAACAAAAGGGGTATTGAAAAATCAATGAATAAAAAAAAGCATCAATTACGGTGGAGTCCAAGAAGAGAAGAGAGAACACTTTCAGACTGAGGCGGCTTGGATATATCGTGTATATTCTGTTTACAGCATTAAGCTACAACAACAACAGGACAGAACAGGCCCACCACAGCACCAGCCCGTGACCCAACCTCCATTTACCTTAATTTTTGACAGAGCCAGACAAAAGGCATATATACAGCAACTTAGCATTTTCAAAATTAAGTGACAAAATCAATGCGCCGCTGTCAGTCATGACTACACTCGACTCCACCACTACATGGACATGTAGGTCTGCTGTGTTTACTTTCTTGTTGAATTGTTGTGTTTATGTTTACCTTATGCCACTTCATGAAACGCAGTTATTCCTTCAATCATCTCCGATCCAACTGACTGATTGCGTGCAACGATAGTATGGTCATCATCATGGTGTGGTACGTGTTGTCCAACTCCAACTCAGTCTTTAGTGACTCCGATTAAGTCCATATTCCATATTAAAAATTGCAACAGATATTGGCCTGCACCTGCAGTAGTAGGAGTACAATTTGGTTATTAAACAACAAGAAGGGAAACATTGACTGTCACTTGAGTCACTTTGTAGATTAATTAGTAGAGTAGAGTTCGACTTCATGCACAACATCAACACAACAAACAACAGCAATCGCTCAGAGTCTGCAAGCATCCAATGCATTCCATCATTACCTGTCTTGCTCTTCTCTTTGGCTGTCAGATCATCAGATGCCTAGTTCTGACAGGTGTGTGTTTTTTTTTAACGGGGCAGTGGCCTCATCATTTCTCCAGTCCACATTCATTTTGAGTGTTAGTCGCTGTTTCGGTTTTTGTCTTATTCATCTGTGGCACTTTGTCACAGTTTAAGTTGCTTCACATGGTCAGCACTGTGATGATGGGCCGCGGCCTGTGTAGCGCTCATTGCTGGTCAATTGAGTTTGCACAAATGTCAGCAAGTTTCTTCGAAGAGTCTTGTCTTTCTCTGCCAAGTACCTTCTGTCCTGACAGTGAGGAGCTTTGGATGCCTGCCGAGGCTGTAGCCTTCGGACAGTGATGAGTTCACTTTTGGATGCCTGCCCAAGTTCTGACAGTGAAGAGTTGTGGATGCCTGCAGAGGCGGTAGCCTTCGGACACTGATGAGTTTCGGCTCGGAAACAAAACGGAGGATAGCTATAGTCACGTTTCACTTCTTATGGAGGGACTGTTAAAGGCAACATTTCTTGTACTCCAATGTCTGGCTTGATGGAAATGTACTAGGGCGAGACAGGAAGATGAAGCAGGACTCTGAAGAGTGGACAGTTAAATGTACAGATGTGCAACTCCAATAGGGAAATAAAAAGAGAAGACGGTGGTGATGGATTTGTTGTGATTTGATTTGAACCAGAAAGACAGATACACAGACAAATAAAGGAAGGAAGAAAGTAACAATTTGAAAGCCTAGTTGTCAGGGAAGAGGAGCTCGTCCTCAAACTCTGGTGGTTCGGACAGAAGTAGGTCCTGTAACGCACTACTTACGTCATCCAAGTCGCTCTCCTCTTCCTGCTGTGATTCACGTATTTTGTAATCCGGTGGTATAAAGTGCTGATTCATTTTGATCATGGTTAACCTCTCCACGCTTTTGGGCGAGAGACTGGTCCTTTTCGAAGTTACAATGGCACCAGCAGCACTGAAAACACGCTCAGAAGAGACACTTGCGACAGGGGAAGCCAGATACTTTATCGCCAGCCTGCTGAGCACTGTCCATTGGCTTCTTTTCCCATACCAATACACCAATGGGTTTCGATCCATGAAGACCTCTGTTGGGTCATCCAGATAGGCCTGGACCGTCCGCTCAATGTTCAGGGGTGCTCCGATGTGCTCGGCCTCTTTTGCCTTTGCATCAGCACTGGACTTACCATACCCCTGCCGTAGAAACCAATCAGTTGCCGATTGTACTGTGGATGATCCTGTCCTTGCTGTTGTTGATGTTATTATTGGTGTAGGTGACTGCTGGGAGGCAAACGCACTGCCCTCAGGCTCCGAAGTAGAACTTGACTCTGGATGCCCTGTAGTACTTGTTATGGCCTGGGGTGGGGGGCCTGTAATTAACAGCTGTTCGTTTTAAAAAATAGTGGCTTCCTTAGCTATCAAAGTTTTGTAGTTGGCAACATCCACTTCCGAAAAAGGAATTACTGCCTTGCTGTTTCAGAAATACTTTGTACCGTGGATCCAAAATTGTGGCACCTATGTTGTGACAAAATGTTTTGTTGTGACAAAATGTTATTTTGAATCCTTGTATTTTCAGATAAGCGAGCGGCTAAGGTCTCCGCCAAATGATATGCGTCTTGTTTGTCATCCACACCTGCGTACGTTTCAGACACCTCCTTTAGCTGTTGCTCTAGCATGTGCAACAATGGGATAGCTTGGCCCATAGTACACGTGAAGATCTCAAAAGCAAGTAGCATCTCAGTCAGGCATTTAATGAGGTCCCATTGACCCATCTCAATGGTCATGCCTCTCACAGTAGGTTCCCCTAATCTTTGCATGACATAAGCATTGAGTGGTATGTACAGTTCAAACAGACGATCAAGCATGTAATAAGTTGAGTTCCAACGTGTTGGCACCTCCTGGATGAGCGCTTTGACTGGCATTTTATGCTCACGTTGAATGACCCTCAGCTGTTTCCGGGCTTTAAAAGAATGGCTGAAATGTGTGCATATTCTTCTGCAGGTGGCCAGTAAGTTGCTGACTTTGGATTCATTTTTCAAAAGTCTTGAACAACAATGTTAATGCAGTGTGCCAAACACGGGACCCTGAAATAGCCACCATCGCCCATGGCCTTAACTACATTACTGCCATTGTCCGTGGCAACAAAACCAATCTTAAGCCCTCTTGGGCGCAGCCACTCAAAGACCTTGGTGTTAAACTCTTCCAAAATGTTTGCAGCAGTATGAGATTTCTCCATGGCAAACATGGCTACAGTTGCATGTTTGCGAGTGGCATGAAAAATCTCAGCAGCGTCAACACCAGCAGATATCTGTTCTCTAACCCCCGCAAAAGAGATCCAGTGTGCAGTGATGCACATGTAATCTGTGGCTTGGCAACTGGTCCACATGTCTGTTGTCAGGTGGATACTGTGAACAGCACTCTGCTTCAAGGCTTTTCCAAGCAATTCCAGCACGTCGTGATGTAGTGCTGGAACAGCAACTCTGGCAAAATAGTAGCGGCTGGGAACATGCCATTTTGGGCAGATGGTTGACACAAATTCCAGAAAACCCACCCCTTCAACAAAAGAAAAAGGGAGAAGGTCCAGTGCTAACATTTTAGCCAGCTTCGCATTGTACAAACGTGCTATTGGGTGGTTGCGTTCGTACTGCCCCTCCCCCCAAACATGCTGATAATGGTAGGCTGCATGGTTTTCCTTTCTCTTAGGCTCAACAACGCACTTTTTTTGATTGCGGTACTCCTTGGTGTCTCAGGCTGACTCTTACTCTTGTGCCACTGAGATGTTGCTGAAGATGTGGGCGATGTTAACACTGCACTGCTGGGGTCAGGGACACCTTGTGTACCACTACCAGAGAGAATGTCTCCCTGTCCTTCCTCTTCCACCGTGATCAGATCTTCTACTCCTTTATCCCCACCAACACCAATGGTTGCAGTTTTTATGCCGCGAAGGTGGTCCTCCCAGCTGATCAAGTGGTGTTTTTTCAGATGGGTCATTTGGCCTCCAGTACCATAGTTTGTACCAAGCTTACCACGACTAACAGAGGTATTACAAATGGAGCATATAGCAATGTTCTCCTCCTTTTCGCTAACCGTAAAGAAGTCCCAAACTGGGGAGCTTAACTTTGGCCTCCTGCTGGAGGTGCCACTTCCAATGCTGGATGAACTGGAGGGTGTGTGTTGAATTTGACTCTGTGCTGCTGTACCACTACCTACTTCTACTGAGGTGGTGGTTGTGCTGGATGTAGGTCGCTGCCGGGCCTTTGCTAATCAAATATGGAAGCTGTAGGTCGTGTTGGTGTTACCTGTGGAGGTATGCGTGCTACATCCCTCGCAGCGATTTTGGATAGGGTAATAATGTTGGTCTCCATCTCCTCGGGGCCGGGAGTGATGTTCGTGATGACTGGCTCATCATCATCATCCTGCTGTTCTACATCGACCTCCATAAGTGTAAGGCTTTCTGGAACCTTCCTTTTCCCTAGCTTGGTCTTGGGACGTGGCTCCCTCTCAGACTCTGTTTGTCTTCCAAGGGGCATCTAGATCATCAGAAGGGGGGCTTGGCGAAGAACTTGATGGACTACCCCTCCTTTTCCTTGCTGGAGATTTGGAAGACAATGGATCTTCTGAATGAGTGGCTTCTTCTTCTACCTCTGCATGAGGCTCAATTTCCTGAACTGCCCCTACTTCGGGAGGAACAACAACTACTATTGCGGGCGGTGGTTGCGGCTGTTGTTGTTGACCACTTATCTGCTGTGTTTCCTCCTTCGTTGATTGGGTACTACTTTGAGATAGCGATACGTTTATCTCAGGCTCAGCATCACTGCTTTCCACCATTAGGCTGGCTACCTCTTCCACACTCATGTGCTTGGGCCTGGGTTGATGGGTTGGACCCACTGATGCGGAGGTGCTGCCCCCAGCTTGCACCCCGGACACCGCTGCTGCAGGCGTAATTTTTTTTTTCCCATAAAAGGTATTGGGCGGCACACCAGACTTAAGTGTCACTTCCTTCTTCTGTTCCTTCTTCTCAATAGCAACTTTCTTGGTACTGGAGGACCTGGTACCTGCTTTCTTTGGGCCCATCTTCTTCAGATGTCAGCAGCACTCAGTTGCAGAGATGTCTGGTCAGGTCACACGTCACGTTGTGTACAGCAGCAGGATGTCTGTCTGGCAGTGCAACGGGCAATGATGACACACCTCCTCCTCAGTCTTTGTGCACCTAAAAGCAAAAAAGCCAGAACAACATCAGTCAAACGATAGCACAAATCAAACAAATATAATATAGAACTTAGTGTGTGGTGGCCTCAATTATTAAATTTTAGAAACTCAGTGAACAACAACACACTGTGTAACCATTTATGAGACTTTGACAACAAGGCCAGGGCTTTCCTGGCTACTGTGTAGTGTGTACACTCTGGAAGAATAAGAATAGTAAAGAACAAAAACTAAAATGTAGTGGAGCATGTTTGGCCTAAATTTGTGCATCACGTGGGATGTATGCAGCATCAGGGAGCTGCAGCTGGCAATGGGGATGGATTTGGAAGCAGTAAGACAAGAGGAACAATGGAAAGACACGCAGGCCTATGTGGCAAAAACAGCACACTACTAACTACCACCACAAAATGGCCCCCAGCAACATGGTGACTCACAGGCACAAGGCACGGCAAACAATGAACTCAAGCAGGCCTATATATGCGCAGACAAAGGATGCCTGATAAAACACACACAGCTTTAATGCAAAAACTAAAATCCACATGGCTAAAAACAGTTTGGAAAGTTAGACAACCACTACAACAACACATAATTATAATCACACACGCAAAAAAGGCATTTATTTAACACACCCAAAAAGTGAAATAGACCCTCCAAAAAACCCACATTTTGCAATTCAATTCAATGCCATCCATGGCCTAAATGATGTCAAAATTCCACAGACAAAACAGAAACAGTTTTTATGCACCCATGATGACTACCTCTGGGCCTACTGGCAGACTAGGCCGCAAGCTTGGAGGCCTATGGCAAAAGCACAGTGGCTGGTCCCACAAAATGGCCGCCACCACATGGCCAGGCCACCCAACAACTTTCTTCCTCGTGAAAAAAATTGTAAAACAAAAAAAGTGACTCCTTGCTCACCAAACTACATCTAAATGACAACCTGAGGAGTTTTTTGTGCAAAATTAACTAAATCATCATTTTCGAGAAGGTTTTATGCTGCTCGAGAGATATTCTTCGCCAGATTGTAAATTCTGCGTGTACGGCATCGCGATCGTCACAAAAAGTCGTTATCGCGCGCGCGAAAATGTATATTGAGCGCGCGAAGAAGATAAAAAGTGTAAGTCTGCGTTGTCGCGCAGTGCGGAGTTGCCCAAAGTCCGGGACATGATTGCCCAGGGTTACCTAGTGGCTGAAAAGGCCTATTTATTTAACAAACACCCAAAAACTGAACTACCACCCCAAAACCCACATTTTGCAAATCAATCCAATGCCATCCATGGCCTAAATGATGTTACAATTCAACAGACAACACAGAAACAGTTTTTATGCACCCATGAGGATGACTACCTCCGGGCCTACTGGCAGACTAGGCCGCAAGCTTGGAGGCCTATGGCAAAAGCACAGTGGCTGGTCCCACAAAATGGCCGCCACCACATGGCCAGGCCACCCACAACAACAAGAAAAGGAACACAAGACAGACAATGCAGGCCTATGGCAAAAGCACAATGCCTGGCTTTACAAAATGGCCGCCACCCACATGGCCAGGCCACCCAAAATAACAAGAAAGTGAAGACAAAGGACAGGACCAGGCAGTTGGAGACTCTGGGCAACTTCCTTCCTCTTGAAAAAAATTGTAAAACAAAAAAAAAGTGACTCCTTGCTCACCAAACTACATCTAAATGACAACCTGAGGAGTTTTTTGTGCAAAATGAACTAAATCATCATTTTCGAGAAGGTTTTATGCTGCTCGAGAGATATTCTTCACCAGATTGTAAATTCTGCGTGTTCAACATCGCGATCGTTACAAAAAGTCATTATCGCGCGCGCGAAAACGTATATTGAGCGCGCGAAGAAGATAAAAAGTGTAAGTCCGCGTTGTCGCGCAGTGCGGAGTTGCCCAAAGTCCGCGAGCTGAACGCACAGGGTTACCTACTGGCTGAAAAGGCCTATTTATTTAACACACACCCAAAAACTGAAGTACCACCCCAAAACCCACATTTTGCAATTCAATCCAATGCCATCCATGGCCAAAATGATGTTACAATTCAACAGACAAATGCAAAAACAACAGTTGATGGACAGAATGCAGAACAATGTCATACATTCACCCCAGTACAGAGATCTGGGCCTAAATCCATCGTTTTTTTGCTCACCATGCCATTCCAGTTTGAACCCAGCCATATGCAAATCAGTCTTGACCCTGTGCCTCATGGGAACAGTCCAGCCCGAACTGCCAAGCCAGGTCCTCCCTGGACTGGAAACAAGCATCCTAGGACCGGTTTCGGGGTTTCACCCTCTTCAGCCAGGATAGCTTGATTCCAGTGGCATGGAGAGCACGGGACCCACGTCTGGGCATACCCGTCCCACTCGGGGTGACAAATGCAAAAACAACAGTTGATGGACAGAATGCAGAACAATGTCATACATTCACCCAAGTACAGAGATCTGGGCCCAAATCCATCGTGTTTTTGCTCACCATGCCATTCCAGTTTGAACCCAGCCATATGCAAATCAGTCTTGACCCTGTGCCTCATGGGAACAGTCCAGCCTGAACTGCCAAGCCAGGTCCTCCCTGGACTGGAAACAAGCATCCTAGGACCGGTTTCGGGGTTTCACCCTCTTCAGCAAGGATAGCTTGATTCCAGTGGCATGGAGAGCACGGGACCCACGTCTGGGCATACCCGTCCCACTCGGGTGACAAATGCAAAAACAACAGTTGATGGACAGAATGCAGAACAATGTCATACATTCACCCCAGTACAGAGATCTGGGCCTAAATCCATCGTTTTTTTGCTCACCATTCCATTCCAGTTTGAACCCAGCCATATGCAAATCAGTCTTGACCCTGTGCCTCATGGGAACAGTCCAGCCCGAACTGCCAAGCCAGGTCCTCCCTGGACTGGAAACAAGCATCCTAGGACCGGTTTCGGGGTTTCACCCCTCTTCAGCCAGGATAGCTTGATTCCAGTGGCATGGAGAGCACGGGACCCACGTCTGGGCATACCCGTCCCACTCGGGTGACAAATACAAAAACAACAGTTGATGGACAGAATGCAGAACAATGTCATACATTCATCCCAGTACAGATATCTGGGCCTAAATCCATCGTTTTTTTGCTCACCCTGCCATTCCAGTTTGAACCCAGCCATATGCAAATCAGTCTTGACCCTGTGCCTCATGGGAACAGTCCAGCCCGAACTGCCAAGCCAGGTCCTCCCTGGACTGGAAACAAGCATCCTAGGACCGGTTTCGGGGTTTCACCCTCTTCAGCCAGGATAGCTTGATTCCAGTGGCATGGAGAGCACGGGACCCACGTCTGGGCATACCCGTCCCACTCGGGTGACAAATGCAAAAACAACAGTTGATGGACAGAATGCAAAACAATGTCATACATTCACCCCAGTACAGAGATCTGGGCCTAAATCCATCGTTTTTTTGCTCACCATGCCATTCCAGTTTGAACCCAGCCATATGCAAATCAGTCTTGACCCTGTGCCTCATGGGAACAGTCCAGTCCGAACTGCCAAGCCAGGTCCTCCCTGGACTGGAAACAAGCATCCTAGGACCGGTTTCGGGGTCTCACCCCTCTTCAGCCAGGATAGCTTGATTCCAGTGGCATGGAGAGCACGGGACCCACGTCTGGGCATACCCGTCCCACTCGGGGTGACAAATGCAAAAACAACAGTTGATGGACAGAATGCAGAACAATGTCATACATTCACCCCAGTACAGAGATCTGGGCCTAAATCCATCGTTTTTTGCTCACATGCCATTCCAGTTTGAACCCAGCCATATGCAAATCAGTCTTGACCCTGTGCCTCATGGGAACAGTCCAGCCCGAACTGCCAAGCCAGGTCCTCCCTGGACTGGAAACAAGTATCCTAGGACCGGTTTCGGGGTTTCACCACTCTTCAGCCAGGATAGCTTGATTCCAGTGGCATGGAGAGCACGGGACCCACGTCTGGGCATACCCGTCCCACTCGGGGTGACAAATGCAAAAACAACAGTTGATGGACAGAATGCAGAACAATGTCATACATTCACCCCAGTACAGAGATCTGGGCCTAAATCCATCATTTTTTTGCTCACCATGCCATTCCAGTTTGAACCCAGCCATATGCAAATCAGTCTTGACCCTGTGCCTCATGGGAACAGTCCAGCCCGAACTGCCAAGCCAGGCCCTCCCTGGACTGGAAACAAGCATCCTAGGACCGGTTTCGGGGTTTCACCCCTCTTCAGCCAGGATAGCTTGATTCCAGTGGCATGGAGAGCACGGGACCCACGTCTGGGCATACCCGTCCCACTCGGGGTGACAAATGCAAAAACAACAGTTGATGGACAGAATGCAGTACAATGTCATACATTCACCCCAGTACAGAGATCTGGGCCTAAATCCATCGTTTTTTGCTCACCATGCCATTCCAGTTTGAACCCAGCCATATGCAAATCAGTCTTGACCCTGTGCCTCATGGGAACAGTCCAGCCCGAACTGCCAAGCCAGGTCCTCCCTGGACTGGAAACAAGCACCCAAGGACCGGTTTCGGGGTTTCACCCCTCTTCAGCCAGGAGAGCTTGATTCCAGTGGCATGGAGAGCACGGGACCCACGTCTGGGCATACCCGTCCCACTCGGGGTGACAAATGCAAAAACAACAGTTGATGGACAGAATGCAGAACAATGTCATACATTCACCCCAGTACAGAGATCTGGGCCTAAATCCATCGTTTTTTTGCTCACCATGACATTCCAGTTTGAACCCAGCCATATGCAAATCAGTCTTGACCCTGTGCCTCATGGGAACAGTCCAGCCCGAACTGCCAAGCCAGGTCCTCCCTGGACTGGAAACAAGCATCCTAGGACCGGTTTCGGGGTTTCACCCCTCTTCAGCCAGGATAGCTTGATTCCAGTGGCATGGAGAGCACGGGACCCACGTCTGGGCATACCCGTCCCACTCGGGGTGACAAATGCAAAAACAACAGTTGATGGACAGAATGCAAAACAATGTCATACATTCACCCCAGTACAGAGATCTGAGCCTAAATCCATCGGTTTTTTGCTCACCATGCCATTCCAGTTTGAACCCAGCCATATGCAAATCAGTCTTGACCCTGTGCCTCATGGGAACAGTCCTGCCCGAACTGCCAAGCCAGGTCCTCCCTGGACTGGAAACAAGCATCCTAGGACCGGTTTCGGGGTCTCACCCCTCTTCAGCCAGGATAGCTTGATTCCAGTGGCATGGAGAGCACGGGACCCACGTCTGGGCATACCCGTCCCACTCGGGGTGACAAATGCAAAAACAACAGTTGATGGACAGAATGCAGAACAATGTCATACATTCACCCCAGTACAGAGATCTGGGCCTAAATCCATCGTTTTTTTGCTCACCATGCCATTCCAGTTTGAACCCAGCCATATGCAAATCAGTCTTGACCCTGTGCCTCATGGGAACAGTCCAGCCCGAACTGCCAAGCCAGGTCCTCCCTGGACTGGAAACAAGCATCCTAGGACCGGTTTCGGGTTTCACCCCTCTTCAGCCAGGATAGCTTGATTCCAGTGGCATGGAGAGCACGGAACCCACGTCTGGGCATACCCGTCCCACTCGGGGTGACAAATGCAAAAACAACAGTTGATGGACAGAATGCAGAACAATGTCATACATTCACCCCAGTACAGAGATCTGGGCCTAAATCCATCGTTTTTTTGCTCACCATGCCATTCCAGTTTGAACCCAGCCATATGCAAATCAGTCTTGACCCTGTGCCTCATGGGAACAGTCCAGTCCGAACTGCCAAGCCAGGCCCTCCCTGGACTGGAAACAAGCATCCTAGGACCGGTTTCGGGGTTTCACCCCTCTTCAGCCAGGATAGCTTGATTCCAGTGGCATGGAGAGCACGGGACCCACGTCTGGGCATACCCGTCCCACTCGGGGTGACAAATGCAAAAACAACAGTTGATGGACAGAATGCAGAACAATGTCATACATTCACCCCAGTACAGAGATCTGGGCCTAAATCCATTGTTTTTTGCTCACCATGCCATTCCAGTTTGAACCCAGCCATATGCAAATCAGTCTTGACCCTGTGCCTCATGGGAACAGTCCAGCCCGAACTGCCAAGCCAGGTCCTCCCTGGACTGGAAACAAGCATCCTAGGACCGGTTTCGGGGTTTCACCCCTCTTCAGCCAGGATAGCTTGATTCCAGTGGCATGGAGAGCACGGGACCCACGTCTGGGCATACCCGTCCCACTCGGGTGACAAATGCAAAAACAACAGTTGATGGACAGAATGCAGAACAATGTCATACATTCACCCCAGTACAGAGATCTGGGCCTAAATCCATCGTTTTTTTGCTCACCATGCCATTCCAGTTTGAACCCAGCCATATGCAAATCAGTCTTGACCCTGTGCCTCATGGGAACAGTCCAGCCCGAACTGCCAAGCCAGGTCCTCCCTGGACTGGAAACAAGCATCCTAGGACCGGTTTCGGGGTTTCACCCTCTTCAGCCAGGATAGCTTGATTCCAGTGGCATGGAGAGCACGGGACCCACGTCTGGGCATACCCGTCCCACTCGGGGTGACAAATGCAAAAACAACAGTTGATGGACAGAATGCAGAACAATGTCATACATTCACCCCAGTACAGAGATCTGGGCCTAAATCCATCGTTTTTTTGCTCACCATGCCATTCCAGTTTGAACCCAGCCATATGCAAATCAGTCTTGACCCTGTGCCTCATGGGAACAGTCCAGCCCGAACTGCCAAGCCAGGTCCTCCCTGGACTGGAAACAAGCATCCTAGGACCGGTTTCGGGGTTTCACCCCTCTTCAGCCAGGATAGCTTGATTCCAGTGGCATGGAGAGCACGGGACCCACGTCTGGGCATACCCGTCCCACTCGGGGTGACAAATGCAAAAACAACAGTTGATGGACAGAATGCAAAACAATGTCATACATTCACCCCAGTACAGAGATCTGGGCCTAAATCCATCGTTTTTTTGCTCACCATGCCATTCCAGTTTGAACCAGTCTTGACCCTGTGCCTCATGGGAACAGTCCAGCCCGAACTGCCAAGCCAGGTCCTCCCTGGACTGGAAACAAGCATCCTAGGACCGGTTTCGGGGTCTCACCCTCTTCAGCCAGGATAGCTTGATTCCAGTGGCATGTAGAGCACGGGACCCACGTCTGGGCATACCCGTCCCACTCGGGTGACAAATGCAAGAACAACAGTTGATGGACAGAATGCAGAACAATGTCATACATTCACCCCAGTACAGAGATCTGGGCCTAAATCCATCGTTTTTTTGCTCACCATGCCATTCCAGTTTGAACCCAGCCATATGCAAATCAGTCTTGACCCTGTGCCTCATGGGAACAGTCCAGCCCGAACTGCCAAGCCAGGTCCTCCCTGGACTGGAAACAAGCATCCTAGGACCGGTTTCGGGGTTTCACCCTCTTCAGCCAGGATAGCTTGATTCCAGTGGCATGGAGAGCACGGGACCCACGTCTGGGCATACCCGTCCCACTCGGGTGACAAATGCAAAAACAACAGTTGATGGACAGAATGCAGAACAATGTCATACATTCACCCCAGTACAGAGATCTGGGCCTAAATCCATCGTTTTTTTGCTCACCATGCCATTCCAGTTTGAACCCAGCCATATGCAAATCAGTCTTGACCCTGTGCCTCATGGGAACAGTCCAGCCCGAACTGCCAAGCCAGGTCCTCCCTGGACTGGAAACAAGCATCCTAGGACCGGTTTCGGGTTTCACCCTCTTCAGCCAGGATAGCTTGATTCCAGTGGCATGGAGAGCACGGGACCCACGTCTGGGCATACCCGTCCCACTCGGGGTGACAAATGCAAAAACAACAGTTGATGGACAGAATGCAAAACAATGTCATACATTCACCCCAGTACAGAGATCTGGGCCTAAATCCATCGTTTTTTTGCTCACCATGCCATTCCAGTTTGAACCAGTCTTGACCCTGTGCCTCATGGGAACAGTCCAGCCCGAACTGCCAAGCCAGGTCCTCCCTGGACTGGAAACAAGCATCCTAGGACCGGTTTCGGGGTTTCACCCCTCTTCAGCCAGGATAGCTTGATTCCAGTGGCATGGAGAGCACGGGACCCACGTCTGGGCATACCCGTCCCACTCGGGGTGACAAATGCAAAAACAACAGTTGATGGACAGAATGCAGTACAATGTCATACATTCACCCCAGTACAGAGATCTGGGCCTAAATCCATCGCTTTTTTGCTCACCATGACATTCCAGTTTGAACCCAGCCATATGCAAATCAGTCTTGACCCTGTGCCTCATGGGAACAGTCCAGCCCGAACTGCCAAGCCAGGTCCTTCCTGGACTGGAAACAAGCACCCTAGGACCGGTTTCGGGTTTCACCCCTCTTCAGCCAGGATAGCTTGATTCCAGTGGCATGGAGAGCACGGGACCCACGTCTGGGCATACCCGTCCCACTCGGGGTGACAAATGCAAAAACAACAGTTGATGGACAGAATGCAGAACAATGTCATACATTCACCCCAGTACAGAGATCTGGGCCTAAATCCATCGTTTTTTGCTCACCGTGCCATTCCAGTTTGAACCCAGCCATATGCAAATCAGTCTTGACCCTGTGCCTCATGGGAACAGTCCAGCCCGAACTGCCAAGCCAGGTCCTCCCTGGACTGGAAACAAGCATCCTAGGACCGGTTTCGGGTTTCACCCTTTTCAGCCAGGATAGCTTGATTCCAGTGGCATGGAGAGCACGGGACCCACGTCTGGGCATACCCGTCCCACTCGGGGTGACAAATGCAAAAACAACAGTTGATGGACAGAATGCAGAACAATGTCATACATTCACCCCAGTACAGAGATCTGGGCCTAAATCCATCGTTTTTTGCTCACCATGCCATTCCAGTTTGAACCCAGCCATATGCAAATCAGTCTTGACTGGAAACAAGCATCCTAGGACCGGTTTCGGGGTTTCAGATTCAACAGACAACACAGAAACAGTTTTTATGCACCCATGAGGATGACTACCTCTGGGCCTACTGGCAGACTAGGCCGCAAGCTTGGAGGCCTATGGCAAAAGCACAGTGGCTGGTCCCACAAAATGGCCGCCACCACATGGCCAGGCCACCCACAAGTTCACAACAAGCATAAGCCAAGGGGAACAAAGGAAAGACATGCAGGCCTATATGGAAAAAGCAGCACACTACTAAACTACCACCACAAAATGGCCCCAAGCCACGTGGTCACTCACAGTCACAACAGGCCATGGAAAACAATGAACTCAAGCAGGCCTATAATAATATGACCAGACAAAGGAGGCCTGCAGTGCTAAACAACACAGCTTTAATACAAAAATGCAAAAACGAAAATCCACAGGGCTACGAAAGGTTGGAAAGTTACACAACAAGCACACACACACATCCAACAAAGGTATATATTACACCCAAAAAGTGAAATACACCCCAAAAACCACATTTACCAATTCAATCCAATGCCATCCATGCATGTCCTACATGATGTTTAAATTCAACAGACACCACAGAAACATGCACCCATGGGTACCTCTGGCTCTAGTCTGGGCCTACTGGCTGAAATTCCAATCAAAGAAAAACAACTAGGCCCCTGCCGAAACTACAGGCCACAACAATACATTTTAAAAACAATGGAAATCCCCCAAAAATGTAGGTACAAACAAGCCCCAATCAAACAAACAAGTACACCAATTCTCCAACTTACTTGTAAAATCTCAAATCCAAAAGTCCTCAAATCCAATCCAATGATATGATGCAGCAGACAGACACAAAAGTGATCCTTCCAGCTCCAAATCCAAATGAAAGTGAACAGCACATGGACAAAGCACTGGGAGGAGCCTGCTGGACAGGAACAGGAAGTTTGAGAATCAGGGGCACTTCCTTCCTCTTGGAAAAAAAGTAAAAAAGAAAAAGGACTCCTTGCACAAAAACTACAGCCAAATCACAATCTGAGGAGTTTTTTGGAGCAAAATCATCATTTTCGAGAAGGTTTTATGATGCTCGAGAGATATTCTTCGCCAGATTGTAGTTTCTTCGTGTTCGGGGTCGCGATCTTAACAACACTGCCGCCGGAAGTCAGATCGCGCGTCCGAATGACGTGTTCGCGTTCGCACACTCTCGCGGGATTGTGCGGCCGGATTCCAAATCTTGTGGCGCCCGCGAACGGATAGGAAGTCGCGTCGGCGAACGCAGAATCACGGTAGGTCGTTACTGCGCGCGCGAGAACGTATATTGAGCGCGCGAAGAAGAAAAACAGCTACGCTACGCCTCAAATTGCGTAGTGCACGGTAACTTCGCGTTCTACGCGAATCGCGAAGTTACCGAAACTACGCAAGCTCCGCGAGCATAGCGTAGTTCACCGCCCAGGGTTAGTGGTAACCAGACTGTAGTGTTGTATTTCAGTTGCATTTTTGATTGAAAATGTATAATGTTTTATTCTAGCCACACAGACCACCAGTGACGCCGACTCCAGTGCCACTGCAGGAGGCGAGTCAGTTGGAGGGGGAGGAACGGCTGCACGGCATGGCATAACTGTTGGCTTATTGACAATTATACTCACTAGCTAGTACGAGGGTGTAGTCAACTCATTACCGTGAACCCCCTGCCCCCAGCTTTACCAGCTGCAGTGGTGGTTGATTTATTATGGTCTCTTCTGCAACTCACCAAAAGCTCACATAAGAAGTGTTGATGGCGTGAGGGAAACATGAAATAATGGAAGGTTAAAAGAAAGGAAAATGGTATATGAGTGAAAGGGTGGGTGAGTGAAAGAGTGTGTGGGTGCATAAAGGGATGGATGGGTGAAAGGATAACTGGAAGAAAGGGTGGATATTGAATGGATGGATAATGGAATGGAAATTTTGGTGAAAGACTGGATGAGAGAAAGGAAAGCTTAATCATGGTGGCTATGGGTGAATTCTCATGGAGAGGGAATTGCTGCTCACCTACTTTTCTTACTTTGTTTATGTAGGGTTATCAAAGCTATAGTTCAAAGTGGGGTTATTTTTGATTTTTTGTTCTACCCCCTCGACTCACTGTATTTGTTAAGTGAGCCAGATGTATCCCACCCATCATTCATCACCCCCCCTGCTCATGGCATTTTGCCACCTATGACTAAAGTGCAGTATGGCTCAATTTGTGACGTCACATGACTGCAGTTTTGTTGGCGGTGCAATGTGTGTCTGCTTCAGTTAAGGGACCATTTACAAAGATTTCAATGCATTGCAAACTGAATACAACAAGGTGTGTTTCCCTTCACCCACTTAGTCACCTCTTAGTACTTCACTCCTTTATTTTTTCCTAAGTTCTTCCATCCCAGCCTACCAAAAAATTGGAAAATCCATTATTGGCATATGACACATCTGATTTTACCATGTGAAGTGACGTCATTCTAGAATATATTTCATGGCTTCGTATAATAAATTCATTTTACACCTGTTCAGATTTTTCCCTTTCGACTTCCGTCAACTAGTACAGTGACTGCATAAGCCAAAGATGATGAATCGATGAACAGTGTAGCGACCCCTCTATTCTATAGGTGGGTCTACCCTACCCACCTAATCCCTCTACCCTACCCTGCAGTAGAGTAGGTCAAGTTTCATTTTCTTACTTAATGCCCAGCAAATGAATTTGTTGGAAATAATATGAAGTGGGGGGTCTAGGCTAGTGAGTAAAGTCTGAGTAAGCGCATGATTTGTTGTCAAGTTTGGTGTATGGGATACACTGTGATGAATGTGCCAAATACAATCTAGATATCCTGTTCCTTTCCCTGTAGTGCAGTCCATCATTTTCTCCAACGTCTACTTACAGCACAGGATAATATAAAAATTTGCATTTTATACGTGTGGTGTGTGGCGTAGTATCTTATTTATTATTTATCTGCATCTTTGGAGTCAGGGTAGAAAGAGAAATGCATTTGGAGAAAACCGGGGCCATTGGAATTAAAAATAGATAATTGTCAACTATAGCTGCCCCAGCTGCAGACAGTAGCAAAATACCCAACGTGCTGGCTAGCAATGAGCATGGCTCCATTATTTCAGCACAACCCACAACTGATACTTTATAGTGCACTCAAAGTGTGGGTTTATAGTTACTTGAAAAGCTTTTAGAAGAAAAACATTTCAAATCACTGTTTTTTTAATACGGTGTTATTCTGCCTTAATACTTTACTGCCACACAGTTAGTGCTTTTTATGAAAGGCATATATGGGTAAAACAAAATTGGCCTTGTTACTCTCCTAATCATAATCACATTCCAGTGGCCCTAGGGGACCAGCAACGTACTGCTACTGTGCCACCCACTAATTTAAAACAATTGTTTGCACAGAGCATTATTTAAAAATGTATTTTTTCTTTTTGTTTTTCTCAATATAGCTACTCCTGCTGGTCCACCCGCTGGACCCAACAGGCAGGAGATAGTGGCCCGTCTGTGGCGGCAGAGGACGGAGCATATCCAGCAAGAATACCAGCAGCTGGTGGTCCTGGAAAAGAAGGAGGAGGAAATAATTGCCACTCTGCCGGGCCCCAGCACAGCCGTTCCTTCTCATCCTCCAGTCCCCATGCCATCCTATCACCGCCGCCAGCCAACTGCTGTCACCCCCTCCCACACTGACAACAGGCCATTGCTGCAACGCATCCTGCAGTGGCTGGACACCATCGAGGACCAGCTCCCCATGATGGAGTAGAGCCTGGACCAGCTCCAAACTGACATCCATAATGCCCTCTTCTAGCTCTTTTTTAATTTTTTGTTTTGGTGGAAGCGATTTGCTGTGTCTGGGTGCAGGGAATGGGAAGGGAGTTGTGAGTGAATCAGGTTTCACTTTCTTTGGACATTTGGGACATTGGGGCTTGGGTCAATTCAGTTTGTTTGAGGAGTGGGGTGGGCATGTTGTGTGAGTGGAGACGGTGGGTGTCTTTGTAAAAAAATAAAGGGGAATTTATAGTTTATCTAAATGTATGCCTGAAGTAGTTTGTTTTACTTTTACTTTGCACTGCTGCCTTCAGTTTTTTTATGCAGCCTGTTTATGCGCTTGTAAGGGAGAGTGTACTGCTTAGTTATAGTTATACCTCTCTAACTTTCTTGACTATTAGGGGGGATGCTGCCATGTCCTATATTGTCTAAAACAACCTAGATAAACAATAGTAGCAGTTAGTTGCTTTCTTAGTTAGTTAACAAGTTCACTTTTCTCCATAGTAGTCTTACCTGAATATAGATGAAGCAATAACAGGGAAGGTATCACAACTTCACAAGCGAGGTCCCACTTCCAGTTCCACCCAGGCAAGCTCCAACTGTAGGATAAATCAACAGAATGATTACCCATCATAGGCAACTAAATGGAAATAAAAAGACTGAGTTCGTAGGTTATATATCAAAGCTTTACAAGGAATTGACACCAGAGTAATACACATTGACACAACAAGAATTCCTGATAGTGATAAAATAACAAAAAATAATTTGGCTAATGGGTAGCTAGTGGCAACTTAGTTACAAAATCCTTGAGCCCTAAAAAGGACTCAAAGTCTGGAGTGGACAAGCATAGGTTAGCGTTTACAGTTATGCAACACAAGACCTGAATAGTACTGACAACTGATGTTCTTCATTCAATATCTAAAATATGGATCACTTTTCATGCACAGGTGGGTAAATGGGGCCAGTGTGGGCTATTCCATAGAAGATCTTGCAGTAAGTTGGTGTTGCATTCACCACATCCACCCCACCAAGTGTGTGATCCATTGATGGTGTAAATGAAGCCATACCTCAATAAATCGCACAGCCTGCGGGAAGAGGGTTAGGGGTTTGATGAATGGATAGAAAAGTGTATTTGGGGAAAGGTTGACAAAGACAAGCACTACACAAGGACAACATTAATCTGGGCAATGAGCATCACATCATTTGCCATCAATCTGTTGTGGAAGGAAACGAAAGAATGAGTATGATAAACGGAAAGAAATGAAGGAATGAGTATGACAGAGTAGAGTTAAATGCATTCAAACAGTCCTTCTGCCCCTGAGACCCAACTTATCAGATATCTAAATGGTATTGTGTTCTAGTTTGGGAATGAAGTTAACCCACCCACCCAGTTCTCCAAATACGATTGTTAAAAGAAAATTGATACTGTAGTGCAAAATTAGGTGGTGCATCTACATTCTCCTCTGGAATGTCCATCACTCTTGGGTGCCTGTATGGACTGGTCTGGTAGGTAAGCAGGAGTGTTGAGCTCATCTTTCACCTTTCGTTCATGCAGGAGACCAGATTTAGAAGGCCTGCAGATTGTAAAACACAATGTATTTTAGTGTCAAGGAGAAGGACAGAAGGAAGGTAAAAGCTTTATGATGAGTGTATCAAGAAGAATCAGAGCAAAATAAAGCAAGAGGGGGACTCAGAGGTTCACTTTTGACACAAGTCCGACACACACACACACACACAGACACATACAGCAGTATTTCACAAAACACAACTCTCGCCATTCAACATAGCTGAGTACTAGGTCTCAGACTCTTGGTTTACCTTTGAAATGAAGTCTTTAAAAGTGTTTTGGCCCATTTGGGGACTTGGGCATCCTCAATTCCTTCCGGTATACCCACCAGTCGAAGATTGGAGCATCTATTATAGTTCTCCATGTCTTGCAGTTTAAGATCCATCTGTTTCTTACTTTTTTCCAATGCAGATAGTTCTTGCTGGATAGTAGTCAGTTTATCTTCCAGATCTGAAATGCGATTTTCGATTTCATTCATTCTTTTC
Organism: Calotriton arnoldi; assembly: GCA_963921515.1. NCBI lineage: Eukaryota > Metazoa > Chordata > Amphibia > Caudata > Salamandridae > Calotriton > Calotriton arnoldi. The sequence goes on along the minus strand of CAWUFW010013661.1, from coordinate 162,352 downwards.
AGTGTGTTAGACATATTCTTTTACAGCTTAGAGAGCCTCTTATGTAAAGTAGCAATCTCATGTGCTTGTGTTGCCTTCAAATTTCTGATCTCTCCTAGTATAGTAACTAGAATGTCTTGTAGTGAGCTCTCTCCCCGCCCTCCATCTTCTGTCTCTGCCCTCGGAAACTGTTTCAAGAGGTCTCCCTTTGTGTAAGCTTCATTCTCCGTTACGTCTCTTTCTGAGCTTCTACCACTTCTCACCCTGGGTCATTGACTCAATAGAACAATATCCTGTGGTGAGGGTAGACTATTAGCCAGTTCAGGCTGATGCGTTAAAGCCACTTGTACTAAGGACAATGAACTGGTCTGACTCAAAGCCAGTGCGGCAGAGTGTGATAGAGGTGGAGCTGAAGGCTCATGAGAGGGTTTCCATTGCTTTTGAAAACGTGGATATTGTTTGGGGAACACAGAGCTGCTACTTTCGATGAGATCCGTATTTATGTTTTGGGTCTCTTGTCCACTGGCTTTGTGTTCTATATTCGGTGTTACATCAAGCAGCTGTAGCTCAGAAACATCCCCATTGCTTTCTGACTCCTATATCTTCTCTCTATCTAGGATACTATCCATATTGGCGTGTCTTTCTGCCTCAGTCAGGGCATTGGCTTTAGCTCCATTCTTTACTGCGCATTTCTATGAGCCTTGCGCTTCGTTCTGGGAGCGGGTGAGGGAGTAGACTGATTTGGCATTTTGTTTTTGCTTCTTTTTGCTTCTTTGCTCTGCTTAGTGCACATTCTACACTTTAAGGAGCCACCCTGAGCATTGTAGAGCGCTGACTGCTCCAGCCTGGTCTCTGTCTTGCCTCTTTCATGCCTTTCGTCCTATATTTTTTTCCCCCTTCCTCCTATTGTGTTTAACAAATGAGAAAATATATCAGACACAACTGCTGAAAGTCTAGGCTTTCGAGGTTAGACTTCAGAGTGTTTTTCCCCCCCCCGGGAATTTGACCAATTTACTCCTGGGTCATCAAGGGGGGCTTCATCAATCCTGCAGGTCGCACAGACCCCACGCCCACTGTCGTGAAGGTGAATACCACCACCCCGATTCCTCGACGTAGTGAAAATTCACTTCGTTCCAGCTTAACCCGGGTAGGGAACGTCTAATGCCTTTCTGGCCGGTCTCCTCCGTGCTGCACTGCTATACTGCTACGCTACTGGCTGCTGGCTCTCGCGTGCCCTGTTTGCACAAAGCTTCTAGACTGCCAATTCCGTCTCTGGAGTCTGTCACACCTGCCTCCTTCACAAGGACATCCGACCCACCTGGAGTAATCCTGCTTTTCTCCGCTTTCGCCGCTCTTGTTTCAGCGCGTCCCGGTAGCGCTTGGCCTTACAGACGGAGGTTGTGCAGTGTAAAATAGCCGGGATGCATCCAGGAATTCAGTCGTGAGCCCTCCATTCTGCTCCGATCACGAAAGAGGGTGGGGCAAGAGGAGGATGCTGGAGTGCTAACAGCCGTGTGTGTGGGGAATGCCAGCTGTCATCACCACCTTTGAAATGAAGTCAATAAATTCTTGCTTCTAGCTGTTGATGAGGTAGTTACGCAGCTCCTGCCCTCAGTTCTTCCATCCTCATCCTGACTCTGAGTAACTCCGTCCCAGACCAGTCATCATGACCCAGGCAACATAGACGTGTACTGCACTGCTGTAGTGTTGACGTTTTTGCAGAATTTTGCATGGATTTTTGTTTGTTAACTAAAGTGACCATTCTGGTCTATAAAGAACCAGAAAAAAGGAGAGAACCCTGCAATTAAATCTGGCTAAGTGTGAAAGGGCCAATCACCTCCAGGGAAAAAAACGATCGCCCATCACTCAGGCCCCAAACATTGCAAATCAATCATCTCAAGAAAGTTCCCGCATTATTGTTCAACACACCCTCCCTCACTGTCAGCCACCACATGAATCATCAATCATCACTCACAATCACTCAATAATCAGATCACTCAATGGTGCAATGGTTAGTTACCTGTTCCAATCAAAGTACAGTGGTAGGTACACTATCTCCCCTTTGATGCAAGCGACAGATTGGAATTTGGCTTGGAAATCAAACGATTTTCTGGGGCAGCCATCCTAGATGATGAAAAAAACAGACAGATCATAGGAGTGGACCATACAGGTTAATTAATTTTCGCTAAGGAAATTTGTAAAGATCAATCACCTCCAGGGAAAAAATGATCGTCCATCACTCAGGCCCCAAACATTGCAAATCAATCATCTCAAGAAAGTTCCTGCATTACAGTTCAACACACACCTTCCCTAACTGTCAGCCACCACATCATCAATCATCAATCATCATCACTCACACAATCACTCACTGACCATTGCAATAGTTCTAGTTTCCTCTTCCAATCCAAGCACAGGTAGTTAGGTATTCATTTTTGATGCAGGGAACGCATTGGAATTTGGTATTAGCAGGCACTCTTGTAAATCAACGATCTTCTGGGGCACACCTGCGAGTGCTAATTGATGCAAAAAGGAATAGTCATGGAAGGGGGGCAGGCATTGTCTCCAATGTCATGAAGGAATTGTGGAGGCTTCTTCATTGCACACTGGTCCAACTTCAATCTACCAATATATGTGACTACAGGACAAGCCAGATACATTATTGCCAGCCTGGTGAGCTCTGGCCATTGGCGCATCTTCCCATACCAATACATCAATTAATTTTGATCCACACAGACCTCTTTTGGATCATCCAGATACTAGTGGAACATCCTGGATGGTCATTGGTGCTGCCACTTGCTCAACCTGTTTTGCTATCGCCTCTGCACTGGACTTGAGCCCTTCCGATTGAAACCAATACAAGGGTTAGGTCCGGTCCTTCTGTTGCTGTTATTGCCATGTTCTGGTTGATGGTGTCGTTGGCTGCTGTGAGACAAGACTGCTCTCTCTGGAAGTTGAAGGTCGCACCCCAAAACTGTGGGTTGGGACTCAAAGTTCTAGCCATTCTTCTTCCAAGTCTCCGGATGCTCTACAGTTCACTGGCTGTATTTTAAAACTTCCCCTTCAGAAAAAGGAATGAAAGTGGGCAGAAATTTTTGTACCATGGATCAAGTAGTGCAGCACAGATATAGCCTTTGAAAGCGATGATGTCATGATGCAGCATTGTATTACAAGCCAAGTAAAGGATTAAGCTCTTAACCAAGGCATGCACTTCTGTGTTTTCATTCACACCTGCGGGGGCAAACCTTTCAGACACCTTTTTTACCTGGTCCTGTAGGAGATGCAACAATGGGATAGCTTGGCTCATCGTACTGTCCTCCTTGCTAAAGTCCCGTGTAAAATCCTCAAAAGGGAGTAGCATCTGTCTATGGCATTTGACTAGGCCCCATTTGTCTGCATTCATGGTCATAGCTTTCCGAACTACTTCCCTCCTCTTCGAATGACATAGTCGTTGATCTGTTTGTACTACTCAAACAGACATTGCAACATGTAATTGGTTGGGTTCCAACGTGTTGGCACCTCCTGTATCAGGGCTTTAATTTAACTGGTGCTCTAATAGGATGCTGAATAATCCGCAACTGCTTACAGGCTTTAAAAGAATGGCTGAAATTAGTGCAGATTCTTCTGCAGCTGGTAAATATGTTTCAGACTATGCCTTCTTTTTTGATGAAGCCTTGCACCAACAGGTTGATTCAATGGGCCAAACACAGGACCCTGAAATAGACTCCATCTGACGTGGCCTTGACTATGTTACTGCCAACGTCCGTGGCAACAAATCCAAATTCTGAGACCTCTGGGTCGCAGCCATTCATACACATTGCTGTTAAATACCTCCAAGATGTTTACAGCTGTATGGGATTTCTCCATGGCGAACATGGCCATTGTTGCATGCTGCCGAACGCTCTTAAAACTTTATTCAGCGCCAAGAACTGCAAATATCTTTTGCTCTTCCCCTGTAAAAGAGATCCAATGTGCAGTTATGCACATGTAATCAGTTGCATGACAACTGGTCCTCATGTCTGTTGTCAGGTGGATGCCGGTGTGAACAACACTTTGCTGCAAAGCTTGTCCAACTGTCGTGTAGTTCCTATAACACCTGTATAGGATCTGTGTGTTTAGACATCATACACTGCGGGACTGATGTCCAGACTGATTCCAGACACCCCCACCGGGTACGTTAGCCTGTGTACCAGCTAGCTCGCTATGCCACTATAACCTCCTCTTACCAAGGAGAGAATAGTTCTTGGCAACTATCGAACATGACAACCCTGATCCCTCAGGACCGTGGAAACAGAAACTTACTTTTCGCTCAGTCACTCGTGCTCACTTTTTCTCAGAGAGATACACAGAATAAAAGGCTGAGATGTTTTTCAATAAGCATTTATTGAACAATCGTTATTCTTGCATAAAATAAGTGTACTGAAATCACCAGTAGACAGTAGCATATATAGATGAGTAGCAGCACTAAGAAAGTAAACAGATGGTAGGTTTCTACCATTTTGCTAAAATCATAACTACAGGCAAGTATATAAAATACATGGCAATAAAATGCGTACTCCTACAATGCAACCCTAACTAGATGTACCTAAGTGTACCCAGCATGTGAGTAGGTGTAAAGCCAAGAATCCCTCTAGGATAAAGCCAACCCCATTACCTGATGTGAGACTGCGGGACCCCGTTCTCGTCTCGAGCTGAACACCCCGCAAGGCATGTCAGACCACTGCGGGCTGGAGTATCTGCATGCAGGAACCTCAGCGTCTTGCGTCAGTGTGTCGGCCAGGAAGTCCTGATCTCCTCTCTCTATCTCGGCAAGATGTGATGTTTATATACCCTAAGGTATCCCCAGGGGTTTTACCTTGCTGTGCCAGTGTCGGACTTAGGATGACGTTGGGAATGAACTTTATACACATTTATTATGCAGGAGATGGTGGTCCTGCTGTGTTCCAAGAAACTAAGAATCCTCATGCATAATTTATGAGGCCAGTGTACAGGGAAAACCCTACGTACTGTGTATAGTATTGTAACTAGGCAAAAGGTCAGTCCCTCAAATCTGTTATGTATGTAGTATAGGAGAGAATGTAGGTGAAGGGTTATGATGTTACCTGGACCTATATCGGGTACCTATATGAAATATAACACCCACTCCTCATCCGACTGGACGACATAACTAAATTCTAGCGTACTACCAAGGCGTCTAGAGGTTTGTAAGCAATAAATAAAAATAAAAAACATTTTTAAGAAAAGTCAAAAATGCGTTAAAAAGCCCTTTAAAGTGTTCTACAAAAAAAATCATTCAAGTAGTGGCTCTAAAGTGTCCGTTTATATAGTCCGAAGAGCTACAAGCATCTGAAAGCCATGCAGGTCGAAAGGTTTTAATTTGGATTTTCGAAAAAGGTAAAAAGCCATATCTTCCCAGCGTGCGACATGCCAAATGTTTATGTGTCCTTGCTGGTAGACGCAACATTGCTGCTGTCTGCATACAAAGCTGACGATCCCTGTAACACCTCACAAAGAATGTCATTTGAGCACAGATGATCTTCCGTACTGCCTGCAGCAGATGCCGGGACAGCCTGTGCCACATCCAAGTCCTGAGTGTTGGAGGAGCCAGTGTCCATACCAACAGGAGCAGAAACTACCTGTAGTGGCTCTAAGAATGCTGCCAACAACATGGGAATGCGCTGAGGACACTGCAGAACATGGGCCGTTATCGGGTCCAGTAAAGCATCAACGTCCGGTGGCGCAACCGACGGAAATGTCAGACAGAGGTCCAACATGCATTCTTCTCCGCAGAACAGGCATCGGAGAACAGGTAGGACGTAGTCCATCCAGAATGGTCTAAATGACAGGAACCAAGAGGCGCCCAGTTCCCGTAGGTGAGGTGTGCCCAGATGTTGTACCCTGCGATCACGGTATTTGCGCTCCAGGAGAGCTGTTGCTATCTCCTTGGTGGCTGGGACGTCCATTGTGTAGCAGAAAGGCAACAATCAGGATTCCTGCTATCAGAAACAGGATCAGGGGAAGCCCTCCAAAAATGCTTCCAAAGACGAAATGTATAAAGTTTGGTATAACTCCGAGGACCGTCTGAAAGGTGCTTAACATTCCTGAACCTATGGTCTTAAATAGGTGTACAATACCTGTCGTATCAGACATGTTAAAGATACGACTTACCATTTCTGTGAAATGGAAGGGGCAGTTTGTATGTATAAGTGCCTGTATCTCTGCCGAGGACCTTGCGGTCTGGAGATCAAAAGTCTCCCAGGCGGAGGTTATGGGCACGATTTGTTGTAAAAGCATGGCTTTCATTCTGCTCAGAGTATCAAACCGTATAAAGGAAACATCTAGCGAAGGCTATAACGGCGCCTCCCTTACTGTATGTGTTGGTGGAAACAATACTTGCATACAGCAAGTAACCCTGGAGCTCACGGTGACTAGATATGCGATGCCCGGAACCATCCCACAACAACCTTGATCATTCAGCATCAAGTAACTCCCATTCGAACACCGGATTAATCACAGCTGCCGGGGTACCTCTTAAATGACAGGACAAGTTCGTCACAGACCCATTACAAGCCCCGTGTAGCATAATATCCTGGCATATGAGAGATCCACTTAACGCGTTCTCGCAGTTAGTTCCGCTTAGAAGCACTTCGAGATCCCCACTCCTGCATCAAAATCTGTATGGTAAGTCCCAGGATTCCTTGATGAATTCCTTACCCATTTTTTCATATCTGCCTGCCTGTTGCTGTTCTAGGCAGTACTGAAACTGGAAAGTTGCGACCGGTAATGTTATATGGCCGTGGATTAACCACTCTGTGCACGGTGACTCTGCCACAGTAAAGGGTAACTTATCCAGCTTTTCAATACGCAGCATTGTATATTTTGCTCCCCTCTGTGCCATTTTCATCTGTTTTTCTGTTAGATTGTGTGCAGAAAACAAGGACGTACTCTTGATAAAACGCCAAGGCACATAACCGGCGCGCAATGACTGCAGCGTCCAGCTCAACAAAATAATAGAACGTAACTGTGACTGTCCGTGTTGCAATATGGACAAATCCTGTTCTAATTCTACGATAGCAGAAGATACAATGTTGCCTAGTGAATATATCCTGGATGTTAATGTAGTCATGCCATTATCAACTACGGCTAATGCCTTTTCTAGGTTAATTCTATCTATTTCTCTTAATCTCTCTGCTGCTTCTTCTTGTGAGATTTTGCAGATTTCGTTATAGACAGCATATAAAAAACGTTTTTGACGTGGTTTTCTGGGACCTAATAAAAAGTCCCATAGGTCCACATCCTCTGTCAGTAAGGACAAGTGTTGTTTCACCTGGGGTAGTGTTGAGGTCTTTAGCCAATCGAGGCATAACTTCCCAAACTATATAATGTCACTACCCCCGGATGTTCTCGTTGTACATATCATGGGTCTGGCCTATGGATACTAAACCCTTCGGTGGTACCCCTGAATCTTTCCTGACATCTGTTCGTGTCTGTGGGCCAAACCAACCATCCCTTCCAACTGGGGTCTGATCTATTGTATTGCAATATGTCATCCTTCTTAGCCCCTCTATCTGGTGTAAAATTCCCCTCGGTGTTTAACGGTGTTGAAATTTGAGGAGTGTTCAAGTCCTTACTCTTGGCTAGTCCAAGAGTCCTGCATCCTACCTTTTACAATAGCGCATGCTGCACTGTATTGTTGCTTACTTCCAATGGCCGGTTGAGCAGATCCGTCGGTGTAAATAATGTATTCATACCGATCTAGAGGCATTATTTCATTTGGTAGAGGATATTCTTGTTCGTATTGCAGGAATGCTTGTATCTTTAGACTAGGGTCATATCTGTATTCTACATCTGTTGCAGTAAGAGAATTAGCCCACTGCATCCATCTTGGATGTAATGCTTTTGCATTTGGGACACTTGCCTTTGTGGCAGCCTCTAAGGCTGGTACTGAGGTTACGATAATTATTCGTTTCCCTTGAGCCAGTGCTCTTTCTCTCACTACAGCAGTCTGTACTGCTGTCAGAATCTTTTCTGTGGGTGCAAAACGCATTTCAGCTTTAGTGTACAAATGCGATTTATATGCAATTGGTACTGTTTCGCCTTCATTGAAGGTTAAGTAAGTGTACCCTGATTGACCTGCGACTACACGGATCACCAGGTTGCGTACGTTTACGCGTGTCTGTAAGTGTTTTGATTATATAATATCAGCTTGTAGGGAACGAAGTATATGTGTGTGTTCCTGTGTCCATTGTCTAACTGAAAAGTCAGGTCTTATGAGGTCGTAGAAAGGTGTTACTTTCTCTGCGTAATCCAAAATGTATGTTCTGCCAAAATTCAGAAATCCCAGTATGGACTGCAAATTTTTCAATGATTTTGGAGGCTGGAGCAGCGCACTTTTCCAAACAATGGGCTGCCAGGCTTTTGCCTTCACTTGAAAGCTCATATCCCAAAAATAGGACATTGAGGTGGGCTATTTTTGGTTTTTTTAAATTAAATTTGTAGTCCTCAGAGGCGAAACCCAAAATTATGGTGCTCACCCTGGTCAAGTGTTCCTCTAAGTCATCATCCGTCAGATAAATATCCTCTACATAGGATAATGCTTCCTCATCCAAATTCTGTAGTAACTCTGTTACCGTCCTTGAGAATAACCCCGGGCTGTTCTTATACCTTTGGGGGAGTCGACAAAATTGATGCTGGGACCCTAGCGCTGAGAAGGCTGTCAAATATCTGCTTTCAGGTGCTATGTTTTGGCAGAAAAATCCATTCACCAAGCAAGCTTGACAAAATAGATCTGACTTGGTACCTTCCATTTCGGGCAACTGTCTGCCACAAATTCTAAGAATCACACTCCTTCCAAAGAAGAAAAAGGGAGGAGGTTCAGCGCTAACATTTTTGCCAGCTTTCCATTGCACAAACGTGCGTTTGGGTGGTTCCGCTCATAGGGCGGCTCCTGCCTAAATATGCCCGGAATAGAAGCCTGGATTTTCTTCTTTTCTGGGACCACTGACACAAGCATCTTTTGAGAAGTAGATGGTGGTGGCAGACACAATGTGCATCATGGTGGGACAGTCACTGTATGCTGTGGTGTCTCCATCTCACTCAGAGTCTTGTGCCATTGCGAAGTCGCTGAGGTGGGTGATTCTGATGCCGCACTGCTGGGGACAGGGCTGCTTTTCTTGAAGATGTCACCCTCTTCTTCCTCATCATCATCTTGCATTGTGATTGGACTTGTAGCTGATGTTCCCCAACTCTCCTGACCACCTCGACCATGTTTAGCAACATTTTTAAGGCGCTCCTTCCACTTAATTGTGTGGTGTTTTTTTCACATCGGTCATTTGTCCTTAAGTACCATAATTTTTACCAGGTTTACCTCGACGAACATTCATATGACAAATGCTGCATAGTGCAAAGTGCTCCCCCTCTTTGCTAACCGTAAAAAAGTCCCAAGCTGGGGAGGAGTACTTTTTTACTGTGCCAATGCCTGAAGACGAACTGGAGGTAGGTGGGAGTGTTGTTGATTGCCTCTCTGCTTCTCCTGAGGTAGACGTTGGTGCAGGTCTCAGTTGGGGCTTTGCAAATATGGGAGCTGGTGGCGGTGCTACCTGTGCCACATCCCTCGGAGCAGGTTAAACAGCAATGTCAGACTCCTCTATGTCACCTCCCACAATGACTGCCACGTTGTCATCATTAAGGGTGGATGGAGCTGGTGTAGTAGCACTCCGCGGAATTTCACGGAGTTACTAAAAAACTCCATGAAATTCTGCGGAGTTCTGTGGCTGGCGGAGTAACTTATTGCCTCCCCCTTTCCCCCTCAGGCCCGCACCCCCAGCTAACCCCCTGGCTCCCCTCCCTCCCTCCCTCCCGCTAAACCCCCACCCCTCCCTCTTGCGTAGTAGACTAGCAGTGCTGAGTGGAGTAAGCGACTTACCGTTCTCCTCCAGATGGTGTCCTGACTCCTGCCTGCTCTGCTCCTGCTGTGGCTCGCTCCACTCGCCTACTGCTGCTTGGCTGCTCCAGTGTTCAATCAATTCCAGGAAGAACTGCAGTGTGCATGGCGTACTGCATGAAGGCATGCCTGACCCCAGGCATGCCTTCAGTTACGCAGTACGCCATGTGCACTGCAGTTCTTCCTGGAATTGAACACCGGAGCAGCCGAGCAGTGGTAGGTGAGTGGATCGAGCCGCAGGAGCAGGCAGGAGTCAGGACACCGTCTGGAGGAGAACAGTAAGTCTCTTACTCCGCTCCGCTGCGATTGCAGAGATTTTTTTAAAACTTTGCACTCCAGACGGAGTGCGGAGTTTTAAAAATCTGCAAACTTCGCTGGCGGAGCGGAGTTATCCGCCCACGCTTAGTCGTCATCTACCTCAACATCCCCTTCCATAAGTCTTTCAGGAACTTATCTTTTCCCTTGCCTCTCCTGTTGCCTCCTGGACTCTGCCGGGGTCCACTCCATGTCTCTATCATCACCATCAGAAGTGGTGCTTGAAGACGGCGGTGGAGTAGTACCCTTCCTTTTCCTTTTTGCAGATCTGGGAGCTAATGATTCTAAAGGAGGAGGTTCTTGCTCAGAAGGAAGCTCAACCTCCTGTTCTGCTCCAACATCAGGAATATGTACTACTGCTGGCTGCAGCTGCTGTCCACTTTGCTCTGTTTCCTGAAATTATTGTGCACTACTTTGCGAACACTACTCGTAGGTGTCGACATGATTGTGGTGGCCGCTTCACTGACAGACATGGTCCTGAGCTTACGTTGGAAAGGTGCTGTTGATGCAGAAGTGTTGCTCCCAGGTTGCTCCCCGGAGGTCGGTGCAGCAGGCAGAAGTTTGCTGAAAAAGGTTCTGTCCGGCATGTCAGTGATGGAAAGTTGCTTCTTCTCACTGTCTATTTTCTTGGCAGCATCTTTCTTTGGGGCCATCTTCTTAAAGCTGGCAGTTGCACCAAGCTACACAAGCGGAAGTGATTAGAGGGCTGACATGTGACTGCACATGCCTTCTGTTTGGCAGTACTGTGGGTGATGTCTCTTCTCTTGTGCACCTAAAAGCAAACAAGCAAGAAAGAAAATTATTGAAGGGCATACTTACAAGCCCCGTTTAACGACGTTCCTGTGGCGATAGGAGCTTTGCCTTATTTACAAGGCGGCGTTAAGCCACTTAATGTGGCTTAATGCCGCCTTGTAAATAAGGCACCCTTTCACGCTATATGTAGCATGAAAAGGGTGGGCAATGGGTGTTGCAGTGGGTGTCCCACTGCAACACACATTGATTTTGATGCTGCCCCCTATTTACAAAGATGGCGTAAACAGGAGGCAGCGCCAAAATTAAAACCAGGGAAAACCTGGTGTTAACATGGCGAAATGAGGAGAAATGCTTTATTTCTCCTCATTTTCGCTGTTTCTATGTGTGCTGCATAGAAACAGCAAAACGCCATGAACTATGGTTTATGTGCAGGAAGGTGTCCCTTCCTGCACATAAACAATCATTCCCTCAATGCAGGCACCCTTGCACTATGGTGCAATGGTGCCTGCTTTGGTGCTAGGCAGCTTAATTTAGCACCAGCGCTAGGGAAAACGCAGGTATGTGCCGTATCTTTGTAAATACGGCTCATCCCTGCGTTTTCGGAATGGCGGAGTGTGGCGTTAGCATTTTGTGCTGAACACCACACTCTGCCATTCCTTTGTAAATATGCCCCCTAGTGTGATAAGTGGCATTGTTTGGGGTTTGAATTAGTACAGACAAAGGCAATATTAGTGTGGTTGTTTTGTTAACATAGGTAACCAGTTTAAAGTCAAACCACACCACCATGCCATAATTCCCTATCAGAATATAACACACAATAAACAGAATGATAGAGCTCTTTCCTTTATGTTCAATATATTCTCAAGGAAACACATGTGACACTCAGGGAACTAAATGGGCAAATGGAATACTAATCTTTTCAAAAATGAATGATGGTAGAGTCTAAAGTGCACCACAGCCAGGGTGTCCACCAGGAGGAGATTGAATTATGTACCTAAAAAACTAAATGCTGTTGTGTGCCTATGGTGGATGGATGAATGGATGGATTTATGGATGGATGATGGATCCACCGAGGCAAAACAGGAAGAAATAATTTAAAATAAAAAATATTTTCCCAAAAATAAATTCAAAACAAATTGCAAAAAATTATTATGTAAAGAAATAAAAATAAAAAATGGAATAAAAAAATTCAAAAATTAAATAAAAAGAATTAAAATAAAAAACAGTAGAATAAAAAACATTAAATTAAACAATTAAAATAAAAGAATTAACAATAAGGGAAAATATCCTCAAGCATGTTATTAAACTGATATCTTATCCTTCCATGCAAGTCTTTGGCAAAGGCACTCTGGCTGGCTATACAAAATGGCTGCCAGCCACATGGTTACAACAACAGCAACCAGCAAGGAGGCATGGCCACAGCAAAGAACACATGCAGGCCTATGGCAAAAGCACGCTAGCTGGCTACACAAAATGGCTGCCAGCCACATGGTCACAGCAACAACAACAAACAGCAAGGAGGCATGGCCCCAAGAAAGAACACATGCAGGCCTATGGCAAAAGCACACTGGCTGGCTAGTGGCTACACAAAATAGCCACCAGTCACATGGTCACAGCAACAACAACAACCAGCAAGGAGGAATGGCCACAACAGAGAACACATGCAGGCCTATGGCAAAAGCACACTGGCTGGCAACACAAAATGGCCTCCAGCCACATGGTCACAGCAACAACAACAACCAGCAAGGAGGCATGGCCCCAACAAAGAACACATGCAGGCCTATAGCAAAAGCACACTGGCTGGCTAGGGACTACACAAAATGGCAGCCAGTCACATAGTCACAACAACAACAACAACAACAACCAGCAAGGAGGCATGGCCACAACAAAGAACACATTCAGGCCTATGGCAAAAGCACACTGGCTGGCTACACAAAATGTCCACCAGCCACATGGTAACAGCAACAACAACAACCAGCAAGGAGGCATGGCCACAACAAAGAACACATGCAGGCCTATGTCAAAAGTACACTGGCTGCCTACACAAAATAGCCGCCAGCCACATGGTCACAGCAACAACAACAACCAGCAAGGAGGAATGGCCACTACAAAGACACATGCAGGCCTATGGCAAAAGCACACTGGCTGGCTACACAAAATGGCCACCAGACACATGGTCAAATAACAACAAGCAGGAGGCATGGATAACAAAGAACATGTACAGGCCTATGGACACTGACTAAAAATGGCCCATGGCCACATGGCTTAGGGAACAAAGACAAATGGTGGCCGATGGCAAACACAAACACACTGGCCAGACAAAGGAGACATGGTAACACAGAAAAAAGAGCATTAATTCAGCAATGCCAAAACCAAAAATTAACTGGGCTAACACATTTTAAAACAACACACATCCTCCAAATGCATGAAATATAATTACCCCACCTACACACTGTTTGCAGAAAAAAAAATTGAAATACCCCCAAAAACACATTTTGTAATTTAATCCAATACCAACCATGGCCTAAATGATGTTTCAATTCAAAAGACACCACAGAAACAGAAGTTACTTCTGTAATTACTGATACAATTTGCAAAGGGTTATGTGGTGTACAAATTAATTTGTTGTTTTTATGTACCCATAACTAATACTGGGCCTACAGATTTGAAGGCCATTTGGCAGACTAGGCCACATAGTGAATTAAATGAATATTTAAAAAAAAAAAATTAATGGAGAAAATGTACTGGACTGTGCATCATTTTTCCTTTACAAAAGAAGAAAAATTGCATGCAAAAATATAACTAGAACCCTACTGAAACTGCAGGCCACCCACCACAATAAATTTTGAGAATCAAATAAAAGTACAAATAAATCCTGGTGCATTCCCCCAATCAAACAAACAACACCCTTATGCACCAGTTTTTCAACTAACTTGTGAAATCGAAAATACAAAGTCCTTAAATCCAATGGTATATATGCAGCAGACAAGGAGAGTGATCCTTCCAGCTCCAAATCCCAAGGAAAAGTGACCAGGAGATGGACAAAGCACTGGGAGTAGCCTGCTAGACAAGAACAGGAAGTTGAAGTCTCTGGGGCAATTCCTTCATGTTGGAAAAAAAAGTTTTAAAAAAAGGCTTCTCACACAAAAAAAACCTCCAATGGCCAGCTGGAGAAGAAAATCCACTCAAAAAGCCTCTCAGCTGCATCTTGAGCACAAAAGCTGCTCAAACACTCTGTTTGCGATCACGAGCGGCACTACATTGGCACTGTCGTGGCTGGAAGCTGTGTGACTGAGGGTGAATTCTTGTGGGAGCTCGCTAGCGGTGCGAAGGAGCGTGAAGTGTCACGCGCTCTAGCAATAGGCCCGAGAGTATCGTGGCGCTTGCGAGTGAGCACCAAAACAAATCCCAAGCGTGAAAACGGAAAAAAACTCCACTTTGTGCCCGAAAAGTGGAATTCAGGAACTCCACACTCCTCCACGGAGTGCCCGGATTCTGCAAACTCTGCAAGCGGAGTGGAGTTTTACACTGGGGCCTAATTCTCACTCTAGCATTCTCTGCCAGTGAGCTCTGTAACTCTCCAGCATAGGGGAGGAAAAGGTATGGTTGATTAGAAAACTATATAGGACAGATATAACTCCTCTAGAAATTACCCATGTTTTGTGGGCTCTAATTGGTGGCTTTTGTAAAGATACCTCTCTTATTTGCTATTCAGAAAGTGCTCCAGTTGTCTGTATTGCCATAAATTAGCCATTTTGAGCATGTATGTATCTTGTAGTGTAGGTCTTGAAATGTTTTTATATTTAGGACATTATAAATGTGTTCTCATCGTAATTTTTTTGTACCACTGTAAGAAATTGGGTCACTAGTTGGGGAGGGGAGTGAAACCCTACGAAAGCAGCAACCACAATCCTTGCCAGGATGAAGTCACAAGCAAACCCGAAATTAACCTGTGTTCAACTGTCTGGTAGCTTGGAACAAGAGCAGTCAGGCTTAACTTACAGGCAGTGTGTAAAGTATTCAAACAGTGATAAAGTGAAACATAACACAAAATAAATCCTATAACAATTAGGAAAAATAGACTTAGAGTAAAATGTAATAAATACTTTAAGGCCACAATGACAAAATTCAAATCTGTAGAACCAGAGATATGCAATTTTAAAATTGCAAGTGAAAATTGAGTCAAAAAGCACAAAGCAACAACTGTGGATATCTGGTCGTGCTGGACCAGGACAAAGTCACAAGGTCAGGCCAACTGCGATGGAGCATGGGCCAGCTACAGGGAGCTAGTTAGGTCCGCTAAATCCTTGTTGTGGAGCGTTGCGAGGCCCCCCATCGAGGATGCATCGCTCAGCCGAGGTGATGTGAGGTCCTGGTGTGGGGATACATCGTGCAGTGTCGGGTCTGGGGAGCTGCTTGGCTGCGATGTGGAGTGATGTATCATCTTTGAGCATGCTGTTGATGAAGAGCTTGTGATGTGAAGAACGGCACCAAAGATACACACACATTTACTGGTTCCGGGGAGTTGCTGGGCTTGCGATGTGGAGTCCTGCATCGGAGTCGAGGAGGCCATCAGTCAGGGTCTTGCGATACAAAGGCCGGCATCGAGGATGCATTGTATAGCGGTGGTTCTGATGAGGCTGTGATGCAAAGTCCTGAGTCTGCGATGTGTTGTGCAGAGACTCCAATGCGAAGTTCCACGGTGGCAATGCATCTTGCTATGTTGGTGTTGGGGACCAAAGTTAGTAGAGCACCTTTAGGCCCACATCCAATGGCCAGGTGTTAGACCTGTCAGACTTAGGGCGATCTTCCCCCAAATGTTGTGTCTTCCTGCTCCACTTTTGCTGATCTTAATTTTGCTGGCCATACCATTGCTAACCAGTGCTAAAGTGCATGCACTCACTCAAACATGGTAACATAGGCTTATCCCCAATTAGCATTTTTACTTTACTTGTGAGTCCCTAGTAAAGTGGCACTACATGTTCTTAGGGCATGTAAATTAACGACTACTAGTGGGCCTGCAGCACTGATTGTTCCACCCACTTAAGTAGCCCTTTAAACATGTCTCAAGCCTGCCATTATGGCCTGTGTGTGCAGTTTTAAACTGCCATTTCAACCTGGCAAAATAAACTTACCAGGCTCAAATCTTCCTTTTAACACATATAAGTCACCCCTACGGTAGGTCCTGGACAGTCCATAGGGCAGGGTGCAGTGTATTTAAAAAGTGGGACATGTTATTTTAGGTTTTACATGTTCTGGTAGTGAAAGCCTCTTAAATTTGTTTTTCACAACTGCAAGGTTCTCCCGTAGGATAACATTGAGGTTACACTATTACATTTAATAAGCTTTAATTTCCAAATGGGAGCAGGTAACCAGTTTATGTTTGGTGTCTTTAGAATTGTAATGAAAAATCCTCTCTTATGGAAAAGTCAGATTTTGAATTACAATTTAGAAAATTCCAATTTAAGAACTTTGACATTTTCTGGCCTTAGCCATTCAGTGCCTGCAGCCTGTCTCTGGGTCACCTGACTGGGTTTAACTGACATTTGGGCTTTGTGTATTCCTCCTAGACAGCCACACACAATAGAGAGCTTAGGTGTGCCTGGATGGGTCATCTCTGGCAGGATGGAAGGGCGAAGCTGGGCAGAGCCCTACTTACACTTGAATAGGCTGTGTCCTGCCTCCACTGAAAGGACTCCATACCCCCTGTAGGTAGCCTGGAGCCAGGACGGGGAAGGCAGGATGCCTGGGGACTTCAAAAGGAAACCTTTCCCACCTTCCAGAGAAGGGGCACCAGGTATAAATATTAGACCTTAGACATTACCTCTTCAATACAATTCTGGACCTGTGGATTCTCAGCAAGGAAGAAGGACTGCTGTGCTGCTGAAAGGACTGCCACTCTACTAGAATGCTACTCTGAAGGACTGCAGCCATGCTGTGCTGACCTGCTGCCTGTTGCCCTCCTGTCTGGGTGAAAAGGCTTGAACCTGCATCTGTTGAACTCAGGACCCCAAAGTGATTCCAAGGGCTGGTTGGCTAGCTTCCTGCCTAGGGCCTCAGGGACCGAAGGCTACAACAAATTTGTACCCCACACCTGGACTCTGCCATCTGTGAGTCTAGCCTGCCAAGTGGTGCCACCCCAGTCCTGGACCCTTGGAAGTTGGTCTAAAGTGCTCTGTCAGCCTTTGAGGATCCAGCGGAACCGACACATCTTCTCTGCTGTGTGGCACAACCCAAAGCACAACTGACGCATTGCCACTGCAGCATGGATTGGTTCCGTCGCTAAGACCCACCTCATCAGAACTGCCGCAATTTGATGCATCCGTTGCACAGACACTCGCATCCCTCGTTGACAGCATCCTTGACGGCGATAGACTCTGCATCTCATCGTTGCAGCTCATCGAAACCAACGCATTGCCCTGACTGCACACCACATCTCCGACACCAGACTTCACATCGCAAGCCATCGGCAATGGGATCCTCAATGATGATGCAGGACCACCCAGTGCAGCCTTGCTGCATCTCGGCACCGGCGCATAGCTTCTGCTGCGCTACCCATCTTCGTCATGGACACCAGCAACGCTCCGCAAACCAGTACTTAAGGGCCTAACTGGGTCCCTGAAGCCGGCCTGCGCTCCATCGTGGTCATCCTGAACTTGTGACTTTGACCTGTCTGGCATGACCAGATTTCCACAGTTGTCACTTTGTGGTTATTGGTGCTATTGTTACTAATATCTTTGAATCTTCATATCTTCAGGTCTACTGATTGGATTTTTTTTGTTTTGGTCTTCTTTTATTTATTACAAAATACTCTATGTTTCTAAATCTAGTGTGGGAACCTTTTGTTGTGTGTTATTACTGTGTTACTGTTTGACAGGTTGCACAAATACTTTACACATTGCCTCTGAGTTAAACCTGACTGCTCTGTGCCAAGCTTCCTGAGAGCTGAGCACAGGTTAATTTAGGGTTTGCTTGTGACTTCACATTGAGAAGAATTGTGGTTGCTGCTTGTGGAGAGTTTCACCCCCCTCAACCAGTAGCCCAAATTCTTACACCAGTACTAGGATAGTACCACTTGGGAGGGCAGGACTCACAGCTGTCCAAGGCCAGGTACTGGGTTCAAGGTGAAGTAAGCCTGTTCTGTCTCTGAGGCTTCTGATCAGGAGACTAGCCAACTTGGAGTTGCTTTGGTGGTCCTTGGTTCAAGATATAGGTCCAGTCTCAGGAAACAGTGGGGTAGCACAGTAGTGGCAGTACTTCTTACAGCAAAGCAGCACAGCAGTCCTTCTTCTGAGTCTTTCACAGGTCCAGATGTGTACTGAAGAGTCAGGGTCTGAGGTCCAATATTTTACTTGGTGTCCACTTTGAAGAAGGAGCAGTTTCTAGAGGCTTCCACCCCTCTGAGGTATCAGGTATCCCTTTCCTCCCTGTCCTGGTCCCAGCTTGTCTGGGACACAAAAGACTTGTGACAAACCCTTTGTGAGAGTGCTCAGCCAGAGCTTCTGTGATGTGTAAATGTAAGTGTGGTAGGTGACAGCTTATCCCCCTCATGAGATGGCCCATCCCGTCAACACCTATGGGCCTTTGTCTCACTGTCTGGGAGCAATACACAAATTCCAACTGCTAGCTACACCTACTCATGTGACCCAGGACCAGGCTGCAAGCACCAAATGGTTAGGAAAAGAAAATGGCAACTTTCTAAATGTGGCATTTTCAGAATTGTAACAAAAAATCTGAGTTTACCATTAAAGAGGGATTTTAATTACAATTCTATAGATACCAACCTCGACCTGTCTACCTGCTCCCAATTGAAAGTTATCACTTATTAAATGTAATAATGTAACACAATGTTATCCTATGGGATAAGTAGGCCTTACAGAGTGAAAAATAAATATAAGAGTATTTTACTACCAGGACATGCAAAACTTAAAAGTACATGTCCAACTTTTTAAATACACTATACCCTGCCCTTTTGCTGTTCAGGCCTACCCTAGGGGTGATTTATATGTATTGCAAAGGAAGGTTTGAGCCTGGCGAAAGGTTTATTTTGTCATGGCGAAATGGCAGTTTGAAACTGCACATGCAGGTGGCAATGGCAGGCAGTAGCGGTCGGTGGTGGGAGTGCTGCCGGGCGCTGACGTGGGGCGGGGGAGGGGCAGGGTGGGGGGTAGTAAACTACGGATTATGGCCGATTACAGGTAAGTACACATATAAATAAATAAAACGAATTTCGTAGCGCGCGCTGCATCGCATTTGGCGATGCAGCGCGAGAAACGAAATTCGTTTTATTTATTTATATGTGTACTTACCTGTAATCGGCCGTAATCCGTAGTTTACTACCCCCCACCCTGCCCCTCCCCCACCCCACGTCAGCACCCGGCGGCACTCCCACCACCGGCCGCTACTGATGGCAGGTCTGAGGCATGTTAAAGACCCACTTAAGTGTGTGGCACAATAAGTGCTGCGGGCTCACTACAGCCATTTAATTTACAGGCCCTGGGCACACGCAGTACCAGTTTATTAGGGACTTAAATTAAATGTGCCAATTGGGCATAGGCCAGTTGTACCATGTTTAGAAGGGAGAGCACAAGCACTTTAGCACTGGTTATCAGAGTCCTAAGGCCAACAAAACGAGACCAGCAAAAATAGCAGGGGTAAAGGCTACAGGTTTGGTAGAAGACCACCCTAAGCCTGACAGGTCTAACAACCTCTGTGTTTCCAGTAGATAGTCTTCCCACCCACCTGCACTCCAACATTGCTCCAAATGGGTGCATTTGAGTGTAACCTAGGGTCCACTCCCAATAATTCCCGGTTAAAAAACATAGTTGAGGTCACGGGGTCTTTGAATAATTTGTGCGTTCGTGTATTTGTAAATCGTATAAAACTCTTTGTTGCCATCCAGTATTTTCTTATCACATTGCTTACACAAGGGAGGGTCTTCAGGTCTCAGGAACTAATATTCCAACCGTGAGAGTTGAAGCACATTATAACTTCTCATGTGTGGTAGGAAAAAACCTCCACATTCAATATACGCAAGTAATTTGGGGGTGTTTTCAATCCTGGCTTTGTTCAACTCCAAAAACATACCATGTACTGTCTCAATCTATTCTGTCCAGAGTAGACTTAGAGATAAGTAAGGGCAGAATAGTAAATATGTGAATATAGAGGGGAACTACTGTCATCTTGATTACCTGGAGTCTCCCAAAGGGAAAGTTTCAATTGTGCCCATCGAGCCATGCCATTTGGTGTACCGAGCATCAAATGGTCTAGATTGTTACGACCATATGCTCCAGTCCTCTGTTTAATATCATGCATAAGTATCTAATTCCATTTCTGATCCACTTCATTGCATAGCCACACATGTTCTCTTTTACACTTTTCCCAGCTGATCTTATATCCAGAAAACTGAGAAAACCTATGTATCAGTGACATTAAAGCCAGAATAGACATGTTTGTTTAGGTAAGTGTTAATAAAGGGTCATGAGTGTAGAGCTAGAATTTTATTGGACCAACTGGTGTATCTAGTAACACTATATGCGTGGAAGTTTGTATGGCTACTGAGAGTGGTTTTAGAGCTACCAAGAAAAGTAAGGGGGAGAGGGGTCATCCTTGACGTGCACTCTTCCTAAACTCAAACTGCCTGGAAAGTAATCCCTCACAGTTAACTTTGGCCATAGTTTGTTCATAAAGCCATTTCACTTTAGCTAGAAAGCCATCCGCAACGGCTATTTTGTAAGGTACTAAAGCAGTATGCCCACTCTATGCGATCAAATGCTTTTTCAGCTTTGAGTGATAATGCAATGCGTTTGTTGGCAAATCTTGTGAGGACCACAATAAGTGGGCTAATGTTAGCAATTAGTTTGTTGCGGTATGGCCAGGGACAAAGCCCACCTGTAAATTATGTAGCAGTGAGGAAATTACCTTTCGCAGCCTGGTAGCTAAGTCTTTAGCTAAGATTTAATATTTATATTAATAAGAGAAAATGGCTGATATCTACCACAGTCCAGGAGATATTTGCCTTCTTTGGGTATAAGACAAATGACCGCTTTGTTCGTGGTACAGCCCAATTAACCTGCAGTTCCTACTTATTTATATGCTGCAAATCAGTGTCAACAAAGACACCCCTGTCTTGTAAAAGTCCCCTGTGAATCCTTCCTCTCCTGGTGACTTGCAAGTGAGCAGCTCCCTAATAGCTGTCTGAGGCTCGTCTAGGGTTATTCCAACCTCCAACAAAGATCTCTCCTCTACTGAGCGGGATAGTATCCTCAAGAGTCTCAGAAATATCTCCTCTGCTTCCCTGTTCCTTCAGCTTCTAATTATAAAGTTGTTCATAATATGAGGCAAAAGCTTCAGCTATCTCTACATGGTGGGTTAATGTAAGACCCAGTGTGCTGTGTATGGCTGCCATTGACATTTGAAACTTCCTCTGTTTGAGATTAAATGCAATCCGTAGTCCTGCCTTATCACCTCTCTTGTAGTGGTGCCACCTCAACTTTATGAGATAATTTCAGCTTTATTTGTGAATAGGCCATCGAATGTCATTAATTCCACCTCCAATCATTTCATTGGTTCAGGAGATGGTATAGCTACGTACTGAGGAGTTGTTGCATGGATTGTTCAAAGCGTCCTTGATCAGTAGAGGATTTCCTGCGTGCAATGGCAGTGTCACACATGCGCAAGCCCATACATGTTGCTTTACCTGCTGCCCATAAAGTTTGGCCTGATATTTCTGGGGATTTGTTTTCTGACATGTCTAACCTAATGTAGGAGTGAAGTCTTTCCTTCCTGTCTGAGCTTTTAAGTTTAGATACCTACATGCACTACATCATGGAACTACAAGTTCTAGTTGTGGTTGCATCAGTAGGTATTCTGAAATACCCCCGGGGCATATTTTGCAACTTGTTGTGGGAGGCTGCATCAAAGCTTGTGCCAAAACAAGGACAACACGGGATTATGTTCTATGTGAATATTCCTTATTGCGCAGATGTAAATGTTGCCATGTGTCTATCAGTCTGAAATCTCTGTAAATTTCATTCAAAACAGCCCTATCAATCTTGTTCTGATGGTTAATGGGGCCAGTTTTTTCCAGTAAGTATTCTATGGTTAAATTCTAGATTCCCCTATGATTATGAGCTCAATTTTAATCAGAACTCTCAATATTTTGGAAATTAAGTCCCATTAGTAGAAGTGAGTGCATATATTAAACCAATCAGTACAATCATACTCATTATCTAGACTTTCACAAATTCATATGTAGCATAGGGGACTGTCCATGTTTTTATAATTTTATGGGTTAATATTTGTTGTATTAGTATTGCTACTTTGTATTTCTTTGCAAGTCTAGGTTCTTTGTACCGGAACTCTGGAACTGCCATTACGCAGAGGGTGCATATTCAATCTTGTTTCAGGTTTGGTGCATCTAAGTCTGAAAGGCATATCTCTTGTAAGAGGGCAATATCTGTGTTTTAGAAGGCGTGGATTATCAGGGCAAAAGGGTGTGTCACCTATTCATTAGTCTTGCTGCATGTGGGATATAGTGTGATTCTCTATGCATTGGATTGTAAGTATCTGTAGATGAATGCAGTTGTAATACCTTACTCACAGCAGCCCCCAGCCATTTATAAGTGAATGCTGTAGTCAGTCTTGTAGGGTTTAGACCAAAATTGATTGTTTGCTGTGTCCAGCTTGTCTGCAGTTGAGGACTTGTTTAATCACTTTCTCTACCTCCGCTCTCTCTTCGAGGTCATGCTGTTGTGCATCAATTCGGCACTCCATAGTGGTTGAGGGTGATGACATTTTCTGGTTTGAGATATCCATTCCCTTGTCACTCATAGCATCAAGGAATTGTTCCAGATCATTTGTCTCTTCAAATTCTTTTATGTTACTGTCAAACTTGAACTGCATTTTCGTTGATTCCAAAAGGATGTATCAGATCTCTCTCTTCCATAGATGTGGGCAAAGTGCCAAAAGTTGTTTCCTCTTCAAATTAGTTTCACAGGAGAATTCCATGGAAGATTAAGATTTTCTGGTTCTCAGGTTGGTAGGGCCATGCATCTTCCCTTCCTGTATAATGTGTCTAGTTTATTGATGCCAAAGGCAAGAAGCTAGGATTTGATGAGGATTGCTTCATACACTGTCACTTCTGGTCCTCAATGCCCTTAAAACAGAAACTGTATCTCCGGGGTCAATACTAAATACCAATGTATCCACTGATTATATAAATACCTTGATTTCCACCAATTCCTTCAAAATTGTGTCCAGTATGGAATCTGCCACAGAGGATGTGCCCGCCAATTCTCTATCTTGCTGCTTCAGCTTTGTTTTGTTAGTTACAGCTTCTAAAAAGAGGGCCAGGCTGACTCGTTTAACCTTCAACAAATGCAAGGGACATTCTCAGGCCTAATATCCACAGATATATTATCGGTTCTCTCCAATGTATGATCACGTGTCCTTCATATGAGTTACAATGTCAAAATAATTGGAGCATTTTGGCCATTCAGTATGAGAACTGTCAATCTTCCTCTTGGTAAGCCCAATAGCTGATGTATAAAAAATAAAATAGATGTATCCCAAAAGTCTGTACTATGTAAGTGAATATCAGTAAATGCTCAGTTTGGAGGATCAATCCAAGACATGTAATAGTTTCTTCCACCGCCTCTCAAGTGTGACCAGCGCACCTTGTTGTTGTTGCTACAATTGCCCTGAACAAAGATCGTCACCGCCAAAGGGCCCCTACTTCTCTTTCCATGGTGGTGATCAGTCTAGTTTTGTGCTATAGAGCCGTTATAGATCTTCCACTGGTGCGAAACACTCATTTGTCCTCAGTATGGTCAAGCACTCCTCTCCTGTAGCCATGCATTCCCGTGTGATCACCAATCACCTCCTGTAACCACTATAGCTCACCACAGGTGTCTCCTGGGCTCCTCTGTCATTCCAAGACCATCCGAATTCTCCCTCCTGTGCGCAGTCCTCTGTATTCTAGCCCGGTGGGGCTCTCTGCAGTCCTCGCTGCTCCCCACCTCCAGAAATTCTTCTCTGCAGCCTCGGGTTCTCTCACAGTGACTTCCATTTGGCAGGCTTATGTCCTCTCCACAGAACTCTCTGCTATCACGTTCCTCTAGGGTAAGGCCTTTGCTATTCTGTCACTTGTATTAGTGGCAACTGCATGTCTGTATGGGCAAAGTGTATTTCCTAAGGCCTGTGGGAGCCGGGACTCTATTGAGTCACGGCCATGCTCCTTGGCGCCTAACCCTGTCCCATATGGGTGTTTTTTAAATATCTAATTTCCTAGCACAATGACAGTTTATTTGCCTTATTATTGGCCGTCTTGTTTAGGAAGTGGAAGTTAGTTCGATGTCTAAGCCTATCATAAAGACACACTGTTATTCAATAAGTCTTGTGCGTTCCTTTGTTGTGTTTTGCTGTCCTGATAGAATGTTGGTGGAGTTAAATATTTTTTTGTTTGAGGAAAGACATGCACACTGGCAAGTTTTCTTAAGGATGCAACAAAAATATTTGCTCTTTTTCTTTGGTCACCTGATTACCCAGGTTATTATTGAATAAGACACGCAATTGTCATTCTAACAACAACTAGTACATACAAGCCATCACCCTGCCTTAATTTAAACAATTTAATTTGCGCGCACACTTTGCAATTCCACTAATACTAACCTTTTATTGAAACATACTAAAAATCTTGTCAATTCATTTGTACAAACACATTTGTAGCAAAGTATTACAATCAAATCAAATCAAAATAGGCTTTATTCGAAATCACAAAGTGAATCATAAAAGCTGCAAAATACATCCATGACAAAGTTTAAAAACCAGAATAAACGTTAAAATGAAGTGCAAAAAACTGCTGTACATAAAAACAGTCGTCGACTGCACAATCACTCAATTTCAATTTACCACTGCTTCCTACAATTAATAACGGCCAGCAGAAACCGTGACATTACTGCGCATGTTTATAAATTCGGTAACATTTGCAGGTACGTAAAAGCTGGTCAACATTGTACAAAACCCAATTGCAATAACAAAGGTTTGATATATTTTTTTCTCAGGCCCAAAAAATATTTACAAAAGAGAACAGTGTGCATTGTACTCTGCGATGAGGTATCATCGCAAGGGCATTTCACCAGGTCAGGTGACCAATTGTTAATGGTGGGAAAACTAATTAGATGATGGAAAATATCCATCCGAAACCGGGTCAACACAAACCTGTGACGCGGGTTATACACCTTAACTAGATAGAGTTGCATGTGATGTCTAGTCAGAATCATCTGGTTCCTCAAAACCGAAGGTTTCATAATTTCGGAAGATAATCTGGTTTCCTCTAATAATGATATACACTTCGATTTCAAGGATTTTCTTTGAACAGTAATCAGGCTCTCAGGATGGTCAAAATACTCGGGATGGCCGAGGTCTGTCAGGAAATTGTGCACAAATTTAAGCCAGGGGATTTTGAGAGCGCGCATGGATCTAAGGCAGTCAACAATAATGGATCGATTGAAAGAGGTGTGTTCGGATGACCAGATTTTATGCCAGAGTAATACTGGCTGGATCCTAATCAAATCTGCTATGTAAGGGGTTCCTAATTCGGAATGACAAACGTAAGTTGAGCTGCTTTTCGGGAGAGCAAGGAGATTCCTTAAGAAGGCATTTTCTTCCAGTTGGAGAGTGTCAATCGTCCCATATCCCCAAAGCTCAGACCCGTACATAGCAGTGGGTCTACATTTGGCCTTGTAAATAGTCATCAGTTCCCTCTGGTGTTTAATGCCAAGCTGTCTAGCAAAATTCAACAGAGCCATTATCGTTTTAACAAAATGGAGCCGCCTTGATTTAATTGTCCCTGGCCAGTTCCCAGCTTGACTAAACACAATCCCCAGATATGAAAATGTCGATGTGAACTGAATTTTAGAACCCTTAATAAAAATGTCACGGCAGCGAGAAGCCTTATTCCCAATTTTCATAGCAAAAGTTTTGCTGATGTTATTTTTTAGACCATGGTTCTGCATGAACTGAGCAAACTCGTCGACTAGACGCTGGAGGCCAAGTGGAGTGCGGGCCATTAATACCGCGTCCTCGGCGTAAAAAAGTGCCGGGATTGGCCGATGTCCCACATGGGGTAGGTCCGCACACTTACTTGCCAATGTGTTGTCTACACTGTTAAGATAAAGGTTGAACAGGAAGGGGCAAGTACGCAGCCTTGACGTACCCCTGTTCCTATTTTAAATGGCCCGGTACAGTTACCATTGAGGCCGTAGCAGACTCTACCCCGACCTAGGGCGTACAGATCTCTAAGAAAGTTCACAATAGTGCAGTCCACACCCATATAAGCCATGATTGACCATAACTTATCATGGGCCACAAAATCAAATGCAGTAGATAAATCTACAAAAACTAAAAACAGGTTGCCTCCCTTTATATCCACATATTTACCAATTAGTAGGTCCAAATTGATGGCCTGTTCTGTAGTCCCCAGCCCAGTTCTAAAGCCGTACTGCAGGTCCAAGAGGATATTGTTGGACTCTGCCCAGTCCTGGAGTCGGCCTAGAAGAATACGACCAGCCACTTTTACTAGAGAATCCAAAAGAGAAATTGGCCTGTATTGTGCTGGGCTTTTACGGTCACCCTTCTTAAATATAGGGACAATAAGAGACTCAGGCCAAGTGGGCAAGAAACCTTGTTCCCGACAGGCTCTGAAGAGCAAGATAAGGATGGGGCCCCAAAGGTCAGTGTTCAACTTAAACAGATCGATAGGGATCCCATCAGGACCCGGGGCTTTACCCCCCCCCCCCCCTTGCTTGCTTTCAGTGCCAGGACTACCCCTCCCTTTGCAACTAACACCCTTTACTATTTCATAGATTCTAACAAAAATTCTAAATATAATCCACAATCAAATTATAAAAATTCCACTTTTATAAAGATATTTTGGTCTTAAAGTTGACTACTGCGCTGTATCCAAACCTCTTTGCACCATTACCATGCTAATGTAGGCAACGGAGGCATGTCTGGAACGGGCCAGTTCAAAAACTTTAGGTTTTGGTGCAAGGCTAGAAATGCTAAAATAGTGTGATCTGGCTTTGCTTCAAAACCTAACACCATGGAGAAGCAGGTGCATGACAGGGATTGAGTGGTATATCGGATGATATTACCTACATTTAACACGTGCTTTACTCTAATGCTCACTTCTTACATGTCTGATCCCTGTGCTATTGTCTACACTTAGGAATTTGTAGTGGATCCTGTACCTTCAGAAAAAATTCTAGCCTAGACACCGCTAGGGCAGCTTAGCGCAACACCACGCAGAACATCCAGATTGTCAACTAAGTAACCCACTGCTGTGCCTCTCGTTAGCCTCACACATAACAGTGAGTAGGATGGGCCTTGAACAGTGCAAGGACTACTCTGTTTTGTTTTAAAAGCTAACACACATCCATCGATTCATCAATGTGGAAGACGGGATACAGTGATGTATATGTAAGCCCTCAAGAGCACCACAAAGTGGCCTGTGTCTGCTGACAGAGTATTTCAGCTGTGTACCTCATCTGTGGCACAACATACCTCTGCTACCAACAGATTGTTAGTGGAAGGGACACCATTGCCCACTGATACTCAGATATCGTTTGACAGCCTGTATGGAAAATATTGTCACCGGTTCTATGTAATGAACTCAGGAATAGTGCTGCACCTGCATGGTATATCTTACTAATACACCCAACTCTAAAAAAGGGGCTTGTTTGAGTTACAGGGAATCAGCAAGCCTAGATGTCTTTGCCTCATATTTGCATATTACCTTTCCAAAAATGAGTGTAATTTTTGAGATTTTTAAATATTAAAATAAAACATTTTTTTAATTGAAATAATAATTCATCACTGAGACGCCCAATTATTGTAATGTGCTTAAGCCGGTATGTTGTTATCTGAGTGTACAGTATGCCCCCACCAACATCCCTAAGAAGCCTAGGATTGACCACCTTTACCAATACTGAGAGTCAAGTGCTTGAGTGGTTCTGCTTGGCACAGTGTTGCTGTAGCACAGTAGGCTGGGCCATGGGAAAGGAGAGCGAAACAATCCTAGGTTCCACGGCTGAGACCCACTAGGCCAGTCCTGCCCTGTGGATGATGAAATCGCTTCACTTCACTCTCTATCAATAGTTCGCTCAATATTTTTTAGGTATATGACATTGAATTTAAATCAGGCCCTTCAATTCCACCGGTAGGGTAAAATAAATTATCGATGAGCTTTCTGACGTTATAAGTATCACTAAAAGGCAAATGTTCAATAGCATACCATAGCAATTTATATGGAAAGAACTATAATTTTCAAAGTCAAAATACTTTATTTTATTTTTTTCCAAAGGGACACTGCACGGTTACAGCCATCAGCCTCATCTGTGTTGTCCACCCTGCTGAAGGATCCAAGATCCCAAGCTTTCTGTGGGAGCAGCACGCCTGGCAACGAGGAAGATCTTGAAAACCATCCTGGGCCATTATTTTTGTGTGACCTGCACCTGAGACATCTCATCTCGCTAAGGACACAATATCTAAAACTTTCGGCAGAGTTGTGTGCCCTACATCAGTGCCCCCACAAGTCCCTGTGGCACACACTCTCAACAACTGTGGCCACCCCTGTCCTGGCACCTTTCATATCCACAGCCATAACATCTGCTGTGCAGCCTAGACACACTACACCTGTGGCCACCCAGACAAGGTCACACAGCGGTTTGAAAAAGGGCTGATTAAAGACCTGATGGGTGGAGCTATCTTCATCTAAGTGTCCTAGCTCTACATTTTGGGGTGAAGCAGGATAGCTTCAAAACACTGACTGCGCTGTGACTAAATTAGCATCTGTTTTTTGTGATCAAGTACCACCTACTGGCAACTAGGTCCCAAACTGTCTACAGCTAGCAGCTTCGCAGAAAGCAAGAGACTGATGCCCCAAAACCACCTGTCAACCCCCCTACAACCCTTACCCAATTGACACTAAGGCCACTTCAGGGGCCGTTCATCTAGTCAGACTGAGGACAAACACCAAAGAACCTGCCAGCAAGAGACACAAAAAGTTATCTAATGTGAGCGGCCAGACTATTGTCCTTCTTTACCTGTTGACCTTGCATTTTCCATCTGCTCATTGACTGTTGTCTGGAAAGAACTTTAAACAACTGTTGGCTCACCATTATTTTCTCATCCAACATATTTTCTGAGAATCTTTATGGATGGAAAATTGTTTTCACAATATTTTTGGCATATACATAAAAACATTAATGAATAACAAATAATGTTTACACATCTAAATAGAAAAACTTGTAGGATGCAGAACGAAAACTGAAATATGATTGTTCCAATACAAGTTACATAATGAATCCACCTATAGTGAAGATATACGCTCTGGGTCAAATACTGCTGATGGTTGGCCGACTAAATAAGTAGGAACAAGAATGGTAGTCTTTAATCACACATTGGGCTGGCCTGATGTTTTCGACAGGTGTTATGCTCACACAAAAGCTTAAATTACACCAAATTACCACTGATCAACTAAAGCTAATAGCATCAAGTTTGAGGTCTAGGCTTTGATACACTCACACCACATGTGTCAGATACTTTTGATGAACTCATGCACATTGGCATCATTCCATGATGGAATGTACAGCTAATTGTTTTACAACCATTCCATCAATGTTCAGGCAACTTGCACTGTAGATCTCTCCAAAACCAGTATTTCTGCTCAATCCAAAGTATCCACCAATAATTTGATAGTGCCCCAGCAGATGATTGGATTACACAACCTATGAAGGATTAAGTAGATACATGATTGTTTGTGCCTAACATTCTATGATCATTTGGTGGTTTAAAAATATTTTCATAAGCCACCTTTAACTGTGGTTAAACATAACTTGTCATCATGCATGGTCAACATTATATTTGTGATTAGAAAACTATAATACTTTACATTCAAACTAGGAATGTGTGCAATTTGTGTAATTTGCTCTCATGTCATTATGTAAAATGTTTTTGGTAAAATTTCATGAAATTACACAAAATGGAAATCTGTCATTTAGTGCTATATTTGAGTGAAAAAGGCATCCACGACTCAAGTCAAGTCAAGAATAACTTTATTTCGGCTCAGAGAACCATAAAAAGATTTACAAGTTAAAAAGATTAAAATACAATACATACAAGATTCACAATAAAAAGTTCAAATCCACGTCTCAATTTTTGTTGCTAAAACAGATATTGCATAAAAATTGCAAAAAAAACCACAAGTTCCACATGTACCAACTGCTTGCGCTCTGACTATTCATGCCATTCCATCACACTTGCAGTAGAATTTTACCGCACAATGCATGCAATAACCAATGTAGTATAATGGCTTCATTTTGGGAATTTTGTGTAGCAAGTGTAATGCAAAATTCCCAAAATTATGCAAATTACAGCGGCATAATTAAAAATTTTCCAGGGCCTAACTATTAAACTCAATAGCACTTTTAAATTACTGAACAAATCACAATCTGAAAGAAAACTTGTTGATCAGCGGGTTCAACTGTAAAAGAGGATCTGTCAACAGGGCGGGCAAACAAATGACACTCTCTTCACAGTCACCATTGGAAAAGATGTTTTCAGTGAGATCACACCTAAGGTCAGTGCCTTCATTCCTATCACTGTCAATTTGCTGATGCATGTCACTAACATCAAACAGAGGTTCCCACTGGTAATCGTCATCAGGGAGGAAAGGTACGTTTCTCTGCAGCGCAATGTTGTGAAGCATACAATGTAACACAACAATCTTTTAGACCTTGCTATGCAAGTAGAGGAGGAGCCTTCTGTTCTTTTCTCGGCACCTTAACCAGGCCTTCAGTAGCCCAAACACCCACTCCACAGGACCCCTCGTTAAGCACATGGGCTTCATTGAAACAGACAACCCCTGCCATTTTAGGGATCTTCAAAGTTGTAAAGAGCCAGGTACAGCTTGGTTACCCTGAGTCCCCTGAAATACATAATCACAAAGGCAAAAGTAAGTAAACTGATGATTGGAGGAGCACAGAATAACATAACAAATTGTGTAAACATGAGGATTGAAACTTATCAACAAGCCAAGCCCTCCTTGGAGCAAAGCCGGCCTTTTATTATGGTATGCAGCAGTTGCAAAGCACCAGTGAGTCGTGGGTGGAATCTGAAAATCTTGCACAGAGACTGGTGATGTAGAGGTCTGCAATGCAAAACACCTGCACATTGAGGGAATGGAAATGCATCTTAGAATGTTACACTTTCTTCTGGTCATGAGATGCTAAAGTGAATGTGGGATCCATATATGGCACCTACCACATGTCGTATGCCCCCCCCAATCCATAGAACTCAGGGTGTAGTCATTCGTGCATCTGACCTTAATTTCCAGGACCTAGTTAAGGACAGCTGAAAAGGTTTGGTGAGACATGCCATTTGAGCCACTAACTGCGTACTGGAATGAGTCAGTGGCAAAGAAATGTAACACTGCCATAATCTTCACAATAGATGGGAATTCTGATGTCCAGGAAAAGTTCAGATAGAAATTGTTGTGCCAGAGCATCAACGGAGTTACGGTTGAGCCAGTACTTCATTCCTGCAGGATCTCTACAGCTGGACGTGGTTGCACACAAGTTCTACATTGAGTATTCTTTTCCATCTTGTTTGGGGTGGATGATGGACATTTCTACAAAATATGAGAACAATGTCTGGATGATATAGGTATACACTCATTTGATGGACATTTTTCTATTAAATTTAATTTAGCTGAATGTGTAAATAGATATATTACATGGCAACAATGGGAATAATTTTGATGATATTTGTTACATAATCTAAAATATAATATGCCACATACATAAATATATTTCACTTAAATAGTTATCTCCAAACGCACCAACATACACAAACTAAAACCATTTTTGAATTATTTCCATTTTTTTAAAACATATACAAATTTAAACAATAAAATGAAAAACGTTTATTTTTAAACCTAAAGATATTGACAGTAACACATGTTCTAGTTCAGCCTTTTATTTTTATTTTTCATTTATTTTTGGAGAAATGACAAATATTAAATAGAAGATGGCGTATATGTATTGATTGTTTTGGGGACATTCTAGTTGATATTGATGGAAGCAACACCACAGATGACAGATGCTTCCGATAATGACTTACTACTGGTCTGCTTTATTGTAGGTATACCCTATGCTGACAATGATGTTTTTGATGGCAAACTAAACATGGCGGATGCTGGATGTAGCCATCATTTACCGTGGACTACTAAATGAAGGCGGTTCCTACCTTTCCTGATTGCTGCAATCCCACACTGGTTAAAGTAGTCCATGACTGATGGAATCTGTTGTCTGATGTGTAAGCGTCCATTAGCTGAAAATATTTTACGTTGGTGTACACATTTTTTTAAGTCAATGAGGGTGCTAGCCTCCTAACCACCATCTGTGGCAGACCTCCTCCATTGTTGCTGCACAATAACCTCTGCTGGGATCCACCATGGCTGAAGTTGGAGGTGACAGAGCCCCCATATTCACTCCAGAGTAGTTGTGGCACTAACCAACTACAGCCAGCTATAAGGTCCGGCAGAAAGTGTGGTACATTATTTATATGTAATTTCCTTAAATGTATGTCTAAATTGTAATTAATAACATCGGGAGTGACCGGACTGTCTGATCCTAATGATTTAAATGTCACATCTGCAATATTAAAAGTGTCACAAAGGCTATGATCTCCTAATTTGTCCTTTACACACAAGATATTGCAACACAAACGATTTGCAGTACCCTGAGTATCAAACTTTAGAGTTCGGTCACTTGCTTTCACTTTTGGTTTTCCATTGAACATTCAAATTACAGCACTCTGCTCAACTGCCCAGCTTTCACAAGTAAAAGGCAATGTATCACCAAAGACCATAGAGTTATTTTTTGTAATACACGTGACACTTCTCTAGGCATGTTTTAGAATTTATTGGACAGTAGTTCGCCAGGACCTGTGATGTAATCAATTTTGATTGAAAACCAGCCACAAAATAAAAAACGTAGGCCCTGAGTACTTTCACTGCCAGGTATGCTATAAAAATGTGTTATAAAAAATGTAATCTGTCGCACGTTGGTGAGTGCATGCAGGGCATCCCTTTGGAATGGAGGAGCTGTGTCGTTGACCAAGACAAAACAATTTGAGGGGTGAACTAAGGAACATCCATGGTGTTATAAAGCATGGCATCTTGTGCATTTAATGTTGTAGGAGTGGCAGTAGTGATTTAGGACATGGCACTATCTCAGTTGGCGTTGGCTCTGGTTGTGCAGGTAAGCTTTCCGATGCACAAGCTCACAGATCACATTGATACAGTCATTTTTGTGAACAGGGTACTCGATCACATGTTGGATGGAGTACTGTCTCCATAAAAGGCAAAGGCCCTGAGTTTCAGTTTGGCAGAAGGGTTACTCCATCACCAACAGATATCCTACACAGCTTATTACAAAAGCCTTGGTATAAAATGCACTTATAATAAGGTGGACTTCCTATTTGTCACATTGTGATGGAGGAGCTTGTCACCAACCACAACATCAGGCCCATAGTATGGTACTTAATGACATCACACAACATTGAGTGATGCCCTTCTTTAAATAAAAAACAATCATTTGTCAACCATATTAAATAACAGCAATGCATGTTAAGTCAAATGCAGATAATATTTCCATAATGATTTTATAAAAATTCTTAATATTACCAATGAATGGTTACTTATACCATTTTATTGTGTTTTCTTATCTCCCTCTGTGTAGGTCAGCCCCCATCTAAAGAAGAAAATATATGTTTTGTTAAGAGATTTACAGAGCACTCAAGTACCCGGAGGTGTCTTGGCGCTAACTTTGCTCGAGCACAACAAGGATAATACCCTTAATTATTAAAAAGCTGTGTTTTCAGCTACTTTCTGAAGGATAGGAGAGAGGGCAAGACCCTGATGTGGGGGGGAAGAAGATTCCAAATCTTGGTCATGCCTGTAATTAAGCTTCTTCCTCCCCAACTCGTCCTCTTGACTCTGGGGGCTACTGTTATTTGGCCCCAGAGTATCACAGATTTCTGCTGGGTTCATACCATTCAAATGCCTGCCTCAGAAACTTAGGGCCAATGTCATGCAGTGCCTTATAGGCTATGCAGAGAGCCTTAAACTTGATGCAGTTCCTGACTGGCAGCTAGTGTAGATTGCCAAAGAGACTGATTGAAATTTGGGAGTGTCCAAGAGCAACCTGGCTGTCGCATTTTACAAGGTCTGTAGTTTATTCAAATATTGTTCTTGCATCATTAAATGCAAACCATTGCAATAGTCAAGTTTTGATAGGACTAGAGCTGTAATTGCAGATTTTTTAGCATCTGATGGGATGTATAAATAACTTTCTTTTTTAATCATCCTCATGGTGTGGAATGAGGATGAAACAACTGAATTTCCAAAGTTCAGTTTATTATCAATGACAACTCCGAAGTTCTTCTCCTTTCTCACAGGAGTTGGAAGTGGTCCCAGTTCCAGTATGACAGACGAATGCAATAAGAGTGTGCTAACAGGAGTAACTTACAGTGCTGCAGAATCTACTACCGCAAACATTGGCTGGACCTTCGGTGGTGGACACACTCACTGCAATAAATGAACTGGAAAGTTCTAGGAACATAAAAAGGATGCAGTGCTCACTGACCCTTGTGATGCGGCACATTCTGGTAGTGGTCTATCTCGACTTGGATGGGGAGCTGAAGGCCAAGAAGCAGCGACAATGGGGTTAGTTTAATCAGTTGAAAAACATTTAGGTTTGTTATAATCCTTCTTTACAGTTTGATAGTTGGAATAATATGTCACTAAATTGACACATTACCTTTTGTCCACATTATAACTGCTGCAGGATACGACTTTTAATTCTGAATTTGGTATGTCTATCACATTAGTCAATTAGTCACTGAGTAACCCAGACACAATCCAGTAAATCAAGCCCTATGTCTCCACAATGGATTCGGTGTCAATACAACAATGGATAACTAATTTTCTGCCTGCAGCTTTGCATGTTAACATGTTTGAACATTAATATGCGCACTAACATATGTATACATATGTTAGTGCACATATTAATGTTCAAACATGTTAACATGCAAATAACATGTATTCTGCTACATTTCTGAGGATGTGATTCTCCATTACAAGCATGAACAATATCCCATCTGCTGAATTACAAGCAACATAGGCAGTGATCTTCGTGTAGAATGGCAGATGGGACTGTCACCAAACTGCCTGAGTATCCCATCCACCTAACCTGAAACCAGGCCCTTCGCCAAGAGGTTTGTGAGGCTCACACTCCCATGGTGCAGTTATAAACTGTTGGTCATGCTCTGATCTGTAGTAAATGTGTTGGCACTATTGTATAAAGCTACTTTGTGAAATGGTATCCTTTGGCTATTACTTGTGGGGACATATTTTGTGGACATCAAGGTCCTGGGCAAGTGTATGAGGAGACTATTGTCACAAAGGTGATCTAGGTCTTTACTTCACAAAAGGTGCTTGGGTCTATGTTCTATCACTATTGAAGCCCATGCCAATGTCCCTAAAGATGTCCTACATCAAACAAGATGTTCTCCTCACCTCACCCACAACTTTTCTCTGCACCCTTCATCATAGGCGGCCCCCCACACTGAAGTAGGACTGTACCACTTCAGTGAACTCAACCAAGAAGGGAGTTCCTATATTGTTTCTGAAAGAGGATAATACAGATGTCCAGATGTTCTATAAAATATCTAAGGGTATATCCAAATGAGAATGGTTTCATCTGACAATGATGAGTCAGACACCCATTACTATTGCCAACATGTTTCAACCACAATAAGTGGCCAATACTGGTTTGTGGTATTCTTCAGGGCTGCAGACTCCCCGCCAAGCAAATGTATTCAGAACATGCACCAAACGGCGATAGGGGGATGTTGCAGGTAACAAGGTTCTGGCTTCACCCTTGATGAATGTATGACTGCAGGGTAAGCCCCCCTCTATCTAGGCAATGACGCCATGAGCATTCTCAGATTGGGAAGCTCACATCAAACATGTATCAGGTATGAGAGCCGTATTCCTCACCTTTCTTGCATGTTCTGAATATACAGGAACTCACACTGAAGTGGCACTGTCCTACTTCAGTTTGGGGGGCTGCCTATGATGAAGCATGCCACGAAATGTTGTGGGTCAGGCGAGCCGTCAAACATATTGTTAACTTTAATTGTTGTAATCTTGGTGACAGCAATGTTCCCTGGATGGTGTATAGTCCATGGCCAGCATTCTCATTTGTAAGTGTCTGTTGTCACACATTCTGTACTATATGAACCTAACCTCAAATCCTGTGTGTGTCTAGTGAACTAGATCTCTCAACACAAAGGGAGAGACAGAGGAAAAGGAATTACTCAAGCAAGTCCTCCTCTAATACTACACTTCACAAAGAGAGCTTGGGTCTATGTCCTATCACTATTGAAGGCCAGGCCAATGTCCCTATTGATGTCCTACATATTAGGTGCAGGGCTCCGTCAACATGACTGAGGCCTGCACCAGACCGTTTTTTATATTTTCAAAGAAAATCCTGAAACAGGATTTTGGTTTTAACTTTCTTTTTTGAAAGAAATATGAATGATACAAGCTGTGAGCACAGAGTAACTCCGTGCCTAAGAACATAATGATTTATGATTGCGCTACTCAGCGCCATCGTTTTGACACGCCCCCTCACATGGAAGGATATTTAAATCCTGCAACAGCGCGCCACTGGCACACCGTGTCTGCACCCGTCCACAGCCAGATCGTGCCAAGCGCCAGCCCCCTGCAGGATTTGCCCGCCACCCTGAAGCCAGAATGTGTTACACTGGAAAGGAAATTCAAGCATTCAGGGGCATATTATCAAGCGGCAGCGATAATTATCGCTGGCCGCTGTTAGCGCGAGGAATCCTATCGCCGGCTATCGCTAGAAATTATCGCCATGCTAGCGCTGTATTAACAACGCTTAGCGCAAAGGTGATAATTTTCCAGTGATAGCGATGTTTTCCATGGAACATCGCTGGTTTTCCAGCGATGTCCCATGGAAAACGGCGATATCCTTGGTGATAGGGCCTGTGGTCTTAGCCACACAATCCACCCCCATGTTAGGTATGCCTTAGTCAGGAATTTAGCAGACGTTAAATTCCTGCGTTAAGGCATACTTAACGCGATTTAAAATATCGCTAACCCACGTTGCTAATATGGCGATACCTGGGTTAGCGATATTTTCCCATGTTGTTTTCACAGGCACGCCCCCTTTGCATCTCATTAGCGATGCGATGGGAGGCGTGCAGAAAACGGACGCTAATGCAGGACTCATGCGCTAGCGTGTCCTTGTTAATTAGGCGATAGAATTATCGCCGCTTTTCGTCCGAAAACGGACGCTAAAGCAGCGATAATTCATTAACGCCGCCTTGATAATATGCCCCTCAATTCCTTAACTTTCACTACTAGCTGTGCATGCTTCAACTTAGCGTCACTTTCCCCACTAGCAAACCTTGACTGCCACAACTACGGACTTGCACACTCATGTTGCGCCTCTTATGAAGCAGTTACCTGTACCTCCACTCGGCTCGAACAAGCTGACTCCCAAGCTGCACTGTGCGCTTATTAACATGCATTCCCTACCCAAACACAAATTTGAACTGGTCGACTTTATAGACAATCACCAACCCGGTTTGCTTTTTTCTATCTGAAACAAGGGCGGACACAACATCCAGCCCCGACTTCATTGTCGTAGTTCCCTTAGGTTTTTCAATCCACAGGCTGGACAGACCTCTGATAAGGGGCAGTGGCCTAGCTTTGATCTATCGTAAGTGCTTTATGGCCAAATTCGATACAATCCCGTCCCCAGACTGCGAAGCATTCTTTTTTAATTTGGTACTTACGACTAAGCAATCATTTAAAGGCATGTTACTCTACCGCCCACCTGGTCTTAAGGAGCGTTTAAAAAAATATATAGGCTCACTGCTAGAAACCAGCGTATGTGCAAGTGACTTCACTGTTCTGGGTGATTTTAATTTTCATCTAGAGGCTCCCTTAGATAGAGACACTGGGGCCATTCTCGAAATTATGAGCACCCTAAACCTGATGCAGTTAATTAACAAACCCACACATCAGGTGGGGCATATGCTAGATGGCATCTGTTCAAATATTTCCTGTTACTGTAGAGGATGTTTTGCCGCTAGTGTGGTCGGACCATCAAGCAATCATGTTTGAAATTAATACTCCTCAGAATTCTCTCCTAAGTACAGTTCCAAGCCGATCTTCCCAGTTTCGGGCTTGGAATAAAATAGACACTGACCAACTTACCCGGCAGCTTGAACAGTCACAGCCAAATCTCTTACAAGACACTGAACAAGCCTCCTTAGACTATACTACCTGGTTAAATTCTGCATTCACCAGGCTAGTTCTTTAAATAACCTCTTTTGCCCACAGAAATAAATCCAATGCTCCCTGGTTTACTAAGTCACTTAGAATAGAAAAGCAAAACTGTAGGAGACAGGAAAGACTCTGGCGCTCACACTATGGCAATTTGGAGAAAGACTTGTGTAAACTTGCCCTATCCACATATAAATGCTGACTGAAAAAGAAAAAGACAACTACTTCACCCAACAGATAGAATTAGCTAAGAATTCTACCCAGGAGCTTTGCAGGTAGTTATTAAACTAATTACACTCCCAGGCAGTACAACTACTAATTGTAGTCAATCCTTTTGCAACACACTGGCTAATTGCTTCAGGGACAAAGTAGATCAAATCTACTTAAAGTTTGAGGCCTCTAAAAACTCAGACCCCATTGATAATACCATTCAGGTTAACCCCATACAGATGATCTTTATGGAATTCTCCCCAGTTACTCCAGATCTGGTAGCTAAAATGATCATCTCCACTAAATCTGCCTCTCCTTCAGATCCCTGTCCTCCTTCTGTGCTGAAATTAGTCCCAGATTTGATAGCTATGAATCTCACTGCTATCTTCAATTATTTTCCCCTCTCAATGGAAAAAAACTTCCAATCTTCCTCTAATAAGGAAACCCAACCTAAAGGCGTCAGATCCCACCAACTATCGCCCCATCCCCTGCCTCCCACTCCCTTCAAAAATTGTGGAGAAAGTTATGAATTTACAGCTTGCCCAATTCATTCAAGCTAATCATCTTCTAGACCCAATGCAATTTGGGTTCAGACCCGGACAAAGTAATGAGACAGCTTTGATCAAATCTGCGGAGGGGATAAGGCCTATGCTGGATAGGAGAGGAGACCCAGCACTTATCGTCCTAATCTTGTCGGTGGCCTTTGATATGGTTGATCACCGGCTTTTGATTAACCGGCTAGGAGAGCTAGGAATCAAAGATAAGGCCTTGGCCTTGCTGACATCGTTTCTTGCTGGCAGAGTACAAACCGTTGCCCTTCATCAGAATGAATCTTCCCCATTCTTCCTTCCTTGTGGGGTCCCACAGGGATCCTCGCTCAGTCCGACATTGTTCAATGTACATGTAACAAGACTTGCCACACTGATTAAAACCTTTTGCTTCTCCCTTACCTCCTATGCTGACGACACTTAAATTGTGGTGTCAACTTTTAACCTCTGTGGTGTCAACTTTTAACCTCCACCCAGTTCCATGACTGTATGTGTATGAGTCTATGGATGAACAAACTGCCTAAAGCTTAACTCAGGAAAGACTGAGGTGGTGCTGTTTGGAAACCTCTCTCCCACTTGGGCCCTCTCTTGGTGGCCGGAAGAACAAGGTCCTCTTCCCATCACTGTGATCAAGACAAAGAACTTAGGAGTTCTTATTGACAATAAGCTTAACTTTGGAAGCCAGGTCAATGCTATTGTCTCCTCTGATTTTTTCACCCTGAGGATGATTAAAAAAATTCTCCCATACATCCCAGCCACTACCAAAAAAACCTGTCAATACTTCCTTAGTTCTGACAAACTGGACTATTGTAACAGCCTAAATGTGAATATGCAGGAACAATATATATATATATATATATTTTTAAATTTGTTTCTTAACATTTTCAAACAAGAAAATTAACAACTCGCATTTCAGATTATATTGCAGTTGCCAAACTCAGATGGATATACAGTTCGAGATGCGAAAACATAAACCTTAACAAACAGTCAGGAAGCAGTACATTCTTGTGCAAGATCACATAGCAACCATCAAAGATAGTAGGTTCACATATTTAGTACCACAAATGCGGTATATGAGCAACTTCCGTGCAGGGTCCCATTCGCAGGTTATCTATAAACATTGAGATAACAGAAATATACAATGATTTAGCCTGACATTCCCTCCATATCTGCGCAGAGTTTGCTAGAATGAGCCCTAACTGTTAGCTGGGAGCGGGGAGGGGCTGTTGCTACTGTGTTGGGCCTTCAACCAATCCAAAAACGGATCCCATATGTTCTTAGGTCTAGAGGCCGCCGGCATCAGTTCCCAGAAGGTGGTCAGTTGAGTGTGGCTAAAAACAACATCTTGTATCCATGCCTTGCTCGTAGGAGCCCGTCTATCCCCCCAATGAATTGTTACTGGTCGCTTAGCGAGCAGAAGTAGCATGGCGTGTAATTTACGATGCTCTGGCTTGGTGTCCTTAACATATCCCAATAGGCCAATGAGCGGCAGGAGTTCATTGCGGATCCCTAGAATCTCCTGTATTTTATTACATATGTCTGCCCAAAAGGCTGCTACTGGTGCGCAAAGCCAGGACATGTGAAGAAAGGTAGTAGGGGCAAACCCACACCTCCAGCTATTTCCATCAGATCTAATCCCCATGCGATGCAATTGGGAAGGGGTTCTATAAAACCTATGCAAGTATTTGAAATAAATTAGTCTCAGCCTGTAATTCGGCGATAGCATTAATAGTTGGCCGCAGCAGAAAGCCCAGACTTCATCTGTTATCTGATTGTCTAGTTCTACATTCCAATCATGTTGGGCCTTAGGCACAATCACCGGCGCAGTGGTTTGCATTGAAGCATATAGTCGTGTGATCAATCTGTGGGGCGATGTGTTGGTGATCATCTGCTCAAGGGCAGGCAAAGGAGTGGGGGGAGTTGGAAAGGTATCGTGCAGTTGCCTGCATGTCACTCTCAATTTGTAATATAGGAACAGCTCAGAGAAGCTCACCGTGTCGTCGGCTGTGCGCTCCGGTTGGTCGCAAAAAACATCACCATGGTAGAGGTCAGAAAAAGTTTCGAATCCCATGAATTTCGCTAATTGAATACTCCCGCCGTCTGCCATTGCCGGAATCATAGGATTCCGCGCCAGTGGATTAGAAGGAGCATAGAGGACCTTTAAGTTGGCCCTGGTGCGCAGTTTATCCCAGGCCCAGCGAAGGGTCTCAACAGTGTCTATCCCATCCAGTGACCTACAGTATGGTTGATATATAGCTACTTGGTGGGGGACTGGCGCCGCAACATCCGTTTCAACCGCCACATGGGGCTGAAATGAGGTGGGGTGTAACCAGTGATATAGAAATTGCGCTTGTGCGCAGCACGCATAAAGTGGGATATCCGGGGCTCCCAGTCCTCCCTGTGTAAGGGGAAGTGTAAGCAGCTCCCAGGAGACACGCGCCTGCTTCCCGGCCCAAACCATCGAGATCAGCCATGAGCGAAGAGTGAGAAAGAAGGCCTTAGTTAACGGAAGTTGAATGTTTATAAATAAATATAAAAATGTTGGCAGGACAACCATTTTAGCTATGGCGATTCTGCCAGCAAGTGACAACGGCAGCCGGGACCACACCTTTATCTTCTCCTCCAACCAAGATACTGCTCGCCCATAATTTAAGTTCCAAATTTCTTGCTCGTCTCGGCTCAGCCAGATGCCCAAATACCTTACCGGACCCTCCGCCCATGTCAACGGGTGGTCTAAATCAAAAGGTTTGGTAGTCTCCGTGAGCGGGAATAAAGTGGACTTGGTCCAGTTGATGAATATACCGGAAAGCCCACCAAATTTAGTGAGTTCCCTGAGCAACGGGTTCAGGTTGACTTCCGGATCTGCTATGTTATGTTATGTTATGGCAATTTATAGCGCGCACTACTACCCAGGGGTGTCTAGGCGCTCGCGGACTCCAAATCTGTCGTCAGGGCAGCTAGTTTCTAAAAAGCCATGTTTTAAGCAATTTCCTAAACTCCAACAAGGAAGAGGACTTCCTAAGAGGGATCGGGAGAGCATTCCATTCCTTTATGGTATTGTAACTGAAACTCCTTCCCCCCAGTTGGACCTTCTGATTCTGGGGGTGAGCATCAGGAAGGCATTTGCTGAACGGAGCGATCGGTTGGGAGTATATCAGCTGAAGAGGTCCAGCAGGAATTGTGGTCCTTCTCCATGCAGGGCCTTAAAGGCCGTGCAAAGTGCCTTAAATTTGATTCGCTGGCCGACTGGTAACCAGTGTAATTCCCGAATACCTACTCTAATGGATTGGTATCTAGGAGCATCCAGGACCAGTCTAGCCGCAGTGTTCTGTACTGCCTGCAGCCTTCTGAGTAGATTGGTTTGTAGGTTAATGTACAGACCGTTGCAATAATCCAATTTGGATAATACAAGGGAAGTCATTACGGTTTTTCTAGTATTTGAAGGAATGAAAGGCAGAATTTTTCGGACCATTTTAATAGTGAGAAAGGCGGCAGAGACCACTTTTGACACTTGGGCCTTCATATTGAGTTTGTCATCAATAATGACCCCCAAATTCTTAGCCTTGGCCACTGGTATAGGAGTATTGCCCAATGTGTCCGGCCACCATACTGGAGTCCACTCAGGAGAGAGGTTGCCAAATAGCACCACCTCCGTTTTTCCTGAGTTCAGCTTCAGACACTGCCTAGCCATCCAGTTACTCAGGGCGCCCATACAGTCATGGAGTTTAGCTGAATAGTTAATGTCCTTGTCCACTGCTGAGATCACTAGCTGAGTGTCGTCAGCATATGAGGTAGGGCAGAGGTTAAAACTTCTGATCAGGGAGGCGAGTTCAGAAACGTAAATATTAAAAAGCGTGGGGCTCAGAGAGGACCCCTGCGGCACCCCACATGGCAAAATGAAGGGTGCAGATTTCAAATTACCCAAATGCACAGTTTGTGTTCGATCGGAAAGGAACGACGTTAGGAGGCAAAGGGCCCTGCCTCCAATCCCGATGGTTTTAAGACGTTCGATCAGAGTCGCGTGGTCCACGGTATCAAATGCCGCGGACAAGTCGAGGAGGACAAGGGCTGCCGATCCCCCGCCGTCTAGTGTTTTTCTGATCTCCTCCGTCGTTTTTATTAGAGCCGTTTCG
Organism: Calotriton arnoldi; assembly: GCA_963921515.1. Classification (NCBI taxonomy): domain Eukaryota; kingdom Metazoa; phylum Chordata; class Amphibia; order Caudata; family Salamandridae; genus Calotriton; species Calotriton arnoldi. Next base: position 119,026 of record CAWUFW010013661.1, on the reverse strand, counting down.
GTGCTATGGCCTGCTCTAAAACCAAACTGACTCTGATTCAGGATTTCATTTTCCGCAATAAAAATAGAGAGTTCGGTATTAAGCCGTTTCTCAAAGATTTTAGCCGGTACAGGGAGTCTAGCAATGGGACGATAGTTTGCAGGATCAGTTGTATCTAGATTAGCTTTTTTTAAAAGAGGCAGAATGCAGGCCTGTTTCCATATAGAAGGAAAATGCCCTTGTGCTCGCATCAGATTAAAAACGCTAGTTAGGTGAGGAGTAATAATATGACTGATGTTATTAAGAATCCTGGGGGGGCACGGGTCATCCGGGGATCCTGATTTGGTTTTAGTAAGGAGAGTCTCTAATTGTTCAGGGAATGCCGGAGAAAAATCTAAAAAGACCCCTTTGCCTGCCACTGCTTGTACTACGTCATTAGTGAGCGGTCTGTGTATTGTAAATTGCTCGTAAATTTGATCCACCTTGGACTTAAAAAAGTGGGCAAGGGTGTCACAGAAATCTTGGTTAGCGTTAGCGGTGTCGTCCTTGGGTGCTGAGGTTAGATTCTTTATAATTTTAAAAAGTTCCTTGCTGGACGTGCCTGCCCCCTCAATTTGCTTAGTGAAATACAGACTCTTTTCGGCAATTAACTTTTTCTTATATTCAGCCAGCGTGGCTTTGTACAGTTCTTTTTCTGCATCTTCATAGTTTTTCCTCCATTTTCTTTCCTGCCTTCTGCAAGCCTGCTTATCTAGTCGTAGTGCCTCTGAAAACCAGGGGGCAGATGGCAGATGGCGTTTTTCTATTTTTGTTGATAACAGTGGTCGGAACTAGCGTTTCAAAATTTGATTCTAGCCATGTAGTATAATTTAAGGCTGAAGCTTCTGCTTCCAAATGTGAAGTAGGTTGGCTTTGTGCTAGTTTGGCATCCAGAATACTCTGGTCAATTTGATGCCATGCCCTGCTGAGAGTCTTGCTGCTAGCCAGCTTACCAGCATGCGATCGAGGGAGGATATAATTAAACAGTACAGCATAATGATCCGTCCAGGTCAACGGAAGAGTAGATGTCTTAAAAATGGCTGGATTATTAGTAAATAGTCTATCCAAAATGTGTCCTGCTACATGCGTAGGATAGTGTATAATCTGCTGTAGTCCTAATTCTGTAGTGGCCTCAAGAAGTTCCTGAGTGTCATTTTCCTCTGAGAGCTCAAGATGAAAGTTCATGTCCCCTAAGACCGTGAAGAATTCTGAGAGGAGCCCTGGCTCTAATAGTTGGTGAACAGTAGAGAGGAAATTATTTCTAGGGCCGGGAGGGCGGTATAGAAGTATTCCATTGAAAGTCTCGTGGTCACAGATGGAGATTTTAAAATGTAATGCCTCACAGTCCGCTGTAGGTACGGCTGAGGAGTGGATGTTAAGCTCGTACTTATAAATGATTGCAAGCCCTCCCCCTCTTTTAAGTTGTCTGTCCTGTCTGATAACTTTGTATCCATGTGGGACAGCAATGTTAAAATCCGAGTCAGATGAGTGTTCACCCCAGGTTTCAGTGACAAACAATTTGTCCAGTTTGTTATCGGTGATAAAGTCTGCAATATCATACTTGTGTTTGATCAATGATCTGGCATTGATCAAAGATAGCTGGAGTTCTACGATTTCCTTAGCTAGAATGTTCAAACTCTTACTAGGTTTAGGCAATACCCAAGTGTTCCTTGGGATATTGGTTAGGCAGTCTGGGCATAGAAAAACCTCTGAACTAGTCTGTTCTTCACAGGGGAGGAGTGAGCATGCCTTACTTCTCAGTGGACGGAGGGAGTAAAGGTTATCCCTAGAGTATGATAAATTGTTCCTACCTGCAGTAAAAGGTCTAGGGGTTCTGGCCCTAGGCCCAGACGTGGCGTGGACGGGCACAGATAGGCTTGCCTTAGGCGCGCCCGCTGCGCGCGTCCGCTGTGCGTCCTCTCCAGCTCTCCCTTAAGTATGGGGAGCGGGAGACTAGAGCGTCGACCTGGGCAGAAGTGAGGCCCCGGAAGTCTGTGCTCTAGATGGTCTTCCCTCCGCATCAAACGGTATAGACCGCGGCGGACCGTCATGTACAATGTCATGTCATCCGCGTACAGAGAGATAAGCAGCCCCCTTCTGCTAAAACCCAATCCTCTATCCGTGTAGTTTTGGCGCAGCCGAGCCGCTATCGGCTCCATTGCGATGGCAAAAAGGAGGGGGGAGAGGGGACACCCCTGACAAGTCCCACGAGATACACAAAAAGGGTCCGAAAGAAGCCCGTTCAGGCGCAACCTGGCTATGGGAGCCGTGTAAATCAATTTTATTAGCGCTATAAAGGTCGGACTAAGACCTATCCGTCCCAGTACAGCAAAAAGATAGGGCCACTCCAGTGCATCGAACGCTTTAGTCGCGTTTAGAAATGCCACAAGTGCCTTAAAATTGGGGTTTAGGTAATGCAACACTGAAAAAGGTGCGCAAGTTATGGGAAGTGGAGCGGCCCGGAATGAAGCCAGACTGATCAGGTCTAGCTATTAGAGGGAGCAAGGGCTGTAATCGGTTTGCTAATAATTTAGCGTATATCTTAGCGTCTATGTTAAGCAGGGATAGTGGTCAGTAGGAATCTATCTTGTGACTGGGTTTACCAGGCTTCGGTATAGTTTGGATTATCGCCTTTCGCATGGACGGCGGGAGTATTCCTAATTCCTGAGCCTCCTTGAAGACCGCGACGAGCTGGGGTGCTAATATATCGGCGTACGCCTTGTAGATGGCGGTTGTTAAGCCATCAGACCCAGGTGTCTTGTCCGCCGGCAGACTGTTAATAACCTGCTGTATATCATGGGAAGTGAAGGGTTCATCTAAGTATTCTCTGTGCGCCCTCCCAAGCCATAGTAGCTCAATTGATTCAAAGTATGGCAAGAGTTCTTCCGGCGCTGTCTGATGCGTGGCTGTGTATAGTTTAGTATAGAATTCGGTAAATCTGTTCATGACCGCCTGATGTCCTCTGACTACTGTGGAATCTTCCCCCGCTATCTCTGAGATATAAGTGACTGTGTGTGACTTTTTTAGCATGTTTGCTAACGTCTTGCCGGGCCTGTCTCCCTCCCCGTATCTCCTGGCTTGGGAGTATTTGCCCAGAAACTGTACCTCCCTACGGGCCTCATCTTCGAATTCCAGGAGCAGTTCCTTAATGGACGATAATAGCGCAGGTTCTTCGGTGGTGTAGTATGTAATTTCCAGTTCTCTAATGCGGGCCTCCAGGGAGGCCAACGAGCCCCTAATAGACTTGAGAACCCCAGCCTGGCAAGAGATACACTTCCCCCGTATAACTACTTTAAATGCCTCCCAAAGAGCTGCTTGCGTGGAGACTGACCCAGTGTTGGAAGCAAAATACTCCTCAATGTCCCTGTGTATCTCCTCCTTAAAGGCAGAGTCCAGCAGGGCGTTCGGAGGAAGCCTCCAGCTAAACCTCTTTTGTGTCGCATGTGGGATTTTTAGTTGCAGCAGATAAGGGGCGTGGTCCAACAATGTTGTGGGGAGATGAGCGGCGTCTATGGTCCATGTGAGACTACCCAATAATCTAATCTGGACCACGCCCCATGATGAGCAGTAATGCAGGGGCCTTCTGTTACCCCCGGGTTTCTCTGCCTCCAGATATCAACCAGACTACCTTCTCCTATTATAGCATTGAGGGTGTCCCTAGAGTGTGGATGTAGTGTGCAAGCGCTACCCTTTCTATCCAAGGAGTCATTGAGCACCACCTTAAAATCTACACCCCAGATTATAGTGTCACACCCAACTAGTAGTACTTTCACCCACAAGTCCCGGAAAAATTCGGGACAATCCACGTTCGGCCCGTACACTGCTACAATTGTTAGTTTCATCCCTCCCAGTGACCCACAGAGAATAACAAAACGACCCTCAGGGTCTGTCTGTGCCTCCTCAGTCTTCCAATCTAGCCCCTGTCGAATCACTATAGCTACTCCTCGTGCATAATTAGAATAAATAGAGGAGTACGCATGGCCCCAATATTTGGTTTGCAGCCTATGAGAGGATGTACTGTTCAGATGGGTCTCCTGTAGCAGACAAATGTCAATGCGATGCCTGCTTAAGTAAGAGTGGACTAATCTAGTTTTCCTGCTATCATTCAGTCCACAGAGGTTCCACATTAGGAATCTGTAGTCGGCCAGACTAGTTGATGCGTTGGACAGTTATTTCCGATGTCAAGTTTAGCGGTATATGAGGATCCCCGCGCAATTCCCGCACTAGTGCATTGAGTGTACCTAGACCTCGCATGTACCATGTTGTGCTGTGTTCAAGGTTGCAATGTGTCCCCTCTTTCAAGTCGTTTCTACTTGCTTCCCCGACAAACATCCCCAACAGAACAGTCCCAACCCTCCCCCCTTCCACACCAACCCCCCAATCAGGTTGGGCATGATATCACCCCTGTAAGAAACACCAGAACAATGCGTTCCAGGACGGCGCCTGTGAACGAAGCTTGGGAGCACTCCCCAGAGGCATGGGCCAACCGGCAAACAGCCATGCCAGAAGGCGGGGTGGCTGAGGACCATGAGTGAAACCATCGGCTTAAGTACAAACATTGTGTAGGAATTGGTCTGGCATTCCCAGCGGGAGGCCAACCCAGTATTAATACCATTGCGCAAATATTCGAAAACATAACCACATTTCAAGACTATTTGGTACAGAACAGTTATCTTCCCAAAGGGGCATGCAAAACGATCAATCATTATCGCTTAAGTGCTCCGCAGGATTAGGCGTTTTGGTATGTCCGGAGGCGCGCTACAGTCCACACACATGCTTAGCAAACTTCGTGGCTGACTTTGCGTCCGTGAAAAAATGAGTAGCGCCGTCGTGTGAGACCTTTCGTTTAGCAGGATACAGCAGCGCATAGGGAACCTCCACCTGGATGAAAAGGCGTTTGGCCGGCACAAACTCACGGCGCGCTGCCTGCACCATGGGGGTAAGGTCTGGGAAAAAAGAGATGTTATTTCCTTTATACTGGATAGTGCCGCGCCCTCTAGCTAGACGCAACACCACATCCCGATCTCGGTAATTCAACAGCTGGGCCAGGATTGGGTGGGGAGTGGCCCCCACAGGAGGCCGCGGCCCCAGCATACGGTGCGCTCGCTCCACAATGAAGACCGACGAGAGGGCTGAGCCGAATAACTCATGCAGCATTTCCTCCACGAATGTTTACATCTTGGAGATGGCAGTCGTTTCAGGTACGCCCATGATGCGGACGTTGTTGCGTCTCGAACGAGCTTCCAGGTCATCGTTCTTAGCTCTGATCAGTGTCAGTACTTTGTCCATTTGTAACAGCTGCTCCTTGGCCTCCACCTGGAAATCATGGGCATCAGAGGAGCGATTTTCAAGCTGATCCAGTCTGTTCTCGTGCGTGTCCACTCGTTTTCTGACCTGGTCTAACTGAGAGGTAAGAACGTCGAGTTTAGTATCTATGGTTTTTAGGCTGGACCTCATTTCGAGCAGTAGCACCCACATGTCTTCTTCCCGGTCGTCCGAGTTTGGTGCTATGGGGTTGTCTCCTTCTCCCTCTGCGCCAGAGTCCGTCTGACGTGCCGCACATTTGTTCTCAAAGGACAATTTAGACTGCTGGGCCTCATGTTTGCCCATAGCTGCGCAGCTTAGGAACTAGGTTGCTCCTGCGTCCTCACCGAACAAGGCTAGACGTCCAGGCAGATCCAGATGCCCATATTGGAAAAGGCCAACAATCAAATCAGGGGCGACAGCTGCCGTGCAGATTCCAAGTAGATATGCAGCGTCGGTCCGGCAACTTTTCACACCCCCTCCAGCTGCGTCAGCGTGATGACTACTCGTGTCCCAACGCCGGCCAGGTCAGATTTATAAAGAGCCCCCAAGCCTGGGGCCCCCAACTATGTCTGCCGGTAGCCAGTGGCAGCCAGCTGCCGCACCCTTCTCACAGTCTTCACCCGGCAAGTCCCTGGCTGCAAGCCAATGTCAGCAGGCAAGGCCGCGATCACTGCGCGTCTCGCTTCCCCGTCGGATGCCAACTGCGACCTCTCCCCCAGGTCCGCAGGGGCTGTAGAGATCTTATGGGCTTACTTGGTGGGGCCAATGCTCTCCAATCAGGGCAGGACTACCAAGCCGTCCCCGCTGGTGTCCCCAGGTCAACAGGACAGATTGCGCGCTACACGCTCACGATGAACCTTCCGTAGGCTCCCCAATGTCAGGCTTCAGTCCGGGGGCGTGGATGCAACCGGCGGCAGGCCAGCGACCCCGCGTAGGAGCCAATGTTAATTGTAGACTCAGGGGCGATCAGCGACCCATCTGTGGTGCGAGTGAGGGCCGCCAGCCGCCCACCGCCCCTGCCCCACTCCTCACCTCTGTCGTCGATCAGCTCCGATTCAGCAGAGTCGCTGGGTGCGTCCTCCGTCACGTTCTCTGAGCGTGACCCAGCGCTTTCCCCTCCGCTCCGGAGCTCTCACCACGGCTGCAGCGGGTGTCCGCAGGCTCCCCCTGCTCACTTCAAAATGGTGGACCCGCCCAGTCTGGGTCCACGACCAGGGGTACACAGGTGCCTCGGTGTTTGCCTGCAGGGGGGGGCCCGTCCAGGCCGCACGCTCTTCACTCGCCAGCCTCCAGCTTCGTGGGCCGAGCTCGGGCCCCCGATCTTCTAGCTCCCACCATCAGCCCAGCACCTACAGGCCGCGCACACTGGCAGTCTCAGTGTACGGCCACCGCGGGGAGCACCGCGGTCCCCCACCTTCGTCAAATTGATATCAGTGTGTGCCTCGCGCCTCCCAGCACAGAGTTCTGCTGCCAGTTGTAGCCGATGGTCCGGCTTAAGGGCGGATTATATACGGATTTTGGCCTCAGCCGGCAGAGCGCACTCAGAGAACGGCCATCTTGCTGCTCGGCTAGGCCACGCCCCCCATGCAGGAACAATATTGACATAGATTGCAGACCCTGCAAAATGCAAGGGTATTCCAAAATTCTATTCTGTCTCTCTAAAAATCTACAGACTTCTGACTGGCTGCCAGTCAGAAGTCGTATCAAATTCAAAGCCCTCTGTATTGCCCACAAGGCCCTCACATCACTGGCCCAGAGTTTCTGAGGCAGGTCTTTGATTGGTATGAACCCACCAGACTCTTGCGCTGATCTGGAGCCAAGAAAATGGTGGTCCCCAGATTCCGAAGGTGGTACTGGGGAGGTAGAAGTTTCATTACAGGGACGACCAAGTTCTGGAATAACCTCCCCCTTATATCAGAGCCTTGCCCTCTCTGACCTCCTTTAAGAAGGAGCTGAAAACATGGCTTTTTAATAACTAAGGGTCTCTTTCCAGTTGTGTTTGAGGGATTTTAGCGCCAAGGCGCCTCTGGGTATACAAGCGTTCTATAAGTCTTTTTAACATACCAAAACATAAAGCACGACCAGAAATAACAAGGTGGGACAGAACAGGGCTATAAACAACCTGGAAAGCCAAGGGGTCCAAGTGTGGGGGGAGTCCAGCAGGAGGGACCTGCACCAACGTCAGGACAGTCCGTCAAAGTCCATGAAGAAGGCAGCCCACATATTCTTTGGACAACCAGAGTGGGGGGAGTGGCCAGCAGGGGGAAGGAGGGGAAGCACTTCTGGGAGCAGTCCAGAGGGAGGAATGGGAGGGAGTGAGGCGAGGCACCAAAATTATGGTCCATCTGGGTATCAAGCGGGGGGAGGGTGCAACATGTGGAAAGGTAAATTATCCCACAGCGGGACTGCCTATTGCCTGGACCGTTCAATAAGAATTCCATATGAACCTGCGTTCAACAAGAATTCCATATGAACCTGCTGGGCATTCAACATACTGACCCCATATGGGGTCCTCACCAGGGACTCACCAGGAAGTGGGGCATGGAGATTCAGAGGGGGCGAGTCAAGGCACAGGGGTGTGAGTTTTGGATCAGGAGGCAACGTGGGAATGTGAGGGCATGGAAGGCATGTCTGAAAAGGGAATCAGTCAGTGGGAGGGTTGCAGGTAAGGGGTCACAGAGAAAAGCTTCCCATGTGTCCCAAAAATCTTTTGTAGTGGTCAGTGTATCTGGCAATGATCCACTCCAAGGCAGCCACTTGAAACAATTCAAGCAGTCAGTCCTCTGGGTTCGGTCTCATGGGTGATCTCCAGAGCCTCTGAATACAGATCTTGGTGGTAGCCAGGGTCGTGGCCAAACACATGGACCGTTGGTTCGTGATGGCTGGGCATTGGGAGAAGTCATGGAGGAGAGCAGTCTGTAGCTTCAGTGCCCTGGTGAGAGGCACCGTCTGTCTGATGATTGCGGTGACAGAGGACCAATAGGCCGTCAAAGTGGGGCAGTCCCAGAGAAGGTGAAAGATGTCTCCCTCCAGGGATCTACACCGCCAACATGCAGCAGATGGGAGAAGGGAAGACCTACAGAGTCGAAGGGGTGACCAATACCAACGATGCAGTACCTTGAAATAAATGAATTTGAGACTGTCCTCCCTGAGGCATCTTTCGTGATCAGCGAGCAGGTCTCCCCAGCCAACCTCCAAATATGTGAGCTGCAACCTGTCCGTCCACCAGTCTCACAGGCAACGGGCCAACGGAATAGAATAGAGACGGCCAACCAAGATCCGGTACAGCCCTGATACAGTCCCCTTGTAGGTGCCTCACTTCTATAAGTAGTCCATTAGTGGTGAGGAGGGTATTTCTAATGGGTAAAAGTCCAAGGCATAACGAAGACAGTGCTGCAGATGTTGGTAGTCCCAAAATTGGCTCACAAGGAGGCCGTACTGATCCTGGGCCTCAGTAAAGGATTTGTAGTCCTCATCCTTGACCAGGCCCCGGAGAAGTGGTGGAGACCCCTGGATTCAAACGCTGGCCAATTGGGCTCTGACCCCTTGGTCAACAAAGAGGTGTTACACCACAGGAGGGCCATGCCATAGATGGTGGGGTGGATCTTCAGCAGCTGGTGTGACATCCTCCATGCTTCGATAGTGATGGGTAGGACAGGATGGGACGTGATCAGTTTGGGTACATCTCCAGTACGCATCATTTTAATGCCCCAAAGACAACCCAGGAGGGAGTACTCCAGCCACACCTAACTGAGAGTGTCCAGAGTGGTATGCATATGGATCTAAGGGGCACCAATTGGGATGCCAACCAGTAGCAGCGGACATTTGGTAGGCACAGGCCGCCCTGCTCATTGGCTGCATAGAGCTTCTCCAGCTTCAGCCATGGCTTCCGGTCACCCCACAGTAAGGTTTTCAAGGTTTTTTCCAGAGGGAACATCAGGCGAGCTGGGATGCGGAGTGGGAGCATGGTAAGCACATAGTTCAATCTAGGGTATCACATTAATTTGCAGGACTTGCATGTTCCCCCAAAGGGAGAGGCCAAGCAGGGACCAGCGGGCCATATCCTCCTAATGCTCATGAGGAGGGGGTCCAAGTCGCTTTCCACCATGTTTTGAAGACATGGGGTGACTTCAATTCCAAGGTAGCGCAAGGAGGAGGGTACAATTTAAAAGGTAGGCCTGCAATGACAGTCGGGGTGTGTGATCTGTCAATCTATCAACCAATCAGTACTTATAGAGCATTGCTTATCAACCGTGAGGGTATGCAGGTGCTGGGTTGCTAGACTTAGTCAAGGCTTAAGTCTCTTCCTGAAGTCCGTCAGTGAGGGTAATGTTCTGAGGTGGAAGGGGAGGGCATTCCACGACTTGGCAGTGAGGTGAGAGAAGGAGAGGCCTCCACTGACGCTACGGTGAATGCGCAGGGTCTTTGTGAGGGCAAGGGAGGCGGAGCAAAAGTTTCCAGATGGTTGGGGGAAGTTCAGGGGATGGTTAATGTATGCTGGTCCTTGGTCATGGAGGGCTTTGTAGGCATGTGTCAGTTACTTGAAATGGCATCTTTTCTGGACAGAGAGCCAGTGTAGGTTCCTCAGGTGTTGGGTGATGTAAGTACGTTTGGGCAGGTTGAGGATCAGTTTGGCCACTGAGTTTTGTATCGTCTAGAGCCTACTCATAGTTCGAGAGTGGTTCCTGAGTACAGTGCGTTGCCGTAGTCCAGCTGACTGGTAATTAAGGTTTGCATGACTGTTTTTCTCTTGCTGATGGGGTGCCATTTGAAGATTCTTCAGAGCATGCGAAGAGTGTTGAAGCAGGTGGAGGAGACTGCATTGATCTGACATTTCAAGGTGAGTTTGCTGTCCAGGATGATGCCAAGCTTGCGGGCGTGGTCTTTTGGTGTTGGAGTGGGTCTGAGTTCATCGGGCCACCAGGTGTTGTTCCAGAGGGAGGCGTGGTTGCCAAAGATCAGCACTTCGGTCTTCTCAGTGTTGAGTTTCAAACAGTTGTTCTTAATCTGTGAGGGGGAGGGCCTCACTTTTACCTCAGTTTATCATATACCCCAAGAGAGAAGAAAAATGTTGATCAAAGTGATAACAGCCCCCAGTGAGGCAGCGGGATGGGTGAGGTTGACCAGAATATCATCTGCAAACATAGCCAGTTTTTAAATCCCACTAGGATGGGGAATTCCGTGGATGTCTGGGGAAGTGTATATGGCGATGGCCAGGGGCTCCAGGGCCAGAATAAAGAGAAGGGGAACAAAGGGCAATGCTACCTAGTACTCCTAAGGACTTCAAAGAGGGCAGAGGCATGGCCGTTGCAGGTGACAATGGCCGTGGGATGGTAATACAGCTGCCGGATTCAATTCAGAAACCCCGGGCACATCCCACAGCACTGCAACACCTGAAAAGGGTAATCCCACCAACCCGGTCAAACTTTTTCTTGACATCCAGAGATACTGCAAGCTTTTCATCCTCATCGTGCAGAACTCGCCAAAGGATGTGCAACAGAATGAGGAGGTGGGATGCTGATGTGCAATGGGGGACAAACTCAACCTGGTCCCTGTGTATCAATGAGGGGATTACCCACTTAAGCCTGTTGGCCAGCTCCTTTGCTAGTATTTTTGTGTCTACATTTAGCAATGAGATCATGTGGCAGCGTGAACAATTCAACAGGTCTTTGTCTGGTTTAGGGAGAATATATGATGTTACAACGCAAACAATTGCAATGCATGCTTTTACATCACAGTTTTTACAACGCAACTACCATTACATCGCATGATTTTACAATGCATACCATTACAACGCATTTTTAAAAACTACTATTACAACACATTCCATTACAACGCATTCCATTACAACGCATAATACTTTTAGTACAACAGTAGGGTAAGTGTTGGATAGCGTATTTGCAACAGTAGGGAAAGTGTTGGATAGCGAAGGGGTAAAAATTACTATTCCCACTCCAGCGAGTGCAACAGTAGAGAAATTGTTGGATAGCGTAGGGGTAAAAATTACTATTCCCACTCCAGTGAGTGCAACAGTAGGGAAAGTGTTGGATAGCGTAGGGGTAAAAATGACTATTCCCAACTACCCAAAAACCCATACCCACCCTAAAACTTAAAATTCTCCATTACTAACCTTATAATGCGTTATTATGGCCTGCGTTGTAATGGCATGCGTTGTAATGGCAAGCGATGTAATGGCACTTGTGTTGTAAAAGTTGCGTTGTAAAGGCATTGCGATGTAATGGATGTTTCCCATTTAGGGATAGGGGAAATGGAGGCCATGTTAGCTTCAGTGAGGTAGCTGTGCAATGGTGCCGCCTCAGAGTGCACCTTGCAAAGCAAAGGAGACAACATGACCTTGTGGACGTTGTAGTATTCGGATGGATAGTCATCCAGTCCTGGGGCCTTGCGATAAGGCAAACCATCAGTCGCCTCAAGGATTTATTCTGGAGTGATATTGGCTTCTAAAGCCAGTTTCTGGTCGGCTGAGAGAAGCAGGGTTGAATTGGGGGTCAGGAAGAGCACAATATCGTCAGGGGCACATGCGGTGTCTGAGGAGTAAAGGGCCACATAGTAAGTCCTAAAGGACTCCAAGATGTCCAGCGGATGGGTGAGGAGTTGGCCATTCTCCCACTGAATGGCTGGTATAGCACCTGAGGAGTCCTGCTGCTGCAGCTGAAGCACCAGGAGACTGCTGCCTTCTCACCTTGCTCATAATGGTGCTGTTTAAGGCAGAACAGAGCCATTTTCATCTTAGAGGTGTACAGTCAGTTGTGCTTGGCCTGTAACAAGGCCTGCAGCATAGCCTGTGAGCGGGACCGGGAATATTGGCCAGTAAGAAAGGTGAGGGCAGACCTCAACTGGGTCTGCTTGCTTAAAGCCTCAAGCTTCTGCTGGGAGGTATCAAGCATTAAATCCCCCCGAACTGTTGCTTTACCAGCCACCATAGGGTGCCCGGTGAGTCTATGGACCTGTAATTGGTGTCTAGGAAGGTGTGGAGTGTTGCTTGAACATGAAATACCTTAAACAAACAAGAGACAAGAGGCGTTTGGCAAAACAGGAACAGTTTGTTTAATTAAAGAATGCGGCTAGGAGCACAGTCACAGGCATAGGGTCGAAGGACTGTCTGAATTTACAGTTCATTGAATGCAATAAAATGTTTCCGGCGATCCTTTTTGGTAAGTAATGTGTACCTCTGTCTTTGGAGCCATAAATTAAGGTATTAGATGAGGAATCCAGGTGGTCCTCGACCTTGCGTGAACATAATGCGGCCAGTGGGTAACGTGTCCAGATGTCTGGCATGGGGAGCGCGTGATTACTGCATGTACTCGGTGTGCTGTGTTTCATTGGATAAGTGTTCCTAACTCCATGTGGCATCTGGATTTATGGTGTTTTGAGAACATGCACACCTCCGGCCATGTGTGTATTAATGGGGCAAATCTCCCAGGACCATTGTGGTGTCGCTGCGACTATCTGTGGGATCGATCTGGGATTTCCTGTTCGCGCATTTGTCTGCTGGCTGTGTGTCACCCCACCTGTGATCTTTCAATCAGTGACCTCGGGTCTGGGTTTCAGGGCCTGCCTACCTATGAATTTCTTACTCACGGTTGACGTGGGGTTCACAATGGGCGAATTTGTCAAAAAGATGCAATTTAAAAAAAAAACATTTTTATGCAATTTCATTCTTATACATGAATGTATCGTTATTCATATTGACATCAACTTTTTCAATATTAACATTCCCCCTAGTTGAATTTAGAACTACACTATATAACCCTTACTTTACTGGGGGACTGTTGTTCTTTGGTTTTGACAATTGTTACTTTCCTAGTTACTTGCATTCTACCCAATTTGAGGACTGTGTTTTTACAGCAGGGAATCCCCAATTGCACGGAGCCACACACAAACGAGAACACGATGAAAACAGGTAGCAATGATGTGCACAATTCAGAAAGCTACCAGGGAGCCAGGAGAACCAGTTAGAGAACCACTCCTGCTCAGGGGCACCTCCCTCCTCATGCATGTCTCTTTGTTAATCGTACAGTGCTTGGATGGCAAGAGTCTATGTCCCAATGTCCAGGTCATTCCCTGGAATAAATATGCAGCAGGACGCACCAATCTTGATAACACACCTGTCCCTCCATTGCGGTCATTAGGTCTAACACATACCAATGCGGCATCACCATGAGGAGGATTGCTCTCAGTTATTCCTTGATCAAATTGAGGTCGAACTCAGTGATGTTCATCATTTTAAGCATTCTCATCTGGTTATTTGAAGCCAGAGGGCATTGGCTTACGGTTGCACTGTGAAGAAGGGTATGGACCCTCCCCCAATACTTGTGAGTCCCAGAACAGTCTGAATTCTTCTGGAATGTCCTTGTGCTGAGCCCAGACAAAATAATCTGCAGTTCACAAGCCTGTTGCAGCAAGGTTGTCATCTTCTTCAGCAAGTTCTGGTACAAGTCTGATAGTTCTTCTCTGGGAATGACCAGGGTAGGGGTGTCTATAGTGAAGAGTGAGCAAAGTCTGCACCATCATGGACAAGCTGAGTGTAGGGAAACTTGTAGCACTGCCAGTACATATCCATCAGCGTGGAGATGCCCCATTGCATATCCGGAATGTGCAGGACTGTGCCACAGTTTTATTCATGCCCAGTGAAAGCGTTCTTTTACCTCTGAAACATAAGGAGTATAGTGTAAGTTTCTGCACAATTAGGGGTTGCCCCTTCCCTTCTAGCCAAGTGTATCTACCCACCTCGGTATCCCAGATTTCCTGACATGGGGTGTCTATGTTTTCGTTCAACCCTCCCCTATGAGTCCCATTTCACTTCGTATCATAGAACTGGATGGCCCTATGCAGGAACTCCATGGTTGGGGTACACTTGTTATTAAAGACAACTGCCCCGGATATGTTAAGGTCCACCCTTGGACCACAAATGGAGGTGGGAGCGGATGTGTTTGTGCATTGAGCTGGGAATTTTCGACCTCCAACAATCTGTTCTCTGGGAAGTCTTGGGGACAAACAGTATCCTTCCCTATAGAGCCCTTTCTATACATCCTGTCTAGCTCAGTTTGAATATCGCTAGGCTCTGTGAAAAGGTACAGAGCCGTTGGGTTGGTCTCACAACAGGTCAGATTCACTACTGTTCTGTGGGGTTCTACCTTGTTGAGCTGGATTGTGGCCCTGATTCTGCATAAGTATAAGTGGAGAAGGCATATTGCTTTTTCAGGGGCTACCTCTTGGGACAAGTAAAGTCTATCTGTGCATACAACATGCAGTATCAGCGAACAGATGTAACACGATCTGGCTGACATCTTAGAGCCCATGGCAGTCATGTGCTGATATCATGTGTTGTGTAAAAGGGTGCTGGGTAGTGCATGTGGAATGCTAGTGTTTTGGTTGGTGTAATTATAAATGACATGGGAGAGATCCCTAGGCAAATGCTGTAATAATTTCTGAACAGACTCCACTTAGCCAGGCTGCTCTTTGGCAGCAAATAGGTGCGGCAGCACCCAATTTAGACAGAGGGTACATGGAAGTGTAAAGATATCTAACTTGTGATTGAACATTGCAGGTCTCTGATATGGATCCTGGGGAGATATCTGTGATCCTCTGGTTATCAGGTGTTTTCGTTCAACAGTTTGATCAAAAAGGTTTACAGTGCAGTTCGTAAGTTTGATTCACACACTTTAGATCCGTGTTGGGGTGATGACGAGGCAGTTAAAAGATGGTGCACTTGGTGATTCAATTGCATACCTGTTGGATATGACCTTGGTTCATTTGTTACTTCAGAAAATCATTGCATGTCCATTATTGGTTAATGATCGTTTCTTCGGAGTTCCTGCATTTCCCTCAAGGGTGTATTCTCCACTCTTCATTTACGTATATTTTTTATTTGTGGGGCATCGGAAGGTGGCCCCGGTCGTGGTATCTTTTTGATGGTTAAAAGCTAAAAGGTGGCTTTTGGGTAATCAGGTGAATTAATTTATTTTATTTGTCTATGTACTTAACTGGGTGCCTGGTTTAGTGTTTTATGGAGTGTTCTTATAATTATAGGGATGGATCTATCAGTTTTTATCTAGGGTTTTATGGGTGTTGCCAGTTTCCTGTGACCCTGTCTCTCCTGATGTGTGCCTGGGGGTAACTATCAACCTACACATGTGCAGGGCTGTACTAGGAGGGCTGCGTCACTGTTAAGTGTTGTTGGTGGTTGCAACGTGCCCTGAGAACATGTGGGTCTCGGCATGCAGCATGCAACCAAATATCTCGGTTCCACCTTTTCTCTAGAGGCTTCTCTTTTTGGGGTAACTTTGGGCTACTTTTGTTGGGTTTTGGGCGCTTCCCTAGATCTCGCGCATTCTGCTATTTCACTTCTCATGAGGGGAAGGGGTCTGGAAAGGCATGCCATGGCTTTCATGTACCCCTGATCACTGTCTTGCGGTGTCTGAGGTCGGGGCTTACTGCTTTCTCCAGATGGTCTCCGGAGGCCTGGTGTGTTGGTCAATTACTAGGCCTGACACAGAGGTGAGCGCATTCTGTGTTCTACTCTTGCCTGGAGCTGTGGTGGACTTTGCGGCCTCCCACCTCCAAGGCACCCCCCTCTCCCTCGGACCACATCTTCTCAGTCATATTTGGATATGCGGTTCCTGGCTTGTGGCTAGGGACTTCCAACTAGCGGGTGTACTCCTGTCGCTTATTTTGGAGGGGTATGGCACGGTGGCCAGACTTCGGATGTTTGAAAAACTCAAAGGAAAGAGCAGAAAAAATCGCTGAGTTCATAAGAACATGGGGAGCCCAGGGCCAAGGCCAAGAACCCCCGCCGAACCTTACCTAGGGGTGATGACAGGACCGGGACTGCCTCGCAACTCCGGGACACTGGTTAACCTGACGAACCTCTCGACCAACTTGGAAGTATGCAGGTGCCTCCTAACTTATTCACTCTTGTGTGTGTGCTGTGGAGGTTGCAAGATCTTCCTAGGTGTAGGGGAATCCTTGATCCCACCTCTTAAGGACAGCTTTGTTTTAAAACTGAAAGGGGACCTCCACCTGGCCGGAGGCTTCATGTTTTTGGGGGCTGTATTGTAACTACATGCCATGAAGAAAACATGGGTCCCAAGCTGAATTTTGAAATTTGATTTAGTAATTGGAACCCATCCAATTTGACTTTGGATGCGGGGACCTGGGTTCCTGCTTTTTAAGTACTTGATCTGGGAGACACTCCATACTCTCGTCAGACTGCCCTCCCCCTGGGGCATGGTCAGCGAAACCAGCCCTGTGGGATCAGCAGCAGAGTGGGGCCTTGGCTCCCACAGCCGCCCTTAATGGCAGACTTTATTGAGGATACCTGATCAGCAGAACACATATAGCAGCCCTGAATCCCCAGATGCAAGTAAAAGTTTGTATTCCCATCGTCTCATTAGTCCTTCTGTTAACTTGGGTACAGTTAATTTTTGGTATGTGGGTGAATGGGTGGTATTTTACTCTGGAGTTTTATCTTACTGCACGTTTGGACTCTGTGTTTGTGTGAAGGCATTACCTCCCCAGACAGTTACCCCTCCCTGCAGATGCTTTGGCCCCGGTCCCTGTTAAGCTTAGTTCCCTGTCTGTGGTTGCTGTTGCCACATATTTGTCCAGCTACCTGATCCCTGTTAAGGGAGGGCAGCGGCTGACTGGCCTCCCAGAGGCTGAATGTAAG
The DNA here is from genome assembly GCA_963921515.1 of Calotriton arnoldi. Classification (NCBI taxonomy): domain Eukaryota; kingdom Metazoa; phylum Chordata; class Amphibia; order Caudata; family Salamandridae; genus Calotriton; species Calotriton arnoldi. Next base: position 102,009 of record CAWUFW010013661.1, on the reverse strand, counting down.
GTGTATTCAGATTTCCCTGAGCTTGGTTTTGTGGATTAGGATTTTGTGGTGGCTGACCCTGGCCCATCGACCTCTGTTCACTGGCCCATCGATCTCTGTTTGTGGTATGCTTTTTACCGGCATCGGTCTGCCAGGTGGCCCATCCTGTGGCAATGGCAACATTCCCTACAGTCTGTTTGCTGCCAACCTCCCTGTCCTCTGCCCCTATAGCTAAGCTGAAACCCTCTGGGGTTTTGCAGTGGAGCACACTTTAAGGCGGGTGTCATTTGCATGTTTGTGGCCAATGGCTCCCCTTCAAGGTCGGTCTGTTTCAATTTGTGTTAGATCAATTTAGCAGTATCTATATGGGCTTGCTCCTGCTTTTCTCTATCCTTTTCTTGTTTCTTTTTGTGGTAATCCAATACATGGCGTGTATCTCCTGCCAGGGCTTGGTGTCTAACCCAACCACGCTGTCTAGTCCACTTTGTATCACGGTGGGCAGCCCCTTTTTGAGAATATTGTAAAAGAATGCAACTTGTGGGCCTTTGTCAGTCCACAGCTGTCATGTCTCTTGTCCCCATCGTTGCCTCATCCTATCCAGAAAATCAGTTATTGTCTCCCCTGGCTTCATAGTCTCCGCCATTAGCCTTCCTACAACATCTCCCTCAGGGCCATCCATATTCGGTGCCTGTATGAATTGAATGTGGCCTGTTATGCTCAGTGTTTGTCAGCATAATTGCTGAAATGCGAGCTTTGGCGAACACCATGATAGTCTGCTCTCCAATAAGACTACTTAGCAGACTTTTGATATTGCCTTGTACTATTTTTATTCCTGCAGTGCTCTTCTCAAAACATGAGATCTATTTCCCTGCTCCATCCAGCAATGGTGGTATCATTGTCCTTAGACCTTCCTTGTCCATTTGAGTCAGCAGCACATAGATGGTCCCTGATGTGCTCTTCTGTAGCAGCAGGTACATCTTTGCTTTGGGTAAATCTACTGGTTTCTCCTTAACATGGCAATCCCATTATTTTAGGCATTCCTGCATGTAGGGGAAGAACCACTCAGGATCTCCTTCTCCATGCCTGATGGTGAGGCTCAGATCTCAGCCAAAAGTCTCTCATCTAATTCTACCTCTGATACTTCCCCAATCAGGGCCCTATGCCTACCCTTGGTCTCCTCATGTAGGGGGCGCACTGCTCTGTATTCTCGCTTTGCTTCCTGGGTGTGAGTTATTTCTCTTTCCCTCCTTAGCTCACACCTTTCTTCTACATCCCGTCTAGGTTGCCTCCTTTGATATGCACTGTTCTTTTTGGTCAGGCTTTGCCCTCAAATTCGCTCTCTGTTGTTTCCTCAGCTACATGGGCAAGTCCTGTAGCCACCCTCATCATAGGATCTCGAGGGCCTGGGGCCTCCTTCCTCACTCCCACTAGCTGTATCATTGCCTAGAACTACTACAAACCTCCTTGCCACTCATGTGTGCTCGCCTAAATCAGTGAGGGTGCCTGCTCTCTGCGCCGCTGGGGTTCTATGTGTCGGGCGTGATGGACTGGGGTCGAACTTCTGGAAGCCCTTGCACTGGACTGGGGCTGCTCTGTGACTGCTTGGGCCGGCTAGCCTATTAGTCTTTCATATCTGGGCCTAACTGCTCATTGTTCGTGGGGGACCCGTCGACTTCTTCAACTGGCTGATCAGAGTATCCTAATGTGGGGAGAGCCGGTGAGAGCACCTCTATAACTGCGTATGGTGGGGGAGGTGCTGACGCCATGTTTGCTATCTGTTGTGCGGGACTGTCAATCTGGGCCGCCTCGAAGATGCCCATAGTTCTAATAATGCCTCTCTTTTATCTTTCTTTTGACCTGTGTATTTGGTTTGTGTGTTAGTGTCAAAAGTTCCCTCCTTTGGCCAGGGAAATGTATGTGCCTTTGTGTGTGAGTGCCATTCTTGGCAAACCTTATTGCATTTTTTTAGCCTGTGTGGGGAACGGGTTTGCATGTGTTTTAATGGTGTCTCCATGACAGGTTGGTAGTTTTAGAGGACAAGATACATTAGCTTCTTTGTTTTAGGGACTCTTTGGTTTTGATCTGAATCATGGGGAAAATATACATGGGGTTTACTGTTTCTAAATTATTTAACTTCGAGCTCAGCGCTATGTAGAGATGCATCAACAATTCAATGTGAACATTTCATAAATACAAATAACAATGCAAATGAAGGGTTACAATATAGAAAAAGTGCAATTTCTCAATGAAAATAGTTACATGAACGATATTGGCTTCTGGCATCAATTACGGTTGGTGAGAAATAGCAGCATCTTTATATGAAACATTGGGTCATCGAAAAAAACACAATACTTATGACAAAACACAGTTTGCAGTAATTTAGCAGCACCACAACATCACACATATACCTTGTATCAACAATCACACCCTGTATCACAACCAGGGGCTAAGCGTACCATCCGTATCACGCCCAACGGTCCAAGCCCAACACCTAAAAAACTGACAGAGAAAAAATGATGACTTTGTCAAAAGAAATCCTTAATCTGCTCCTATTGCATGCTATACTGTGACCAGGGGAGCTCTGTGCGAAACATGGGACTAAGTGAGCCTAATAGTCTGTCAATATCGGCTCCGGGACAAAGATAATAGCAATAGTTCATGGAAAAAAGGAATAACTCGTAAATCACAGGCCCATCTTGGCCAAACACAAGTTACACCTAATCGCCCAAGTCCAAATATTTTCCTTTAAATGTCTGAATTGCACTCTGTATCATACCCAGAGGCTAAGCGTACCATCTGTGTCACGCCCAGCGATCCAAGCATACCGACTGTGTCATGCCCAATGGAAAAGCATACCATCTGTGTTAAGCCCAGCGGTCCAAGCGACCAACACCTCTCACTTCTTTCAGATACCAACCAACGGCGTTGGAAAACCGGTGGCACTGAGAAACCCTTTTAGACTGAAAAAAAAGATTGAGGTGTCAACTCTGACAATAAATACAATAAATATTCACCTCGCCTACCGTGCTGACTATTGAAAAATGATGACTTCCGCGGGATCGCCTCCGAGGTCGCCTTGCGACTACTCAACTAGGAAAGTTAAAATAGGTAATATGGCAGATCTCTGTCAGTGGCAGGGTGCTCAGGTTATCTTTTTATGCTTTTCCCTAGTTTGCCATAGGCCACTTGCTTTATTATGGTTCTGATGTAATCTCTTACCCTCTGTGACGGCTGCTTCAGGGCAGACCTCCGCTCCGTGGATTCAGCAGAACTTCCAATCAATTACGGTGCCTGCTCACCTTCCTTGTTGCGCAAATGTTAATCTGTCCGGGCGGGGTCCCCTTCTTTTGTTCGAGGCACCAATCAGCTCTGTTGGTGGCTCACCAAAATGTTGCTTGAACATGAAATACCTTGAAAAAACAAGAGGCAAGAGGCATTTGGCACAACAGGAACAGTTCGTTTAATTAAACAATGAGGCCGGGAGCACATTTACAGGCATAGGGTCTGAGGACTGTCTCAATTTACAATCGGTCTAACATAGACTTTATACAGTTCATTGAATGCAATAAAATGTTTCTGATTATCCTTATTTGGTAAGGAATGTGTACCTCTGTCTTTGGATCCATAAATGATGGTATTGGATGAGAAATTCAGGTGGGCCTCGACCTTGCGTGGACACAATGCAGCCAGTGGGTAACATATCCAGATGTTAGGCATGGGGAGCACCTGATCACTGCGTGTGCTGTGTGTTCTGTGTCTTGGTTGGCTAAGTGTTGCTAACTTAATGTGGCATCCGACTTTAGGGTGTTTTGGGAAAGCGTGCACCCCTACGGCCATGTGTGCTTTATTGGGGTCAATCTTCCTAGACCATTGTGGTATTGCTGCTCCTATCTGTGGGATCGATTTGGGATATCCTGTTTGCACGTTTGTCTGCTGGCTGCCAGCCAACCCACCTGTGATCTGTCAATCAGTGACCTCGGGCTGGGTCTAAGGGTCTGCCTAACTACGTATTTCTGAGGGTTGATGTGGAGTTTACAATGGGCAAATTTGTCAATAAAGATGCAATTTCGTTCTTATACATGAATGTATCGTGCCTGCGCCCTGGGCATTAGCAAACGCCGCAAGAGCATGAAAGTTGAGATGCGGTTTGCGTCCCTGGTGCTTCTTCTGGCCAAGCGGTGCATAGCAATGCATTGGAAGGCCCCGGAGGGTCCTCCCCTGGCGGCGTGGGTGGGAGCAGTTAGAAAGTGGTGCACCGCGGAGGAGGAGGTACTCCAGTCTGAAGAGGTCAGGGGAGCCCGCAAACACCCGATATCTATGCCGCGGGCTATGTTACTTAATTCCTTTGTGCAGGAAACAGCAGATGCACCAGACTCCCAGGTTATCCACTCCCCCGTGGCGCAGGTGAGCCCCGCGGTGACCTAGTGTAGTTTGTAGGTAGCGTAGACGCTTGGTGGGTCAGGGTGATGGCCAAACATGGGCGATATGCACATTGCCCTCGTGCGGTTACCCAGGACCCCCCTTCCTGCGCATGCATAGCCAGAGACCTAGCCTTAATGTGGTAAATAAGCGGCCTTCAACCAAGTGGTGCAATACATGACACAGTGACTCCCAGTTATGGTTCCCTAGTTTGTTCCGGTTTACATCATTGGCTGGCACTGAATACTACTTTGACCATAGGGCTGGCAAGGAGAGCGAAGCCCCACCTCCAGTACAGATCGCAAACCACCTTGCATGAACTCAGAATCTGCCCCACCTACCGATTCGTAACAACAACTGTGCTAAGTCCAGCACCGTTCAGAGGGGCACTTAATGGGACGAATTTCTAATTCATGACAAGAAGTTAAACAAGTGATATATATTCGGAATGATATTATTGCTAATGTTCTCTACTTTTTCAAAAATGCCAATAAAAATGATTCTGCAAAAAAAAATACATGAATGTATCGTTATTCATATTGACATTGACTTTTTCAATTTTAACACAAGGTAAAAGTGCAACCACTGCCTGTCTGCAGGGGCTTAGTAATATGAAAGGTTGAGGTTCCAATTTGGGGAGGGGGGCGGATTGCACCCAAATCAAGACAAAGTTGAATTATGTCATGATTCAAAAGCTCAGAGGGGATTATGGCCCCATCTACCCAGTGGCCAACCAGTGCTGCGCTGAGGAGTAAGAAGTCTATCGTAGACCTGGTGCCATTCACTTTCTGAGGTGTAGGTATAGTCCCTCGAAGTGGGGTGGAGCTGTCTCCATGGATCCATCAGAGAGAAGTCTGACACCAAATCACAGAGAAGGCCACTATCCATAGTGGTGTGGTACAAGGGCTGGTCGGTTTGTCAATAAAGAGGTCGGGTAACATCTTCCAATCACCCCCTGGGAGAAGTTTTGTTTTGGGGTTAGAGCAGCATAGATGGGCTTTTTAGAATGGGTCTGGCATAAGGAGGACCTGATCATGAAGTGAGACCTTAATGAGGATAAAGTAGCCATGTGGGTCATGCCAGACCCAAAGGGTCTTAGCTGGTAAATGCTTATCCAGCAATATGGCAACTCTTCCCTTGTGGTAAAGTTTGTTTGAGGGAGCCTCACCCACCCCAGGATAGGCTTTGCATGCATGGTATTAACATCCCACCCGGTCCTGGTGGAGATGTTTACTCTCCTCATCCATTATGTGGGTCTTTTGCAGGAGAGATAAGTCGGGCTTCAGGGAACGAGTATAACTAAAGATCTTCTGGTATTTTGTGTAATGAGTGAGAGCATTCACGTTCAATGAAATCACCGTCAGGTGATGGGGCGAAGTCATGGACCCCCACAGGTGGTGTCTGCAAAGAAAGCATGAGCAAAGAAAGCCTATGACATGTGGGGGAGGGAAAAGCGGGAGGGGGCAAGAAGAGGAAAGGGGCACCACAGGCGGATGCCCAGCGACCAGTCATCAGGGGAAGGAGAACTACTTTGGTCAGGCCGGAGAGGGTTGCCAAGGTGCAGCTGCGCAGCAACCGGAATCTCCTGGGCATGCAGGGTATGGTGTGGGCGGGGGTCATTGCCATGTCTGAAGACCTATTTTGGAGGCAACTTAGTGAGGGAGGGGCCTGTGAGTGACCGTGTGTTAGTGGCCAGCAGTATAGAGGGTTGTACGGTGTGGTATGCATCAGACTGACTTGACCCAACAGGAGCTCAAGGGTGAAATTTCTCTTCTGCAGAGGCAGTGGACTTCAGAGGGGACCAGGACTTACACCTCGAATGTGGTTCCTTGCTGGTAAGGTGGAGCTTGGGGCTCCTCGACCACTGTCTGGTGACCTCCTCCAACCACTTGTGTTCATCGGAAGGGGTCCCCAGCGGGCAAACCAGCATTGGCAAAGGCAGAGCCTTGGCAGGACCCGAGGTGAGACCTAAGTCCATATCAGTTGGCACAGCCACATCCAGATGAGCCTTCAGCTGACCAGGATCATGGAATCCTGTTATTTTGTTGTTGTGGGTGATCAGCATGACTGCCGGATCCGGGAGGTGATAACGAATGCCAAGTTGACAAAGAAGGGGTCACAGCTGGAGAAAGCATCTGTGAATGGCCTGTGTTTCCAGGGAAAAGTCTTGGGGCAGGAATATCTTATGCTCATCATGAAGAAAGGAGCCATTCTTTTTCATCACCTGTATCACTTTTCTGGCCTACTGATGTCTCAGAAAGCATGCAGTGATCTGCCTCAGCCCCTCATTGAGCGGTGGTCTGAGTTTACAGATCCTGTGAAACTCCAAGGGAGGGCTAAAGGAAAGGCCAGTGAGGCTGGCAGGAAGCGGGTCAAGAAACACATGATGTCGTCTCCTTCCAGATTTTCCGGCACCCCAGAAATCAAAATGTTATCCCTAGTGGAGTGGTCCTTCAGCTCCACAATTTTCTTCAGGAGGTGCCAGTGATCTTGTTCCCAGTAGATAGAGGCCATTATTTTTTCATTGATCTGGTCCAGGCAGGATTCAGCCATGGTTAGCCTGGCATTGAAGGAGGAAATGTCTTGCCAAATACTCTGCATGTCTGCCGAGGTTTTGGAGGTGTTCTCTGCCACTTGTGAGAGAGTGGTCTTATGAGTTCTGAGTTCCTTGAGAATGACATCCAGGGCGGAGTCCAAGGAAGAGTCTGCATCCTTCCCAGGCTTAGGCTCCTTCCCCGTCACCACCTCTGTGAAAAGGAGCTGCCAAGGGGTGCAAGCATGGTAAAATGCAGTGTTCAAGCAAAATCAGCAAGACAGTGCCCCCAGGTTGCATCTCAGAGAGGGGCAGGCTCAGTACCCCATGCAGGGGGAGCTCCCTCCGGGTCCGAGAACACATTGGCACCAGCAGTCCCCTCAGTACCAGAAAGTCAGCTGCGCCGCTGCTCCTGCAGTGCCTCTGGATGGTGTAGAAGTGGGTAACCGGACCCCCACAGGGAGAAGGAAGGGTAGCCTGCCGTGACATCTGTGGGGCAACACTCCAGAGTAGGGGGCACAGGGAGCCTGCAAAAGGCTGGGCTGTCTTAACAGGAGAGGGATTGTGAAGGCTCACCCGACTTGATGACTGTCATCTCTGCCCCTTACACCCAGCAATGTGGAAGTAGGCCTCAGTCTTGTGGGGCTGGTGTTCCAACATTAGTCTCCAACCCTGCAGAGGAGATGGTTGCCAGCAACCGGCATACGTGACCTCAGGGGCAAAGATATATGCTGATGATTACTGCTGCCGGGCGCTGCACTCGGTCCCTGAAGGTGTGGAGCTTATGTTGAGGCCTGACCCCTCATGGGGCTCTGTGGTCTTCCAGCCGTGCCTCAGGCATTCTGCCAAGGGGTGCCTTCAGTGGCGTTGTCACTGCAGGTCTCCGCTGGTCCGGGACAGCCCAGTGTCTCACCACTGTGATCTGGGTGCTGGGTGCGGAGTCATCAGGTCCCCAAGCTGCCGTACAGGTGGCAAGGCCATGGGAGGAAGTCAGTGGGTCCTGGCCTAGGCCTCTGGAGCCCTGGTCCGCAACAGGGAGGCTCCATTGACCATCTCTCTTGCCCCCATGGGCAGAGGCAGCCACCTGCTGTCAGGGCACCCCAATTCAGGTGGCAGCACCCCTGAATGACAGTAGGAGGAGGCCCGGGCGCTGGTGAGAGCTCGACTAGTGAGCCTCCTTCTTGCACAGGCATCAGGCTCTGCCCCCCTGAAATGGGATTTTATTTTTGAAAATAGAAAAGAAAATTCTTCTCTCACCATCAGAGTCCTCCCCCATGGTGAGGGGAGTATTTAGCAGTTTTCACTGCCCCATACCACCAGGGTTTTCCTGGCGGTGATGGGCAGTGAAAACTGACCTGTAATTCTGCCCACCTAAATTTGGTGGGCAGAATTACAGGTCTGCCTGTGATGGCCCATACTCCTCAGGGCCATCAGAGGGGTTTAATCACAGCGGAGACTGAGTAGTCTTTGCCGTGAATAAATCGGGCGGGCGGATCATTTTCTTGGCGAGATAGATACTCTGTCGCCGTTGACACAGAGTACCTATACCGCCAAGATATAAATTGCCCCATTAGTCTCTGTTTTAGAGCTTGGATTCCTCCAACTAGGCAAGGAGGCAGGCTGTGTCTGATCAGAGCTAGAACTGCTCCCACTTGAACCCAGGGCTACGATTTGCACTCCAAGTGTCAATTGGCTGACAACCTATGTGGATACAAGACATCAAAAACTACAAGTTGCCTTTTCCTGCAGTGACCAGTTTACAAGTTACAACTGGACTATGGACTGGAATTTGCTGGTGGCTTCTGCTGCAGTGTGTCCCTGAGGTCCTGGGAGCCTTCGACTTGACTAAGAGGTAGTGCTCCATAAAATATGAAAAGATGGAACTTACAAAAATATTGGTCTTCCAAGACTTCCCAAGCCTTAATGGGACCTTTTGACAAAGGTGTTGTATTCCAAAAGGAGTTTGTCAGGTACAGCTTCAGGCTTGCTCTGCTGGAAGATTTTGAGTTCCAAAACAGAGGCTAAGTCTGAAGGTAGACTTCTTGACCTGGTGAAGGTCCAAAAATGGATCTTACTGAAGAGAGGACTTTGGTGGCCATGACATTTTAATTTTTCCACTCTGAGCTGCTCCTGCCAAAATCAGCAGTTTCTGTTGGCCTTCATCCAGCGGTTATCTGACTATGAGAGGGGCTTTGCCAGACACAACCTTCAACCTTGCCCCACTGGAGGAATTCAACTTCCATTAATAAATCCTAAGTCAGAAGATAAAAACTTTGACTACGATGACCTGCTTTATTTATCCGATCTCTGCTCCATCGTGGTCAACCTGAAATTGCACCTAAGTGATGGTCAACCATGAACAAAGATTTCTGATTGATGCACTTTTTTTCGTTTTTTTTGCCCCTTTTTGTCTTAAAACCTTAAAAATGCATATCTCTGGTCCCCTAATTAGAATTTAGTTGGTTTGGTTTCATTTTTCTTTTTAAAACTTTCCCTATTTCCAGAAATTGGTTGTGGGATTTTTAATCAGTTATTTTTTTGACTTTTTGCTGTTTTAGTGTTGCTAATTACTTAGCTAATTTATCTAAGTTAAGCCTGTCTATTCAGTGCCATAGCTACCAGGAGCTTAGCCCAGTTTAGAATTATTGAAACTGTGTGTTGGATCTGGCAGGATTTTTGGAACAATAACTATGTAGTTCCTTCCCATCTAATAGCCCATTGTCTTACAATGTAGAGTTAAACAATTTGTGTCCTTTGTGCCACACAGCACTAGGATGTTTTAAACAGTGCTCAATTGTGTGAAATACATTAAATCTGGGTCTTAGTTTCCGAATCGTTAATGACTAAAAATCAAGGTCTGTAAAGGCTGCAACGAAAAGAAATGGGTTTCGGTAATGAAACATTTGATATTTGTAGAGGAACTCTAATGAAACGTAACTGCATAAAAAAAGAAATTTGAATAAATATTTATGAACTGGGTTTTCAAATTATACTTATAATTAAGATAGCAACTATATGATTCAGGAAGTTGAAGCACTTGGAACTTGAACTGCTATGCCACATCTCCTAAGAAAAGGGAACATTCTAAACAATAGCCCATTTAGTATTGTGGACCTCATCAATGAGTTTCTGTTTTGGTCTTAGAAACAATGAATCCCACTTTTGAGCTTACCATCGCTCTGACATTATCTCACAGAGAAAAACAAAAATGTGATGAATGGAATGATTGAAGTAACCTGAGTAACCTGAGTTACTCTGAGAAACATTCCAGTCCATTGATTTTTGTTCTTAGAGCCATTACAGTCAGGGACCAACCATATGCAAATCATTCTTTTCCCCATCCTTATAGGGACAGTCCAGCTTAAACATATTTTGCTGTTTGACCCACATTTGCAGGCATGTTCATGTTACATGGGTCCCTGCTGGCTGTGCCAAAAGAACTCAAGTTGTTTCTCACTAATGAGAGTCAACAATGCTGAAGTTGGACTGCGATTGTTAGGGTTCCTATTTACTGGGCAAAGGAATTTGTGATGGACTATTTCTACTGGAGCGGGACCAAGGCTGAATGTACAAATGTTTTGTTACCATCTGTAGTGGCACATTTAAGCAGGAAGTATCAGTTATTCAGTTTCAGTCAATCATTGCATCCATCACTGTGACTTATTTGGCTGTTGTTAGAAATGAGGTTACTGGTTGACTGGAGCATAAGCTCTGGCCAAGCAGCAACCGCAATCCGAGTCAGGATAAGAGGCAGGCCTACCGTAAATTAACATGTGCTTAGCATGGAGCAGTCAAGCTTAACTTAGAGGCAGTGTGTAAAACATTTGTGCAACACTTCAAACAGTAAAACAGTGAAAACACCACAGAAAAAGATCCCACACCAAGTTAGAAAAATAGAAAAATCTGACTTTAATAAATAAAACAAGACCTAAATGACAAAAATCCAATTAGTAGAACTGAAGATATTGATTTTTAAAGTTTATAGTGAAATATAGTGCCAGGAATCACAAAGCGCTACTGGGGATATCTGGTTGTGCCAGACTCAATCAATCAATCAATCAATCACAGAATTTGTAGAGCGCACTACTTACCCGCAAGGGTCTCAAGGCGCTGGGGAGAGAGAAGGGGGGGTGCTGCTACTGGTCGAACAGCCAGGTCTTGAGTAGCCTCCTGAAGGTCAGCAGGTCTTGGGTCTGTCGTAGGCTTAGTGGAAGGGTGTTCCAGGTCTTGGCGGCGAGGTGTGAGAAGGATCTGCCGCCGGTGGTTGTTCTTCGAATGCGAGGGACGGTGGCGAGGGAGAGGTCGGCGGAGCGGAGCTGGCGGTTGGGGACGTAGAAGAAGAGTCGTCTGTTGAGGTAGGCTGGGCCAGTCTTGTGGAGTGCCTTGTGTGCGAGGATGAGGAGTTTGAAGGTGATCCTCCTGTCGACGGGGAGCCAGTGCAGGTTCCTCAGGTGGGGGGTGATGTGGCTGTGGCGTGGTACGTCGAGGATCAGGCGTGCGGAGGCGTTTTGTATGCGTTGCAGTCGCTTGATGAGCTTGGCCGGGGCTCCCGCGTGAGGGCGTTCCCATAGTCAAGTCTGCTACTGACGAGGGCCTGGGTGACTGTTCTTCTTGTGTCTGTCGGGATCCACCTGTAGATCTTGCGAAGCATGCGGAGGGTGTTGAAGCAGGAGTAGGAGACTGCGTTGACTTGCTTGGCCATGGAGAGCGTTGAGTCGAGGATGACTCCCAGGTTGCGTGCGTGGTCGGTGGGTGTCGGGGCTGCTCCCAGCATCGTTGGCCACCAGGAGTCGTCCCAGGCTGAGGGGTTGGAGCCGAGGATGAGGACCTCCGTCTTGTCCGTGTTCAGCTTTAGTCGGCTGATCTTCATCCAATCGGCGACGGCCTTCATTCCTTCATGGAGATTGGCTTTGGAGACGAGGGGGTCCTTGGTGAGGGAGAGGATCAGTTGAGTGTCGTCGGCGTAGGAGATAATGTTGAGGTCGTGCTGTCTGGCGATGCGTGCGAGCGGGGCCATGTAGATGTTGAACAGTGTTGGGCTGAGGGAAGATCCCTGGGGTACGCCGCAGATGATCTCGGAGGCTTCGGATCGGAAAGGTGGGAGGCGGACTCTCTGGGTTCTGCCGTCGAGGAAGGAGGTGGTCCATTCCAGGGCCTTGTCTCGGATCCCTGCGTCGTGGAGGCGTGCGCGTAGAGTGCGGTGGCAGACAGTGTCGAAGGCGGCGGAGAGGTCCAGCAGGATGAGGGCTGCGGTCTCACTGTTGTCCAGCAGGGTCCTGATGTCGTCGGTGGCGGCGATGAGGGCAGTCTCAGTGCTGTGGTTGCTGCGGAACCCCGATTGGGATGGGTCCAGGATGCTGTTTTCTTCGAGGTATCGTATTAGCTGTTTGTTGACGATCTTCTCGATGACCTTGGCTGGGAACGGAAGCAGGGAGATGGGCCGGAAGTTCTTGAGGTCTCTTGGGTCCGCCTTGGGTTTTTTGAGTAGGGCGTTGATCTCTGCATGTTTCCAGCTCTGTGGGAAGGTCGCGGTCTCGAAGGAGAGATTGATAACGTTGCACAGGTGGGGTGCGATGGAGCTGCTGGCTTTGTTGAAGATGTGGTGCGGGAAAGGGTCTGACGGGGAGCCGGAGTGTATTGTGCCCATGGTCTTGATGGTGTCATCGATATTCACGCTGGCCCAGGCTGGCAAGGGGTCATGGTCGATGGTGTGCGGCGGGTCTGGTGTATCTATCTTGGTGGGGGCTGTCTGGGTGTTGAAGCTGTCGTGGATGTCGGCGATCTTGCGGTGGAAGAAGGTGGCGAGGGAATCGCACAGGGCTTGCGACGGCGGGATGTCGTTGGTGTTGGAGCTGGGGTTGGAGAGTTCCTTCACGATGTTGAAGAGCTCCTTGCTGTTGTGTGCGTTGTTGTCGAGGCGGTCTTTGAAGGAGATTCTCTTGGCGGACCTGATGAGGTGGTGGTGGTTACGGATGGCGTCTTTATGGGCTGCGTGGCTGTCCGGTGTCTTATCACTGTGCCATTTCTTCTCAAGTTTCCGGCAGGTACGCTTGGAAGCTAGGAGTTCCGGGGTGAACCAGCTGGCTCTTTTGGTGGTGTCGCTGTAGGTGAGTTTTTCAGCGGGGCGAGGGTGTTGGCACAGTCGTCTATCCATCGTCTGAGGTTGCAGGCAGCGTCGTCGGTGTTGGATGGGTCGGAGGGAGGGCTGAGAGCGAGGTTTGCCCGTAGTTGGTCTTCGGTGACTTTGCTCCAGCAGCGGCGTGGGATCTGTTGGGTGCGGTGGTGTGTGGTGGGTTTCTGGAAGGTGAAGTGGATGCAGCGGTGGTCGGTCCAGAGGAGTTCCGTGGTGTGGCTGAAGGAGACGTGGGAGCTTGAGGAGAAGACGGGGTCGAGCGTGTGGCCGGCGGAATGTGTCGGTGTTGTGACGAGCTGTCTCAGTCCGAGGTTGGCGAGGTTGTCGATCAGGGTGGTGGAGTTGCTGTCGTTGTTGTTCTCCAGGTGAAAGTTCAGGTCTCCGAGGAGGATGTAGTCGGTAGAAGTCAGGGCGTGCGTGCTGATGAAGTCGGCGATGGAGTCGCTGAACTGGGGTCGGGGCCCAGGGGGTCTGTAGACAAGGGTGCCTCTGAGGGTGGTGTTGGGGTCAGACTGGGACAAAGTCACAAGTTCAGGCCGACCATGATGGAGCACGGGCCAGCTACAGGTACCCAGTTAAGCTGCTGAACAAAGTACCTTAAATCCTGGGTGTGGAGAGTTGCGTGGATCCACGTTGAAGATGCGTCACGCAGCAGAGGGGATGCGTCTGTTCCGAGATGTGGCAAGGCTGCAGTGCGAGGTCCTGTTGCATCAACTTTGAGGATTCTGTCAATGAGGCTTGCGATGTGAAGTTCGGTGTTGAGGATGAGAGGAGCAGCAAAGGCAACACATCAATTCCGATGAGCCTGTGAAGCTGCAATGCGGCGTTTCATCGTCGTCTAGGCTGCCGTCGATGAGGGATGCAAGGAGGTTGTGCTGGGAAAAGCATTGTACAGTGGAAGTTCTGAAGGTGATGCATCGGTCCAAAGATGCAGGAGGTGGCAGCAACGCGATTCTTTTTCGACGGGTCCAATCCACACAGCAGCAGCGAAGCGTCCGTTCTGCTCGGGATGCTCAGCAGAGAAGATGTGTTGGTTCCGCTGGAAGGCACCTTAGGCCCACTTGCTAACTGGGGTGGCACCACTTGGCAGGGTAGACTCACACATTGCAGAGTCAAGGTGCAGGGGTTGGAACCCTGTACTGTCCCTGAGGCCTCAGATCAGGATGCCAGCCTGCTAGCCCTTGGAGTCACTCTGGGTTCTGGGGTGAAATGACGCAGGTCCTGTTTATCTCACCCAGGCAAAGAGGCAGCAGGCCACAGATCAGCCCAACAGAGCAGGAGTCCAGCAGAGTGCAGTCCCGCAGAGTGACAGTCTTTCAGCAGCACAGCAGTCCATCTTCCTGGCAGAGTATCCACATTTTCAGAAGTGTACTGAAGGTCCAGTACTTATAGCCAGTGGTGCCTTTGAAGTGGGGGAGATTTCAAAGACATGGCTTTGAAGAGCACAGATGTGTTCTCTTTCTGCCCTGGCTCCAGACTAACTGCAGACTCACTCCCTTTGTGTGTGGATAGGACACAGACTATTCAGGTGTAAGTCAGACTGTGCCTTTGTCCTCCCTCCCATCCTGCCAGAGATGGCCCATTACGACACACCTAAGCTCCCATTGTGTATGGCTTTCTTGGAGGTATACACAAAGCTCAACTACGAACTACACCCAGTCATGTGATCAGAGACAGACTACGGGCACCAAATAGCTAAAGCAAGAAAATGCCAACTTTCTAAAAGTGGCATTTTCAGAATTGTAATCTAATATCCGACTTCACCATAAGTTAGGATTTTAAATTTGGATTCCAGAGACACCAAACCTGAATCAGGTATAGCTTCCCATTTGGACATTACACTTAACTGTAATAAAGTAATCCTAATATTAACCTATGGGAGATATAGGCCTTTCAGTAGGGAAAATGAATTAGAGAGTTTTTCACTACCCGAACATGTGAAACTTAAAATGCCATGTCCTGCCTTTTTTAAAGACATTACACCCAGCCCTCTGGGTTGTCCAGGTCCTACCTTAGGGGTGACATATATGTATGAAAAGGGAAGATTTGGGCCTGACAAAAGGTTTTTTTCTCCACGTGGACATGGCAGGCCTGAGACATGGTTAAAGGGGTACTTAAGTGGGTGGCACAATCAGTGCTGCAGGCCCACTTGTAGCATTTAATTTACAAGCCCTGGGTACAAATATTACCACTCCACTAGGGACTTATTAGTAAATTAAATATGCCAATTGGGGATGAGGGAATATTACCATGTCTGAAGGTAGACTTCTTGACCTGGTGAAGGTCCAAAAATGGATCTTACTGAAGAGAGGACTTTGGTGGCCATGACATTTTAATTTTTCCACTCTGAGCTTCACCTGCCAAAATCAGCAGTTTCTGTTGGCCTTCATCCAGCGGTTATCTGACTATGAGAGGGGCTTTGCCAGACAAAACCTTCAACCTTGCCCCACAGGAGGAATTCAACTTCCATTAATAAATCCTAAGTCAGAAGATAAAAACTTTGACTACGATGACCTGCTTTATTTATCCGATCTCTGCTCCATCGTGGTCAACCTGAAATTGCACCTAAGTGATGGTCAACCATGAACAAAGATTTCTGATTGATGCACTTTTTTCGTTTTTTTTGCCCCTTTTTGTCTTAAAACCTTAAAAATGCATATCTCTGGTCCCCCTAATTAGAATTTAGTTGGTTTGGTTTCATTTTTCTTTTTAAAACTTTCCCTATTTCCAGAAATTGGTTGTGGGATTTTTAATCAGTTATTTTTTTGACTATTTGCTGTTTTAGTGTTGCTAATTACTTAGCTAATTTATCTAAGTTAAGCCTGTCTATTCAGTGCCATAGCTACCAGGAGCTTATCCCAGTTTAGAATTATTGAAACTGTGTGTTGGACCTGGCAGGATTTTTGGAACAATAACTATGTAGTTCCTTCCCATCTAATAGCCCATTGTCTTACAATGTAGAGTTAAACAATTTGTGTCCTTTGTGCCACACAGCACTAGGATGTTTTATACAGTGCTCAATTGTGTGAAATACATTAAATCTGGGTCTTAGTTTCCGAATCGTTAATGACTAAAAATCAAGGTCTGTAAAGGCTGCAACGAAAAAGAAATGGGTTTCGGTAATGAAACATTTGATATTTGTAGAGGAACTCTAATGAAACGTAACTGCATAAAAAAAGAAATTTGAATAAATATTTATGAACTGGGTTTTCAAATTATACTTATAATTAAGATAGCAACTATATGATTTAGGAAGTTGAAGCACTTGGAACTTGAACTACTATGCCACATCTCCTAAGAAAAGGGAACATTCTAAACAATAGCCCATTTAGTATTGTGGACCTCATCAATGAGTTTCTGTTTTGGTCTTAGAAACAATGAATCCCACTTTTGAGCTTACCTTCGCTTTGACATTATCTCACAGAGAAAAACAAAATGTGATGAATGGAATGATTGAAGTAACCTGAGTAACCTGAGTTACTCTGAGAAACATTCCAGTCCATTGATTTTTGTTCTTAGAGCCATTACAGTCAGGGACCAACCATATGCAAATCATTCTTTTCCCCATCCTTATAGGGACAGTCCAGCTTAAACATATTTTGCTGTTTGACCCACATTTGCAGGCATGTTCATGTTACATGGGTCCCTGCTGGCTGTGCCAAAAGGACTCAAGTTGTTTCTCACTAATGAGAGTCAACAATGCTGAAGTTGGACTGCGATTGTTAGGGTTCCTATTTACTGGGCAAAGGAATTTGTGATGGACTATTTCTACTGGAGCGGGACCAAGGCTGAATGTACAAATGTTTTGTTACCATCTGTAGTGGCACATTTAAGCAGGAAGTATCAGTTATTCAGTTTCAGTCAATCGTTGCATCCATCACTGTGACTTATTTGGCTGTTGTTAGAAATGTGGTTACTGGTTGACTGGAGCATAAGCCCTGGCCAAGCAGCAACCGCAATCCGAGTCAGGATAAGAGGCAGGCCTACCGTAAATTAACATGTGCTTAGCATGGAGCAGTCAAGCTTAACTTAGAGGCAGTGTGTAAAACATTTGTGCAACACTTCAAACAGTAAAACTGTGAAAACACCACAGAAAAAGATCCCACACCAAGTTAGAAAAATAGAAAAATATGACTTTAATAAATAAAACAAGACCTAAATGACAAAAATCCAATTAGTAGAACTGAAGATATTGATTTTTAAAGTTTATAGTGAAATATAGTGCCAGGAATCACAAAGCGCTACTGGGGATATCTGGTTGTGCCAGTCTCAATCAAACAATCAATCACAGAATTTGTAGAGCGCACTACTTACCCGCGAGGGTCTCAAGGCGCTGGGGAGAGAGAAGGGGGGGGTTGCTGCTACTGGTCGAACAGCCAGGTCTTGAGTAGCCTCCTGAAGGTCAGCAGGTCTTGGGTCTGTCGTAGGCTTAGTGGAAGGGTGTTCCAGGTCTTGGCGGCGAGGTGTGAGAAGGATCTGCCACCGGTGGTTGTTCTTCGAATGCGAGGGACGGTGGCGAGGGAGAGGTCGGCGGAGCGGAGCTGGCGGTTGGGGACGTAGAAGAAGAGTCGTCTGTTGAGGTAGGCTGGGCCAGTCTTGTGGAGTGCCTTGTGTGCGTGGATGAGGAGTTTGAAGGTGATCCTCCTGTCGACGGGGAGCCAGTGCAGGTTCCTCAGGTGGGAGGTGATGTGGCTGTGGCGTGGTACGTCGAGGATCAGGCGTGCGGAGGCGTTTTGTATGCGTTGCAGTCGCTTGATGAGCTTGGCCGGGGCTCCCGCGTAGAGGGCGTTCCCATAGTCAAGTCTGCTACTGACGAGGGCCTGGGTGACTGTTCTTCTTGTGTCTGTCGGGATCCACCTGTAGATCTTGTGAAGCATGCGGAGGGTGTTGAAGCAGGAGGAGGAGACTGCGTTGACTTGCTTGGCCATGGAGAGCGTTGAGTCGAGGATGACTCCCAGGTTGCGTGCGTGGTCGGTGGGTGTCGGGGCTGCTCCCAGCGTCGTTGGCCACCAGGAGTCGTCCCAGGCTGAGGGGTTGGAGCCGAGGATGAGGACCTCCGTCTTGTCCGTGTTCAGCTTTAGTTGGCTGATCTTCATCCAATCGGCGACGGCCTTCATTCCTTCATGGAGATTGGCTTTGGCGGCGAGGGGGTCCTTGGTGAGGGAGAGGATCAGTTGAGTGTCGTCGGCGTAGGAGACAATGTTGAGGTCGTGCTGTCTGGCGATGCGTGCGAGCGGGGCCATGTAGATGTTGAACAGTGTTGGGCTGAGGGAAGATCCCTGGGGTACGCCGCAGATGATCTCGGAGGCTTCGGATCGGAAAGGTGGGAGGCGGACTCTCTGGGTTCTGCCGTCGAGGAAGGAGGTGGTCCATTCCAGGGCCTTGTCTCGGATCCCTGCGTCGTGGAGGCGTGCGCATAGAGTGCGATGGCAGACAGTGTCGAAGGCGGCGGAGAGGTCCAGCAGGATGAGGGCTGCGGTCTCACCATTGTCCAGCAGTGTCCTGATGTCGTCGGTGGCGGCGATGAGGGCAGTCTCAGTGCTGTGGTTGCTGCGGAACCCCGATTGGGATGGGTCCAGGATGCTGTTTTCTTCGAGGTATCGGGTTAGCTGTTTGTTGACGATCTTCTCGATGACCTTGGCTGGTAACGGAAGCAGGGAGATGGGCCGGAAGTTCTTGAGGTCTCTTGGGTCCGCCTTGGGTTTTTGAGTAGGGCGTTGATCTCTGCGTGTTTCCAGCTCTCTGGGAAGGTCGCGGTCTCGAAGGAGAGATTGATAACGTTGCACAGGTGGGGTGCGATGGAGCTGCTGGCTTTGTTGAAGATGTGGTGCGGGAAAGGGTCTGACGGGGAGCCGGAGTGTATTGTGCCCATGGTCTTGATGGTGTCATCGATATTCACGCTGGCCCAGGCTGGCAAGGGGTCATGGTCGATGGTGTGCGGCGGGTCTGGTGTATCTATCTTGGTGGGGGCTGTCTGGGTGTTGAAGCTGTCGTGGATGTCGGCGATCTTGCGGTGGAAGAAGGTGGCGAGGGAATCGCACAGGGCTTGCGACGGCGGGATGTCGTTGGTGTTGGAGCTGGGGTTGGAGAGTTCCTTCACGATGTTGAAGAGCTCCTTGCTGTTGTGTGCGTTGTTGTCGAGGCGGTCTTTGAAGGAGATTCTCTTGGCGGACCTGATGAGGTGGTGGTGGTTACGGATGGCGTCTTTGTGGGCTGCGTGGCTGTCCGGTGTCTTATCACTGTGCCATTTCTTCTCAAGTTTCCGGCAGGTACGCTTGGAAGCTAGGAGTTCCGGGGTGAACCAGCTGGCTCTTTTGGTGGTGTCGCTGTAGGTGAGTTTTTTCAGCGGGGCGAGGGTGTTGGCACAGTCGTCTATCCATCGTCTGAGGTTGCAGGCAGCGTCGTCGGTGTTGGATGGGTCGGAGGGAGGGCTGAGAGCGAGGTTTGCCCGTAGTTGGTCTTCGGTGACTTTGCTCCAGCAGCGGCGTGGGATCTGTTGGGTGCGGTGGTGTGTGGTGGGTTTCTGGAAGGTGAAGTGGATGCAGCGGTGGTCGGTCCAGAGGAGTTCCGTGGTGTGGCTGAAGGAGACGTGGGAGCTTGAGGAGAAGACGGGGTCGAGCGTGTGGCCGGCGGAATGTGTCGGTGTTGTGACGAGCTGTCTCAGTCCGAGGTTGGTGAGGTTGTCGATCAGGGTGGTGGAGTTGCTGTCGTTGTTGTTCTCCAGGTGAAAGTTCAGGTCTCCGAGGAGGATGTAGTCGGTAGAAGTCAGGGCGTGCGTGCTGATGAAGTCGGCGATGGAGTCGCTGAACTGGGGTCGGGGCCCAGGGGGTCTGTAGACAAGGGTGCCTCTGAGGGTGGTGTTGGGGTCAGACTGGGACAAAGTCACAAGTTCAGGCCGACCATGATGGAGCACGGGCCAGCTACAGGTACCCAGTTAAGCTGCTGAACAAAGTACCTTAAATCCTGGGTGTGGAGAGTTGTGTGGATCCACGTTGAAGATGCGTCACGCAGCAGAGGGGATGCGTCTGTTCCGAGATGTGGCAAGGCTGCAGTGCGAGGTCCTGTTGCATCAACTTTGAGGATTCTGTCAATGAGGCTTGCGATGTGAAGTTCGATGTTGAGGATGAGAGGAGCAGCAAAGGTAACACATCAATTCCGATGAGCGGTGAAGCTGCAATGCGGCGTTTCATCATCGTCTAGGCTGCCGTCGATGAGGGATGCAAGGAGGTTGTGCTGGGAAAAGCATTGTACAGTGGCAGTTCTGAAGGCGATGCATCGGTCCAAAGATGCCGGAGGTGGCAGCAACGCGATTCTTTTTCGACGGGTCCAATCCACACAGCAGCAGCGAAGCGTCCGTTCTGCTCGGGATGCTCAGCAGAGAAGATGTGTTGGTTCCGCTGGAAGGCACCTTAGGCCCACTTGCTAACTGGGGTGGCACCACTTGGCAGGGTAGACTCACACATTGCAGAGTCAAGGTGCAGGGGTTGGAACCCTGTACTGTCCCTGAGGCCTCAGATCAGGATGCCAGCCTGCTAGCCCTTGGAGTCACTCTGGGTTCTGGGGTGAAATGACGCAGGTCCTGTTTATCTCACCCAGGCAAAGAGGCAGCAGGCCACAGATCAGCCCAACAGAGCAGGAGTCCAGCAGAGTGCAGTCCCGCAGAGTGACAGTCTTTCAGCAGCACAGCAGTCCATCTTCCTGGCAGAGTATCCACATTTTCAGAAGTGTACTGAAGGTCCAGTACTTATAGCCAGTGGTGCCTTTGAAGTGGGGGAGATTTCAAATACATGGCTTTGAAGAGCACAGATGTGTTCCCTTTCTGCCCTGGCTCCAGACTAACTGCAGACTCACTCCCTTTGTGTGTGGATAGGACACGGACTATTCAGGTGTAAGTCAGACTGTGCCTTTGTCCTCCCTCCCATCCTGCCAGAGATGGCCCATTACGACACACCTAAGCTCCCATTGTGTATGGCTTTCTTGGAGGTATACACAAAGCTCAACTACGAACTACACCCAGTCATGTGATCAGAGACAGACTACGGGCACCAAATAGCTAAAGCAAGAAAATGCCAACTTTCTAAAAGTGGCATTTTCAGAATTGTAATCTAATATCCGACTTCACCATAAGTTAGGATTTTAAATTTGGATTCCAGAGACACCAAACCTGAATCAGGTATAGCTTCCCATTTGGACATTACACTTAACTGTAATAAGGTAATCCTAATATTAACCTATGGGAGATATAGGCCTTTCAGTAGGGAAAATGAATTAGAGAGTTTTTCACTACCCGAACATGTGAAACTTAAAATGCCATGTCCTGCCTTTTTTAAAGACATTACACCCAGCCCTCTGGGTTGTCCAGGTCCTACCTTAGGGGTGACATATATGTATGAAAAGGGAAGATTTGGGCCTGACAAAAGGTTTTTTTCTCCACGTGGACATGGCAGGCCTGAGACATGGTTAAAGGGGTACTTAAGTGGGTGGCACAATCAGTGCTGCAGGCCCACTTGTAGCATTTAATTTAAAAGCCCTGGGTACAAATATTACCACTCCACTAGGGACTTATAAGTAAATTAAATATGCCAATTGGGGATGAGGGAATATTACCATGTTTAGGGGAGTGAGCACAAACACTTTAGTACCTGCTAGCAGTGCTAAAGTGTGCAGAGTCCTAATACCAGCAAAAAGAAGGTCAGAAACAGTGGAGGAGGAAGGAAAAAGTGTGGGGGGGGAAGACCACCCTAAGACTGTCAGGTCTAACAGATGTCTAAGTGCTCCAATTAAGGAGACACACTCCTATTTTCCATGTGCTAACGTGTGCATATTGCCCATTTAGCATTGGCAGTCACCCATTGCTTCACTGCCGAAAGCTTTTATCATGGGAAGCACTTCCACGATCCATTCGACCATACCTAGTAATAGAAAGTAGTAAATTTAATTTCTATCACTAAGTATATTAAAAGCAGAAAAAAAAACAAGTTTAACAGCAAAATTACTTCCAATGCAATGCAAGCTCAGAGCAAAGCTTAACAAGTTGCTCTAACTACAGCTCCATGCCTAATAAGCACATAAATAAATGCAATATTATTACTTTTTGTTTATCAGAAAATGGGCCACAAAGATATTTTGGCTCTCATGTATCACTATTGACACCAAAAATAATGACTTTACATAGACACAATAAGAAGTACACAAATATATTGTAACAAATTATCGAAATTGCAATATGCAAAAAAGTAATAATAATTGTTAACAGCTTTTACATATATGTAGTTTGCTTTAAAAGAACTCACCGACAATATAAACACATATAACTAGAGATGAATGTTACCTTATGCAAAAGTGTGCAAATGTGAACATGTATTTAGTTTTCTACTACTATATATATTTTGCATATTAAACTGTTGAATATTAGTTTTTTCTAAAATTCATGAACTAAATATATTTCTATAAAAAAATTAAAAAAGAAAGTACAACAGAAATCAAGACAAGCAAAAGAAAATAGCAAAACATACATTGAATCTCCAATGCTCTAAACATTCAAATGAAACATTTTGGGCAAGGCGTGAGCTATGCTATTCTAACTCCAGTCCAACATAATAAGGGGACAATTCGTACAATGAAAAGTGTTCAGATGGACTATTCTAATTCCATGTGATGTGCTTATGCGCACCCATTGCATTTAAAAAAGGAGTGCATTTGAGAGCACGTTTTTCATTTTTAAATATGTACTTCATTTAGTATGGACTGCACATGTACGCCATATAACGTTTGTTTATTATAGGTTGATAGTTTATCAATTATTCATATGGATATATTAATGTGATTTATAATGTATGATAGAATTTACTGAACGTGCAACAGAATTATTATGCTACTTTTTGCCGTTTACCACAAGGTCTGGTCTTTTCATAATAATCATAAAAAGTGTATTTAAGCCCGCTATTGACATTATTTGGCAGAGAGGCATGTTCAGTGTTTCCTGGGAGCTTCATGCGAGCTGGCTGCAAATATTCTTAGAGAAGATCTCTGGCTCAACAGAGCCTGGACCCTAGAAGTTCAGTAGCCTTAACTGAGACAGAGAGTGACCTTCTCAAAGCACAGAAGCTAACTGACAACAATTCTTTCAGCCAAGGTATGCGGGATAAGGGCCTGCTTAGATATTTAGATGGGCACTTTGCTATCAAGGATGTGCTGCTTACAAAAGAATGATTTTATCATGCAATTCAATGATTTGTTGATCACAGTCACATTATTCCAGTTCATTTATTATTTTGTCTATTAATCACGTTCATTGCCACTCTTGTGTCAATTTTTAAAGTTACATTTACTCATATAATCTGCACTAGATTAGGGCATTCATTTGTAATAAATAATGTTTGGATTTTTTATGTGCGTCCATCCAATGGGGAAAAGTCTTAGACACTCAATAAAAATAGAAATACTTCTGTAGTCTCACAGAACTGATCTTTACCCTGTATGCACCATCCTAAAGTAATGTGCAGTGTGTAGAGGATTGGTGCAGTCAGCCAGACTGCACTAGCCTCGGCTAGTAAATTATTAAACCTTTTGCCAGAGGGTTTAGTTTTTTTTTAAACTGGGCTGCGTTTGCTTCTAAAGTTGCATAAAGATTTCACATATAATGAAATGGGAAGGGAGGTGTGTCGGGTTTGCCACTCCTGTCCAACAAACATTTCAAAAAGTGCATATATTATTTGGGAGGAAGGGCCTATTTAACAGACTAGCTCAAGTCCCACTTACAATGGGGAAAGTATTTATATTGAGGCAGGGGGCAAATTAACTGTTCTAACTCCAGCCCTAATTTAAGTGGAAAAAGTGCATACATGGGGAGCGTGGGTCAGATTTACCATTCAAACACCAGTCCAAAAAACATTTTGAAAGTGCATATGTTTTGGAGGGGGCAGATTTACTATCATTATCCTAGGCACACAAAATATTCGGGGACAATGCAAATATGGGGTAGTGGACAGATTTTCTATTCAAGTTTGAGTTCCGCTTACTGTTCTTACTCCAATTCACCAAACATTGTGGAAACTGCATGTATTATAAATTACCATAAACATAAGTTGAATGTTTCTCAATTAAACGATAATTGCCCTTTAAATGTATATATTATTGTTTACCCCAATATTTTACTACAATTAAAGCATGTAAAACTGTAAATATTAAAATAAAAAAATATGACTAGTGTCCCCATCTAAATGTATATTACTAATAAAAATAAAATGCAGAACCAATACCCCACAGAAAGTAAGAAACCCATTTTTAAAGTTTCTAAATAAAATTAAAATACAAGTTTAATTTAAAAAATATAAAAATGATACATGATAAAAAAACAATATGCATCAACATATATTTTTTTAATATTTCTTTTACTAAGCAGATACATAGGGCATACCATAATACACATTATTACTAGTCGTCATTTAATCGTTATAGAAGATCCTTATTTTTTTCAACAAAGTGCTATTGTGACAAAAACAAAACATACAGATAGAATCATGCTGCCATATATTCAACAAATAGTCGGTATACTTTCAATAAATTGCAACAGTGCTAAATGTAGCAGCCAACCATTACTATCCAAAGTGCAACTCATCGAGTTTCCATCTCGATCTCTTCATGAAACCAGCTTATTTAAAAGTAAACCTTCCATGCGTTGATATGTTCATAGACAACATTAATAACCGTCATTTCGTCATCACAACAGGTTGTTAATTTTTCCCCCAGCAAAGTGTTGATGTGCCTAAATATAGTCATCTCACCATAGTGTTTGACAAGTACTTTAGTATACTTTTAATGAACTGCAACGGTGCCATGCTTAACAGCAAGCCATTACTATTCAAGGTGCATCTCGTCGAGTTTCCATCTGGATCTCTTCATAAAACCATCTTATTTAAAGGTAGACCTTCCATACATTAATAATTTTTTCGCAAAAGTGCAATTGTGCCTAATAATATGGGCATTTTAATATTTCTGTATACTATGTTTCTCCATGGCTAAAGAGGATATCCAGTGCTGTTTTGCAAGATCTTACTCTGCTTCATTTTCAATCCCCTCCATAAATTGCCAAGAAGCATTACATCTTTTGGTACCAACAAACCTTTTTTCGTATGCCTCCTCAGACTTCTTGGTTCGACTCATCTTGTTATACCACTCCTGATACATTGGCACTCTAGTTGACAACTATAGAAGTAATAGCAATCAATTAATCAATAAATCAATCAACCATCAATCAAACAATCAATCAGGGTTTTATAAAGTGCAGCTACTCACCCGTGAGGGTCTCAAGGCGCTGGGGGGGGGGGGTGTGTGGCTCCGTTGAGTACTGGGATCATCTGAGTAGCCAGACCTTGAGGTCCTTCCTGAACTGGTGCACTTTGGGAACTTGCCGGAGGTGGAGGGGGAGGTCGTTCCAGGCCTTGGCTGGTCTTGTAGATGCTTGGGACGGTGGCTAGGGAGAGATCAGCTGATCGGAGGTGTCTCTTGGGTGCGTGGAAGGAGAGGCAGTTGTTTAGGTACGCTGGTCCAATGTTGTGGAGGGCCTTGTATGCGTGAGTGAGGAGCTTGGAGGTTATTCTTCTTTCAATGGGAGCCAGTGGAGATGGCGGAGGAGTTGGGTGATGTGGTTGTGACAAGGGATGTCTAGGGTCAGTCTGGCTGTGGCGTTCTGGACAGTCTGGAGTTTGCGGAGTAGTTTCTTGTTGATTCCTGCTTAGAGAGCTTTGCCTTAGTCCAGTATGCTACTGATAAGGGCGTGCGTGACCGTTTTTCTGGCTTCAGATGGGGTCCATCTGAATGTTTTTCGAAGTATGCGGAGGGTGTTGAAGGAGGCCGAGGATTCGGCGTTCATCTGGTGGTTCATCGTGAGCGATGAGTCAAGTATGATGCCGAGGCTTTGTGCGTGGTCCGTCAGTGTGGGTGGGTTTCTGAGAGCAGGGGGCCACCAGGTGTCGTCCCTTAGCAATAAATATATCAGCCCCTTTTTTAGTGCCTGTTTTTCCTCTGCCTAAAAAACCCAAAGAGTGCCACCCCTTCCTCTTGTTCAATCCGCCTGTGCAATCCTCGACTTAAAGCATCAAATACTTTTTCCCAGAACCGCACAACCATTGGACAGGTACAAAAGGTTTTGTAACCAGTCGCCGCCCCCTAGCTGCTTGAAGCGAAAACAGCGATCCTCTGACTCTGAATACATTCTATGGAGGGCTTTAGTTGTATAATATGCCATCCAACGCGCTAAAATAGACATTCCCCCTAAAATTGGTGGCTCTTAAGGCCTTGTTTCCTAATTTCAAGATCGCCTGCCATTCGACCTCGGAAAAAGTGCTGCGTTGTCAGCGTGATCTTTTCTAAAAACCTTTTCAACGAGTGGCACTTTCCTTGACTCCAGTTTCCAGCCCCCCTCATCTTTGCACTAAACAGAGCAGTCGTTATTGGGGAGGAGACTAAATTTGGTTGAATACAACATTTTTTTAGTAAGTGTGTAATCTGCTGGTATCCAGAATAGAAAAGCTTGCACTGATCTCCGCACCTAGCTTGTAAATCCTGCCAAGTTATGCAATTCCCCCTAACCAAAAATATTCTCAGTTCTTTAAATCCATTTGTATTCCAATACTTTACATGGCTAGTTTGTATTTGGAGGCCCAGCACTTTACATTCCTCAAGCTATAAATAACTGGACCCTGCAGATTGAGCATTTGAGAAGTAAAATGCTTGAAGTCTCCAACAATACTCCTGAAGCGTTTTATACCTCATCTTTTTTTTTTTTATTTGGCAGTCTTTATAAATACTAGAAGCTGGGATCCAGCCTCCTGCACCATCCTCTCAATAAAAAACTATCCTGAGATCCCTTGACATCTATGAACTGAACTAGTATATCTACAAGAGTGGCTTCATAATATATACTCATCTGAGGTAGTGCCAATCCCTCGATTGGCGTCTAACTGAAGCACTGGAATTTTAACTCTAGAAACCTTTTTGTTCCAAATAAAGCATCTAAATAGTGCCTCTAAGTTCTTAAAATATGCTATATTAATTTTGATTGGGTAAAAAGAAAAATCAACAAGGGTAAAACAGACATTTTTATCAATGCAACACACACTATTAACGTAAGAGGTAGAAATGCCCATCTATCCAGCTAGTCTTTGATGTTTTTCATCATCACTTCATAGTTTAATTTATAAAGTTCTGTATATTGATTAGTTACTTTTATCCCCAAATAGCGAATTGGGTTACAATTGGAAGCCTATTGCTGGAGATTAAAAGGAAGAGTACTAAGAGGGGTATTAAATAAAAGCAATTCTGTCTTATTATGGTTGATTTTATATCCCCCAATTGCTTGTAACTGCTCAAACTCTGACAAGATTGTTTTAGTATTTTGTTCTTCCGGCCTGAGATAAAGTATTGTCATCCGCAAATAATTTAAGCTTAGACATTCCCGATATTGGTGCCTCTATACCCATATTAGCCCTGATGCTAGCTGCCAGGGGTTTGATAAAGGAAGTAAAAAAAAGAGGAGACAGGGGGCTGCCCTGGTGAGTTCCCCTATTTATTTCAACCATTCCTGCCAAATATGAATTTATAAAAACTTTTGCCTGAGCGCCTTGATATATACGGCGGAGGATATTGATAAACTGTGGAGGAAAGCCGAACCTCTCAAGACCCAAAAAAAGAGCATCCCAATTAACTAGGTTGAATGCTTTCTCAGCATCTATAATCATTATCACATCGGGCATCTGGTTCACATTCAAACATTGAGTGCTTAAAATAAAAAAACCTATGTTAGATGACATCAACCTTCCAGCCATTAACCCATGACACTGATTTATTTTTAGCACATTTTTTTTCTCACATGAGTAAAAGATTATAGACTGCAGTTTATTAAAACATGAAAAACGATTTAAAAAGAATGCAGTTTAAAAAATAACTTTAAATTTTGAAAATATGCTCATCAGAAACGGACACAGTAATTGGTGGACTACAACCAATCCGGTAGTCTGACCTACGCTAAATAAGCATGTGACTCCTGCTTTGATGAAATGCCTACCTGTGACCAAGGCTTGAGAGAAAGCTGAAACACGTAAGGATTATGGGCAAAGTGTTTATGGTGGACTGCCTGCCTGTCTCTGAAGTTTGAAATAAAGTGCTTGAAGTTGCCTTTTTCATCGGAGTCGTCGTATTTCTGTTTAGAAATATTGTGTGGATTAAAAAGCAGGATTCTTCGTTCCTGCTCGACGAAGCCGCCCTGTCAGGGTCTGGGGCTCTGTAAACGAAGAAACTGTGGTGGATATATATATATATATATATATATATATATATATATATATATATATATATATATATATATATATATTATCTACTGGCGGTCGCCAGTAGATAGTTATAGTTAGGACCTATTATCCATAGGAGATCCGCGACATTCTATTTGCAATAACGTTGGCGCCGGTTGACGAATCTTCGCGGAAGCTTCCAACTTGTTGGGGCGCTCCGGTCCGCTCCTACCCTGAAAGTCTCGGGGTGATACGTCAAGCGGGGGCCGAGAAAAAGGGGGTCCCAAAACGCGTTTTCCCCATTCATTTTTCCATAGGAACCTTTAGTCGCAGCTACAGCCCGAACTGCTGAACGGAATTACCCCAAATTTGGCAAAGAGGTAGCCCTTGGTTCAGACTGGTGCCTTTTGCTAAAATGGTGTAAATCCGTTCAGTAGTTCCTGAGAAATTCACAATTAAAATCACATATATATCTATGGGCGCGTCGGATCCGCGTACCCTCCCGAACACGAGCTGCATGCTAATTGGCTGTCAACACTCCAAATCAGGAAGTGTTGGCAGCCATTTTGTCCCTCGGTAGAACCGAGGGACAGAAACAAGTGCGCAAAGCGCAAAAGGGGCAGGGTAGAAACACCCTGACCCCCTAGGTCTGCTCAGGGGTCCCACAAGGACCCCCTGGGCAGAAAAAGCATTTTTTTTTAAAAATCGGCGGGATGCGCTTAGGGTGCGCGGATCCGCCGAGAAAAAAAGAAACAAGTGCGCAAAACGCACAAAGGGGGCAGGGTAGAAACACCCTAACCCCTAGGCCTGCTCAGGGGTCCCACAAGGACCCCTGGGCAAAAAAGCATTTTAAAAAAAGAAAATCGGCAGGATGCGCTCAGGGAGCGCGGATCCTGCCGAAAAAAATCGGAGCGCGGTCTCCCGCGCTCGATGTACTTGCCCCCGGGTGGGCCAAGTCCCGGGGGCATGCTGGGGGTTTATTTTATGTATGGGGGCCTCTAAGGGCCCCTAAGCCCCGGGGACCGCCACCCCCGGGGCTTTATCATTAATGGTGCGGGAGGGCTCTGAGCCCTCCCGCAGCCCGGGGACCGCCACCTCCCCGGGGCTTTTTTTTAATTTATTTTTAAACCTGTGTGGGGGGCTCCAGCCCTCACACACGCCCGAGACCACCACCTCCCCGGGGCACTAAGAAATTGAAAATGGGGGTCCGTTTTGGACCCCAAGCCCCGAGGACCACCACCTCCCCGGGGCTTTCAAAATGTAGGGAGGGGGCCGCGCGCCCCCTCCTGGAGCCCTTGATGGCCCTGGGGATTGCCACCCCCAGGGCCGGCTCCTGCAGTGTCCCGGGGTGCCTACCCCGGGACACTGCTGTTTGCTATGACAGGACGGGAGCCTCGCGGCTCCAGTCCTGTCATAGCAAACTTGGTTTGCATTTTGAAAGAGAGAGCAGGAAACCTGCTCTCTCTTTCAAAATGCAAGCCAATTGCTTTTCCACACGGGGAGCAGCATGTTAGCTGCTCCCCATGTGGAAAAGCAATGCCGGCTCCCATAGGACACGGGGAGCCGGCGGGACTGTGGGGGTTTGGGGACCCCCCACAGTCCCCAACCAGAGGCCAGGCCCGGGGGATGGGGTCCCCGGGGCCATAAGTGGCCCGGGAGGGGGCCACGCAGCCCCCTCCCCAAATAAAAAAATAAATAAAAAAAAAAACTTAGGGCAAGGCCGGCCCCGGGGATGGGGTCCCGGGGCCTTAAATGGCCTGAGGAGGGGGCCACGCAGCCCCTTCCCGTTTTAAAAACAAAAAAACAAAAAAAACAAAATGCTCAGGCCCCGGGTGATGGGGTCCCCGGGGCCAAAAGTGGCCAAGGGAAGGGGGGCCATGCAGCCCCCCTCCCATAAAAAAAATTTAAAAAAAAAAAAAAAACGGCATCGTGCAGAGAGGTGTAAAAAGGGGTGTGGCCTCTCTACACGTCTCTGCAACGCAGCCCCTGGCGCATACTGGAGGTTCCTGGTGGGCTAGTTGGCCCCTAGGGACCCTCATGATTCAAGGGGACTTAATCCCCCAACTTAAAACGCGCCACGGGCGCGTTTGCACAGATGTCACCTCAGGCCCCGCCCCTCCCTTCACCATTGTGCAAATATTCCTCTAAAATCTGCCGAACTACGAATTCTGATTTACTCACCTGTTATCAGGAGAGACCTCAGTGCTGTATCTTTCAGCCCAGTACTGGTCCTGAAAAGTAATTTTAACCGTACTTACCAGTAACTTGAATTTCCTTCCATAGGCTAACATTGACTGGTTTCACTTGGAAATTCTTCTAAGTGTGGAGTTTTGGAACTTTAAAATATTCCTCTAAAATCAGCCGAAATACCAATTCCGATTTACTCACCTGTTATCAGGAGAGACCTCAGTGCTGCATCTTTCAGCCCAGTACTGATCCTCAAAAGTAATTTTAACCGTACTTACCAGTAACTTGAATTTCCTTCCATAGGATATCATTGCCTGCTTTTTGCTGAAAAAGTTTCTAAGTGTTGATTTTTGAAACATACAAATATTCCTCTAAAATCAGCCGAAATACGAATTCCGATTTACTCACCTGTTATCAGGAGAGACCTCAGTGCTGTATCTTTCAGCCCAGTACTGGTCCTGAAAAGTAATTTTAACCGTACTTACCAGTAACTTGAATTTCCTTCCATAGGCTAACATTGACTGGTTTCACTTGGAAATTCTTCTAAGTGTGGAGTTTTGGAACCTTAAAATATTCCTCTAAAATCAGCCGAAATACGAATTCCGATTTACTCACCTGTTATCAGGAGAGACCTCAGTGCTGCATCTTTTAGCCCAGAACTGACCCTGAAAAGTAATTTTAACCGTACTTACCAGTAACTTATATTTTCTTCCATAGGAATCCATTGTCTGGTTTTCAGCAGAAAAGTTTCAAAGTGTCGATTTTCACAAACTACAAATATTCCTTAAAAATCGCCTGTATGACTTAAACGCATTCTTTCAACTGTTTACAGGAGATGCACCAGTGCTGGATCCAGGATCCAACACTGAGTAAGAAAAAGTAACGATAACAGTTTTTACCTGCTAAGTGAATTTCCTTCCATAGGATAACATTGGTGATTCTATGAGAAAAAGTTTCAAAGTGTCAACTTTTAAAATACAATAATATTCCTTAAAAATCACTACTGTAACCAAAACGCTTTTACTCAACTGTTTACAGGAGATGTCCCAGGACTGAATCTAGGATCCAGTCCTGTGGTTAGAAAAGTAATCCATAAAGTAACTAATTGCATTTAACTAGAAATTCACATTGAGCTGAATGTTGCATTGTGTTTGAAAATGTGTTGCCCATTGCAACAACTGTAACTACTGTACTTAAAAGTCTATTGCCTATGTGTAAAGTATTTAAACTAAAGTAATTCATTCTGAGAAAGTATTTTTTGTAATGTATAATGTAATTACAATGTAATTTAAAAAATAAAATATGTAAAAAAAAATTGTTTCTAAAAATGTAGTAAATCAGTATGAAAAAAATAAATATAACAATTAATACATTTAAAAATTGTCATTTACAAAACCTTTGAAATTCACTGAAAAAACCGTAGGTTTCAGACATGTTATAGTTAGGAATTAGCATTTAAAAAACCTTTGAAATTCACTGAAAAAACCATAGGTTTCAGACACGTTATAGTTAGAAATTAGCATTTAAAAAACCTTTGAAATTCACTGAAAAAACCATAGGTTTGAAGCACGTTATAGTTAGAAATTAGCATTTAAAAAACCTTAGAAATTCACTGAAAAAACCATGAGGTTTTAGGGACAGTTATAGTTAGTTGGACATTGCACTCGTACAAAACCCGTGAAATTCCCCGTTATAGTTAGTTCAGGTAACTATAACTCGCCCCCGCAATGCACTGCTGATGACGTCACATATTACATCACTCATGACATGGTCAGTGACATCACTGATGACATCACTGATGACATCTCAAATGACATCACTGATGACATCACTGATGACATCATCCATGTGAGAATTTAATGCATCTTCTCACACCCTAATATAAGTTTTGATACACCCACTCTAAATTACAGACTGCCATTCTCAAAACCATACACACTCCAATACCAATAAGTACATACCCACTCACTGATTCTTAGGTCTACACACACACATCTACTCACTCACCCGTACAGTCACTCATACTTACAGTCACTCAGTACAGGACTATCATATGCACTCATACACCTATATAAACACTCACACAACGCAACTCATCCATAGAGGTACTCACACACCTAGTCAGTCATGCAAATAATTAATCACACTCCAATTTACTCACCTATACAGTTATACACACCAGCTCACTTACTCATAAAAATACTAGCACATTCTTATGCTCCTATGCAATCACTGATGCAAGCACACACTCATCCATATAGCCACTCTCACAATCACACACTCTCACTTATAGCCATTTATATACTCCAACACACATATATACTGCCTTTCACATATGTAGTTACTCACACATGTACCACTGAGATATACATTCAATCACTAACACACCCATACACACACTCACCCACCCATACAGTCCATCACAGACGCACTCTTGAAACCATGCACCCAGTGAATCACCCACTCACACATCTATGCACAGAGTCACACACACCCCACCCACACAAACACTGAGGCACCCATACAGATACTCAGAGAACCAATCCATAACCCATATAGACACTCATTTAGCTAGTCAGAAACCCATGCAGTTGCTTACACAACAACAGACAGACGGATACAGACATTCACACAGTTTAGTCACTCACCCATGCATCCAGTAAGATACGTTTAATCACTCACTTATAGACTCAGTCACGCACCTACTAAATCATCCATTCAGACGCTTATACACCCACTCATTCTTCAATATGCCTTTCCCTATATATATTAAACATATTTAAACTTTACACAAACACACAGTCACTGGATGATGTCATCAGTGATGTCATCAGTGATGTCATTTGAGATGTCATCAGTGATGTCATCAGTGATGTCACTGACCATGTCATGAGTGATGTAATATGTGACGTCATCAGCAGTGCATTGCGGGGCGCGAGTTATAGTTACCTGAACTAACTATAACGGGGGAATTTCACGGGTTTTGTATGAGTGCAATGTCCAACTAACTATAACTGTCCCTAAAACCTCATGGTTTTTTCAGTGAATATATATATATATATATATATATGTATATATGACCTACTGGTGATCGCCAGTAGGTAGTTATAGTTAGGACCTCATTTCTATTCAAAAAGCATTTTTTGATTTGCCAATATCTTTGGCGCCGTTTGTCGAATCTTCGTGAAATTTCCTAAACTAATGGGGCGCTCCGGTCAGCTCCTGTCTTGAACGTTTTGGGGTGATTCGTCAAGCGGGGGCCGAGAAAAAAGGGGGGTCCCAAAACGCATTTTCTCCAAGTTAATTTCCATAGGAAATTTAGACAAAGCTACAGCCCGAACTGCTGAACGGAATTACACCAAACTTGGCAAAAAGGTAGCTCTTGGTTCAGAAACCACCCTTTTTTTTAAATGGTGTAAATCCGTTCAGTAGTTCCTGAGAAATTGAAAAAAGAAAACTTTCGATATCTGAGCACCGAGGAGGGTTCGCGAACCCTTCCGGGCATGAGCTTGTTACTGATTGGCTGCCAACACTCCAAACCAGGAAGTGTTGGCAGCCATCTTGTGACTCGGTAACCGAGTCACAAGAAAAGAGTAAAAAAAAAAGGTAAAAAACACGAAAAGGGGGCAGGGTAGAAACACCCTGACCCTCTAGGTCTGCTCAGGGGGTCCCACAGGGACCCCCAGGGCCAAAAAAAGCATTTTTTAAAAATAATTTCGGCTGAATTCACGCAGGGTCCACGAATCCGGCCGAAATTATTTTTAAAAAAACGAAGCGCTGTCTCGAGCGCTTCGTTTGTTAAAAAGCCCCTGGGGCATGCCAAATTATGGTGTGGGGGCCCCCACAGCCCCGGGGACTGCCACCTCCCCGGGGCTTAATAATTAATGTGCGGGGGGCACGTGGCCCCCCGCAGCCCCGGGGACCGCCACCTCCCTGGGGCTTTAATTAAATTATGGCGGGGGCCTCGCGGGCCCCCCACTGCCCCGGGGACCACCACCTCCCCGGGGCACTGTTTATTTAAATTTGGGGGTCCGTTACGGAACCCCGGTCCCGGGGACCACCACGTCCCTGGGGCTTTAAACACATGGGAGGGGGGCCATGCGGCCCCCTTCCTGGAGCCCTTGATGGCCCTGGGTACCGCCACCCCCCAGGGCCGGCACCTGCAATGTCCCGGGGTGCCCACCCCTGGGACATCGCTGTTTGCTATGACAGGACGGGAGCATGGCTCCCGCCCTGTCATAGCAAACACTGCTTTGCTTCATTGAAGCGAGAGCAGGAAAACCTGCTCTCACTTCAATGAAGCAAAGCAGGATTGCTTTTGCACAAGGGGAGCTGCATGTCTGCAGCTCCCCTTGTGCAAAAGCAATGCCGGCTCCTGCAGGAGGCGGGGAGCTGGTGGGACCGTGGGGGCATTGGGGCTCCCCCCACGGTCCCCAATGGAGAGGTCAGGCCCCGGGAGATGGGGTCCCCGGGGCCAGAAGTGGCCCGGGAGGGGGGCCACGAGGCCCCCTTCCCCTGTGATTATAATAAAAATTAAAAAAAAACGGAAAGGCCAGCCCCGGGGGATGGGGTCCCCGGGGCCATAATTGGCCTAAGGAGGGGGGCCACGCGGCCCCTCCAAAAAAAAAATATATATATAAAAAGGCTGGCCAGGCCCGGGGCATGAGATCCCCGGGGCCAGCAGTGGCCCGGTAGGGGGTCCACTCGGCCCCCCTCCCAATTAAGAAAAAAAAAAAATGGCAGGCCGGCCCCAGGGGATGGGGTCCCCGGGGCCAATAGTGGCCTAGGGAAGGGGGGCCACGCGGCCCCCCTTCCCAAGAAATAAATATAAAAAAGGAGGCCATGCCCCGGGTGATGGGGTCCCCGGGGCCGAATTTGGCCTCGGGAGGGGGGCCGCGCGGCCCCTTCCCATTTTTTTTATTTTAAGAAAAAAAGGGGTCAGGCCCTCGGGGATGGGGTCCCCAGGGCCACAAAAATGCTAAAAGAAGGGGGGCCACACAGCCCCCCTTCTAAAAAAACAATAGAAAAAAAAAGCTGGCATCTTGCCGGAGGCCCCGCCCCCTCCCTGCGCAACTGTGCAAACGCGCCCCCTAGCTCGTTGTAAGTTGGGGAATTAATTCACCTTGTAAACTGAGGGTCCCTGGGGGCCAACTAGCCCACCAGGTACCTCCAGTAAGCGCCACACAGTTGGATTGCAGAGAGGTGGTCCGAGGCCACACCCCTTTTTACACCACTCTGCAAACACGACTCTTGGCGCACTGGTGGTGGGGCAATGAGGTCCTCTTGTGTCCTGAGGACCTCAGGACACAAGTGGACTTCATCCCCGAGCAGCAGTGCGCCAGGAGCTGCGTTTGCAGAGTGGTGTAAAAAGGGGGCGTGGCCTCCAACCACTCTCAGCAATCCAGGAGTGTGGCGCTTACTGGAGGTACCTGGTGGGCTAGTTGGCCCCAGGGACCCTCAGGAACGAAGGGGACTTAATACCCCAACTTCGAACGCGCCAGGAGGCGCTTTTGCAGAGTGGTAGGGAAAGGGGGCGTGGCCTCTGACCACCTCTCAGCAATCCCACTGTGTGGGGCTTACTGGAGGTAAGAGGTAGGCTAGCTGGCCCCTAAAGGACCCCCAGTAGCGAAGGGGACTTCAATCCCCATCCAAGAGCGCGCCAGGGAGCGCGTTTGCAGAGTGGTGGGCAAAGGGGGCGTGGCCTGCTATGAGAATTTAGCAATCCTGCTGTGTGGGATTTACTGGAGACAATAGGAGGGGTAGTTGGCCCCCAAGGACCCCTCTTGTTACCTCCAGTAAGTCCCACAGAGTGGGATTACTAAGACGTTTTCGGAGGACATGTCTCCCTTTCTCCACCACTCTGCAACCGCCCCTCCTGGCAGACTACGGGATGGGGGATGAAGTCCAATTTACTCCTGAATGACTTTGGGAGCCAAGAAGCCCTCCTGTTACCTCCTCTAAGTCCTATGCAGTGGAATTCCTGAGCGCTGGTCGGAGGCCCAGCACCCTTTCTCCACCACTCTGCAAACGTGACTACTACTTAAAGAAGCATCTTTCTGCACCTCTGACTTAGATGTATCAAAGGTTATATTAGGGTATGAGGCGGTGCATCAGATTATCACGTGGATGATGTCATCAGTGATATCATCAGTGATGTCATTTGAGATGTCATCAGTGATGTCATCAGTGATGTCACTGATCATGTCATGAATGATGTAATATGTGACGCCATCAGCAGTGCATTGCGGGGGCGCGAGTTATAGTTAGCTTAACTAACTATACGTCCGAATTTCTCTGGTTTTGTACGAGTGAAATGTCCAAATAACTATAACGTCCCTGAAACCTGTGTTTATATATATATATATATATATACATATATATATATATATATATATATATTACCCCGACATTCTCTCCCACAATACTTTATCACTGGCAGTATTCTCAAATGATAATTTGGGGTAAATATTCTGGGTTATAAAACACTATAAGAGAGGGGGACAGGGAGTGTTAAGGAAAAAGGTAGGTCCAGTACTGTTGCTCCCAACGACTAGCATATATTCACTGGCTGGTAACTGTTCCTAAACAAAAGCCATAACCTATTAAGGTTACATAGAAATAGAGGAAAGAAAAAGTTGTCTCTATATGAGGTTCAAACCAGATGAAGGTGGGGGAATTTCTCCTTTAGAAATTAGTGCCCTCACACACTCTTGCGAGTGTCATGCTTCATCATCGGGCGTTGCTCCTCATGGGGGTGGCGCTGCTGTCCTCCACGGGCCCTGCGAAAGGGATCTTTGTCAGAGATCTTTTTAGGAGACGCCGCAGTTGTGCATGCGGGTGTGTGGGCCTAAAAGGGATAAGTGCAAGTGTGTTAAAATTACCCCCCCGGTACCCTGAAGTCAATTTTTATTCGTAGGTCCGTGAGGTAAACGTAAAATAATGTATACAGGGGAGATGGAGCACCTCTAGGAACAAATATAGTAGAGGTCAGGGTATTACTCTGCTGCTCTCAGTGCCCGTGTGTGTTCGTGAATGTGTAATTAGGTCAACATGTTTCGCGCTGGGAAAAAGGTCCCTAATGGATCCTAGTGCGCTTCGTCAGGACCGTGCAATGTGTGTTCGTGAATAAAAATAGGAGCAGGGAAAAAGAACTCCCTATATTCCTATGATACCTCTATTAAGGTGAGAATACGTCATAGCCGGCTTCCAACCAGCGGCAGGGCAGGTATTGGGCCATTACGAAGGGGCGCACCAATATCCCCCTTCGATGCCGCGGGGATTCGCAGTGGAGGCACTCCATTCTATTGGAAGGGGTAATAACTGGAACACGATTAAGATGTTCCCATGAACGCTATGACGTATTCTCACCTTAATAGAGGTATCATAGGAATATAGGGAGTTCTTTTTCCCTGCTCCTATTTTTAATCACAAACACACATTGCACGGTCCTGACGAAGCGCACTAGGATCCATTAGGGACCTTTTTCCCAGCGCGAAACATGTTGACCTAATTACACATTCACGAACACACACGGGCACTGAGAGCAGCAGAGTAATACCCTGACCTCTACTATATTTGTTCCTAGAAGTGCTCCATCTCCCCTGTATAAATTCTTTTACGTTTACCTCACAGACCTACGAATAAAAATTGACTTCAGGGTACCGGGGGGGTAATTTTAACACACTTGCACTTATCCCTTTTAGGCCCACACACCCGCATGCACAACTGCGGCGTCTCCTAAAAGGATCTCCGACAAAGAGCCCTCTTGCAGGGCCCGTGGAGGACAGCAGCGCCACCCCCACTCGGAGCAACGCCCGATGTTGAAGCATGACACTCGCAAGAGTGTGTGAGGGCACTAATTTCTAAAGGAGAAATCCCCCCACCTTCATCTGGTTTGAACCTCATATAGAGACAACTTTTTCTTTCCTCTATTTCTATGTAACCTTAATAGGTTATGGCTTTTGTTTAGGAACAGTTACCAGCCAGTGAATATATGTAAATATTCTGGGACCACGTCTGGTGAACAGCACAATACTGCTGTATTGCCATTCGGGACTGTTTTGTGTTCTAAGAAAAAGGATTGGGACACCTCTTTGTTAAAAACACAATGAAACATCCTGGCAGAGCTGAACAACAATGTGAGCGGGATTCAAGAGGCCTGTTTCTGAACGGCAAAGGTAAAGAACTTGTGCTGCTGACTGTATGAGGGTGGACATATTATGAAAAGGTCTACCTTCCACAGCAAGGGAATGGAAAAGCCAGTGCAAGTGGCGGTGCACACCTGAACATTAATCTTCAGATGGCCCACTCCCCCTACAATTTAACGGCCAGTTACTGAAGGATTAGAGGATGAGGGAAGTAGCGAGGGATTGCCTCGGCGCTTTAATACATATAAATACCTCTGGGGACATCTGCCTTGGCGCAGTGGGTGAAATCAACAATAAATCTTGCTGGAATAACTAGTATAATTAATGACACAATTGTGAAGGGTTCAAAAGGAGCATTTTTCCCTAGCAATAGCCTAAACGTTTACAAAGAGTATTATGAATAAGGTCCTTGGATGAAAAACTGAATTGAAGCAAGTGAATATGGAAAGGAAAGCATTAAACCTGAGTAGAATTTGATTTAAGATTTGCTCAAGGAGCTCGGGCTTTTTGCGGAAAGATGGAATAAGCAGAGAGTTCATGGAAAGGTCATGTTTGTGAGGACAAAGCTGGTGCGAGAAAGCAAGCAAAAGAGTTATATTTATCAATTGTCCATTAGATCGCGTTAGTGACCGTGTTGATTCGGAGCCTGAAAAACATTTCAGTCAAAAGTGCTTTTTAGAAACTAGGGCAAATGAAAAAAAATGATGACTCTAGATTGTGAAGCTTGATAGAGATTAGAGTTCAGTGCAGGAAGCAAGGACTGACAGCTCACTTTGGTACATTTTTAACTGGAGTAAATTGGTCGAAGTCGAGGGCAGGGAGCCTCTAATGCAGTGAGCACGAGCGGCAACACTGTCAACTGATCAGACAAGATGTGCAGGTAAATGAGGGCAGCGCCGGCGCTCGTACGATAACAAAGAGTCAAGAACAAGTACACTCGCCGAAGATATTACTGTCACCAAGGCTCAAGTGGGCTAAATTATCCGCGCTCTTTTGAAGCAGCTATATAGCTACAAGAACTCAATCCGATGTAAATAACGCAGGTCTTTTACCATATGCAACCAGTGTGGGCATGGGCTTTGGAGCGTCACCTCCTTAATTGTTTAGAAACATCACTATCTGGTCTCGGGCGACAATTGCCTTTGAGCCCGTGTTTCTCCGCCATTCTGCTGTCCCGGCCCGGGGTTTGCTCTAAAATCTGCGTGCCCGGGGCCGAGACTGACAGAACAGGTGCACATTCATACAGGGGTTCAGGACCAAATGGATGCCGCCTAAGCAGCATTTGTACAAATGTCAATGACCAGAAGTGCAATCTGGTTGATTGGTGATATTTGGCGTGTCTCTGATCTATCCACCAATCTGCATTTCATCAGCCAGCGTTAATAGATGAGCAGCTCATTCTGTTTTCCAGTACACAGAAAAGAAAACATGTTAGTCTCAACATTTCCCCTAAAAAGAAGGGCTTTGAACGAACATAGAGGCTTATTTACAAGCCCCTTGCGTCGCAGGTGCGTCATTTTTAAATATGGGGAAAAGTGACGTACCGACGGCGCAAGGGGCTTGTAAATAAGTCCCATAGTTTATGGCTGTTCGGCTATTCTGATGCATGCTCTATTCTAATCTCTGCTAGGATTTCCACAGTTCTCTCTTAGTGCCAATATCGGCAACTTACACAACCCGCAAAACATAGCAATCTCATAAATAAACACACAAGACACAGTAATTGTTGGAAAAAACATTGCTGCAGGTTTATTTCTTACAAGAAATATGCCAACATGGTGGGTCAACTTACGGGCAATCCAAGGGCTGGCAGCCCCTATGCTGCCCTGCCCACCTGATGAGCCAAATTGCACCGTGGTCTAGCCAATCGGTGCTAACCATTTTGGGGGAATTTCCCCCTTACATCCTGTGGACCACCAGTCCATCCCTTTACTCACGCCCCTTGAGGAGGCGGAGCGTATCCAGGCAAGCCCCCAGTTGCTCAGGTTTACAATCGCCCGAAGGACTAACGGGGCGCCGTCGCTCCTCCAGGGTCCTGCCGTAAGGACTTCCTGGGGTTGTTTGGCATTTGTACCCATCTTGTGCTCCTGAAGAGGGTACCCCTATGTACCATTCAGCCTCTGGATCGCCCTGTAACTCCGCCTGCAACACAAAATAACAAGTTAACAGCCTTCCCCCCTAGCCACCCATCCCCGCTGACACGCCGGGTATGCGGTAGGGAGGGTGATGGCGTGCAGACCACGGCGCACAGGAACGCCGGATGGGTGGGGGGAGTATAAATACCTCGCCCCCCGCCTACTCGGTGCGCCGGAAGTGACGCGGCCAGCGCGCCGGACCTCGGGACCCCAGAGGTCAGAACACTAGTCCAGGTTGACTGTGCCAAATGTGGCTCTAAGGTGGCCGCCATTTAAGGGTGCCCCCTGCGTGGGCGCGGGCAGCCTCCTAGTGCCAATATCGGCAACTTACCCAACCCACAAAACATAGCAATCTCATAAGTAAACACACAAGACACAGTAATTGTTGGAGAAAACATTGGTGCAGGTTTATTTCTTACAAGAAATATGCCAACATGGTGGGTCAACTTACGGGCGATCCAAGGGCAGGCAGCCCCTATGCTGCCCTGCCTACCTGATGAGCCAAATTGCACCGTGGCCTAACCAATCGATGCTAACCATTTTGGGGGAATTTCCCCCTTACATCCTGTGGACCACCAGTCCACCCATTTACTCACACCCCTTGAGAGGGCAAGCCCCTGGTTGCTCAGGTTTACAACCACCTGAAGGACTAACAGGGCGCCGTTGTTCCTCCAGAGTCCTGCCGTAAGGACTTCCTGGGCTTGTTTGGCATATGCACCCTTCTTATGCTCCTGATGATGGTACCCCTATGTACCATTCAGCCTCTGGATCGCCCTGTAACTCCGCCATAGCTCTGGGTGTGTCACCCGTCACACCCAGGGCCTCCCACCAAGGCAGGCATTCTTACTTACACCCTGCTGACTCTAGGGTGTCGCCCAGGTCCAACAGAAACAGGTCCATGCCGACTCTAGACAGGTGGACCCCATCCTCATCAAAACATCCTGTGGTCTTGGCATGCAAGAGTCCATGTCTGCTAAAGCCAAACCCCCCTGTTCCATGAATTTGCGCATGGCGCTTTTTAGTCTCCTGGGAGAAATTTCAACCTGGCCCCGTGCCAGACCAATCGTGGGGTGATCTCGGGCCACCATGATTCAATGGGCCTATCTGAACACTTATCACACTCATTGTGGTTTTCATGGCCTGCAGCAGAGCCTTTCTACCCATGAAAGTCAGATCATTGTCTCCCAGGTGGATGACCAAAATGTTGGGAGGGGGTCCGCCTCCTGCTAGTCTGTACCGCAGCTTCCACAATAAGCTGTGCCATTGCATGCCTGGGAACCCCAACCAGACTATCTCAGTGAGGTAAAACCCATGCTTAACTCCT
Organism: Calotriton arnoldi; assembly: GCA_963921515.1. Taxonomy (NCBI): domain Eukaryota; kingdom Metazoa; phylum Chordata; class Amphibia; order Caudata; family Salamandridae; genus Calotriton; species Calotriton arnoldi. The sequence continues at coordinate 59,862 of CAWUFW010013661.1, read as the reverse complement.
GCTTTCCACTCATTGTGCCACCCTAGCGATGCCAGAATGGCGTTGCAGAGTCGTGTATTTACCATCATTACCCTGTCCCTGATTACAGGATACGCTTGTAAGCATGGTGGAGTTCCCCTCCAAGGCCCACCCTATATATGTCAACAAGTTGTTGTTTGTGGCCAACACACTACCCATCTCTCTGCCAGCTGAACTCCACCTGTATGGAGTGCAGCACTGGCAGGAATTCTTGCCCCATAGCGAATGAAAAACTACTGCTCTCCACGTGACCATGGTTCTGTCTGATTTATTCCCTTGTGCACTGATGCAATGTGTGCCCTGCATTTGGGATTGACCAAGCCCTTGTTTACCCCCCTACCTGGTTATTCCCAAACATGGGGGTTCAGACTAATAACCATGTGCCGCACCAGCCAGTGGGAAATTGCCTGCTCCTTCTAAATTTGAATGCAAGCTGTGTTCTGGTGATTGTCAGCATTTCTGCTCTGAACCCTTCTTTCTCCACCCTATTGGAGTCACCACACACACTTTTTTGGAACAACAAACTTGTGCAACCCGCCTCTTAAAAAACCACTGATTGTGGGCTCCTGGCACTGTACTCTTCTGACCGTGTATGGGCAAATGTAACGCCTATGTCACTGCCCCTGCACCCCCGTATTCTGCTTCATTTCATGTCCATATTGCATGCCAGCCCCTCACCATCTGACTGCAATATTTAGATGCTGTGTCGCCATGCTGATGTCCCCACCCTAGCGCACGTCGTCCAAATCCACACCTACTAATTTGTACCAGGGAGTAGCCACCCGTCCTCGCTGACATGCTGGGTATGCGGTAGGGAGGGTGATGGCCTGTAGACCTTGGCGCAAAGGAACGCCGGATGGGCTGGGGGAGTATAAATACCTTGCCCCCCGCCCACTCGGTGCGCCGGAAGTGATGCGGCCAGCGTGCCGGACCTAGGGACCCCAGAGGTCGGAACACTAGTTACTAAGTCACTAAGGTGGCCGCCCTCTAAGAGTGCCCCCTGCGTGGGCAGCCTCATTTTAGGCCATTGACCTACCCCCAACCCCTCGGGGACTAACCTTATCTCTGGTGGAGACAGCTACTCACTCAAAGATCTGCGTCCTGTAAGTAGAGTCCTTTGTCGAAAGCAGGTTGAATTTTAAAAGCCTTTTTACTTTGTCAAGTCCACCTCTCCCACCCATCATGGTGCGGTGCATATTAACCTTCAGTGGCCTACCAGTGCTTGGAGAAATCCAAAACAATCTCTCATGTGCTCATTTAGATGCAACTCATCTTAGACTAGCTGGTGTGCATACGGCCACCCATTCCATTATGTCCTGCTCCGTTGCACCTTGACAGTGAAGCACAGACTCACAACTCTAGAACTGTGTTCTAAAGTCAATTAGATCATTTCTGATCCTGCAAGCCAGTAGTCAGAATTCATTGCCAGTCATCATATTTTAGGATCCCATCGATCCCTTATCAGTGCTCGTGTTTGCTATCGAAGGGATCTCTCAACCCGCAGCCCCAGAATAGTGGGACACAACCTAGAGTTCCACACTGAGGGGGCCATATAGCATTAGGCATGCTCCTCATCCATAAATGAACAAATTAATTAATAGTTTATTAATATGTTCCTTGTCATTTTTTTACCCCACATCCTTCAGTGAACGAAACTCCCTTTCCCCTGTATACCATTCCTTTCCCCCGCCTCTGTGTGTGTAATAAAGAAAGTGTGGAATACTTTAATTCATTTTAGCAGTTAGTAATTACTCTGCACTGCATTCCGATCCATCGTTTTTTGCACACAATGTGATTAAAAATATGGACTACCCATATGCAAATCAGTCTTGGTCAAGCTCACATAGTAACGGTACAGTATGGACTACTAGTGGAGTACCCATTTCAATGCAAGGCAGAATGGCATGCTTATGGCTCCTTCTGTTAGCCCAGCTCATTGTCCCTCACCTGAATCCCAGGCTCCTGTTCCATTCTACCCAAATTGGGTGCCAAAGGCAGTATGATATGTTGTAAACAAACTAACCGGTACCATTTGTCCAGTAATCTGTGTAGTCTAGAAGGTAGATTCTGTGCACACTGAGCACAACAGTGAGACTGGGAGTCAGCTGAGAAAGAGAGGAACAGAAAACTAACAAGCATTGGCAATGTCAGTAGGTCTGCCTTTAAAGGAATGTTGTTTGGTAATGTGAAACATTACAAGAAAATAGCATGGGAATTGATATGTATTTGTGTGGAAGCAAAGAACTGCAGGATAATATTGGAGTAGGTTAAAAGGTCAGGTGACAGTTGCACTTTCAAGCAGAAAAACACCCATGTAGGTTAATGACTCTCCTCTTCCCATCTGTGCTCCTGGCAGAGAATAACCACTATCAATTATCTTGTTATCTAAGATACTTTAAAAGCATCACAAAGTCATGTGTGTGCCCATGAAAGTTCAAGCTCAGGCAGCTAGATAAATAAACAAAATGAAATGATCACAGCTGTGTGGAGGGCAAGCACTTTTTTGTGGAAGCACACAACTTCTGCCCAATCAAAACATGTACTCCTGGCTCCCAACATGTGGGCAGAGCCAAAGCCCCTCTGTAGTGATGCTCACATAATTGCCTAGTGACAGCTGCACTGTCAAGCCGGACCATAAAAAGGGACATCATTATGTTTAAGAATAATAAAAAGAAATCCAAATCCAAAGATTAGAGCCAAAATGAACACAAAAGTTTGGATCCGGTGCTTGATCATGAAGCAGCATTAGGGCTAGGTCTGGCTGTAAGCTTATTTCCACCATAGACATAACTGCAATAGTTTGTTGGAAATAGGCACTATGGGCCACTGTTTGCTATTAATTATGCATTTACAAGGAGAAACAAAAGCACAAATGAACTCAAGATTCTGCAACATTAAAAATATTGACAAACCAAAGAGGCTCATGTTGTATTGTATAGTATTGTATTGTATTGTATTGTATTGTATTGTACTGTATTGTATTATTGCATTGTATTGCACTGTATTGTATTGTTTTATATTTTTGCATTCATGTAGCATTTCATACCCCTGATCTGATTGCAAATTGCTCCAATGTGCATCGGGATCCTGACACCTTCTGGAGTGCATGGTTGAAATAAGTGTTGGTTGTAGTTTGTCTTATGTTGTAGGTGTTACGGGTTATATGACGTTTTAAAATGTGCTCTAAACATTGTCTCTTGGTGTCAATGCTCTTAATCATGAAGTGTTGTGGAAAGCGTGAGTATATAAGGTAGTTACCTGTGTGAGTACCTTCCATCTTTGGGATGATCTGTTTTTATTAAGTAGAAATCACCACTTATGTGGATCAATAATTTCACAGATGATATAATATGTGCATTTACCCACGAGTGACAGAGGCGCTACCCAAGGAAACTGTCTTAAGGCAGTACTATATGGGGTTCACCCAAATGCAACAGCGGTCCAAACCCTGGAAGCATAGTTAAGTAGCCAATAAATACTTAAAGAATTATGCTCTGGAGCAACAGAAACCCAACCCCTGGAGACATGGCTAGGTAACCAAACAATAACATAGGAGCCCTACAACTTGAGGCACAGTAAATTAACCAGAGATTACAATAAGACGTCCATCAAAAAGAGGGAGATACCAGGGCTGGACTGGGAACTCAAAGCAGCCCTGGCAATTTTGTCAGACCAAGTGTGAAGCACCACTACTTTTGTTACCGGGGGGCCGATATTGCAGCACTGCTGCAAAACCGGCCCCCAGTAACACAGTCAGTTCCCACCGCTGCAAAACCGCCCCCACCCTTCCAGCCTCCTTTGAAATGCCCGATGCCCACTACGGCCAGTTCGGACCTAGCAGATACCCCAACCACTTGAATCACTGTTAAGGAACCAGAGAATACTGTATGGAACCTACTCAGTGCCACTCTGTCCTTTCCTTCCTCCTTGAACATACCCTGGGGCTGCTGCAGTCCTGGGTAACCATTTAGAAACTCAACAGAGGAAAGGAAGTAAAAGCTCAGATTTAGCAGAACTTTATCTGAGGACCATGGTTTTTACAGCAAAATACTTTGAAAATATATTCCAACTATGAGTGGATTGAAAGATCCGATGGATCGCAGGTCAAGCAGTCTAAGGCTGGGCAAAATTTAAATATTCACACACAGTTGAGTAATTTCTGGGAATTAAGCACTTCTCATAAAAGTGCAGACTTTCCTGAGTTTGCTCCAAATGGTGTAGTTAAAAGTTACTATGCCCCTGAAGCCTGATGTCTAGACTAAAATGGATGGTACATCAAGACGCAGGGCTTTGCTTTGGCCTCTCCACACTCCCTTACTGTTCCCAGGTCATATGCAAATAATTCTGTTTCGTCAATCTTTACAAGTTTATTTCTTCAATTTCCAACTTAGCATCTATAGAAATCGGTTTTGTATCGATTTGTGTGACAAATTTACCAAGAAGATCGACGTGAGTAACAAGATCTGCAGCGAGTGCGCTGTCCTTTTCAGATCGGCCGGTGTGAGCCACAAGATCTTCAGCGAGTACGCTGTCCTTTCAAACACTGCCGGCAACGCGTTCTGAACCGGATCACATCGATCTTCTTGGTAAATTTGTCACACAAATCGATACAAAACCGAGTTCTATAGATGCTAAGTTGGAAATTGAAGAAATAAACTTGTAAAGATTGACGAAACAGAATTATTTGGATATGCGGTACTAGAATATGGAATGACCAGCCGGGTCGGAATTATAACCGGTTAATAGGCATTGAATTCCTTTTCTATAACAATCCAGCCCTGAAGAAGTCGAGGGTTAATACCCTAACGACGAAACACGTGTTTGCTGGACTTTGTGGTGTTCTCTTGAATAAAGACTAAAGAAATACGCCAAGAGACAATATTCGCGTATTTATCTACATTTTGATGAACTTTCAAACCACACAGAAGCGTGTGCACAGGAACTGACATCATTTACTTTGGACTCTTGGGTCCCATCTTGGAGGGTTTTAGGGGTTTTCCCTCACCTGTTGCACCACAATAATTTTATGTGTTTTGCTACAATACGGTATTTAACAGGCGCAGCTACTCCTGTGTGAATTATACCCCCATTTTGCCGATATCTAGCATTTTATCTAATGTTTTTTGTTCATTGTATTATATTGCATCAGGAAGGTCCCGGCTAAACCTAGTACCCAGATATTTGATCTATTTTGATTGATACCCCGAATTCCCTGCACAGGAAGGAAGACAGTATATGTTGTGGGGTAAGAATTCAGTTTTATCGAAATTCAGTGCATAGCCGTACAATTTAAAGAAGGTCTCTATAGTACCAAGAATGGTAGGAATCTCAGATTCGAGATCTTTTGTAAAAATCAAAATGTCGTCAGTATAAGTTGCTGTTTTGAGGCAGGTATTCTAAAAATGAAAACCCTTGATATCAAGAGAGTTATTTAGCATATGGAGAAATGGTTAAATGGCAAGGAGGAAAAGGAGGGGCGATACGGGACAACCCTGACATGTACCTTCTTTCAACACAAAAGGTGCAGAAGTAAAGCCTTTAATTTTAATTCTGGCCATAGGTTTATCATATAGGTCCATTACCATTTTGGAGAAACTGGCTCCCAGATAGTAACAGCATAGAACTGCTTGAAGATAAGGCCAAGTGACCCTGTATAAGGCCTTTTCAGTGTCCAAACAATAGCTGCTGCTGCAGGCGAGTAGAGAAAAGAGGCATTTTCAATAAAGTGACAAAATATATGAAAATTGTCTCTGGCTAATCTGCCTTTGACAAAACCTGGTAATTATGGTACAGAGCAGACAGGCTTAACTGCAATGTGTAAAGTATTTATGCGGTAACAAAACAATAATAAATTCGAAAAACCAAAAGAAAATTTAGAAAAATTTAATAAAAATAAATAAATAAAATTTAATGAACAAAATGACGCTCAAATAACAAAAATCCAATAAAGGGAACCAGAGGTCTGAATTTTTAAAGTACTAAGTAGAAATAGCAGCAAGAAGCTGAAAGTGGCAATGACAATAGCCCAGAACGTAGACGTGATTTGATGCAGCCAATGATGGAGCCCTGGTTGCATACAACAAGTGAATTGTTCCTGGTGATGGTTTGGAAGTGGAAAAACAATTAGTCCACAGACTATTAATGCTATCATGGGCAAAGCACCCACGAAGCATGATGAAATGGCCTTCTGGATTGGTCACAAGACTAGCCAGTTAGAAGCAGTGTATCTGTACACTATGGCCCAAGAGAAAAACAGACTAGAAACATGACTATGTATCTTCCTCTTTGGGTGGTGCCTCCCATAGAGGAGTGCAACTCCTGGGGAAGCATCTTTGCATGCATTTATATGAGTATGCATGGTACGCCTTCATTGGCGGTCTTCCCTGATGTACTTAAACAAATACAAAATGAGCACAGAGCTGCACCAGCTCTGGATCTAGGAATGAAGTAAATGGGGAACTTCTCCACAGTCTCCTCCACCATTCTGAGCAACAAAAAAGGGAGAAGCTTCAGTTCTGGCTATATGTCAGAGACTGGAAGCAGTTGTAGTTCAAGACCTGGAACTACCAAAAATAATTACAGAATTTTGCACCTCTGTAGGTAGAGATATCATAGGTAGTCGGCCTGTTAAACCGCACTTGAAACCTAAACATGACACTGAGGGTTCCGATAAGGAGAAATCTGCAACAGAAGGCAAGAATAAACATAAAGACAAAGATAAAAGATGGATTGGGTCACCCACTTCTCAGGAATCTGGCAAGGGTGATTATAACTTTAGAGACCGCGAAAAAATGTAAAAATCTGACCAGTATCAGTAGTCTGATAGCCACTGTTCATGTTCTTTTCAGGATACTCAAGGTAAAAGGACAGAAAGTGGGAGCCGATCTGAGTATCGAAGAGACGCGGACTACAGTAGGAAAAGTGGAGGTGGACGCGAGACTGACGTCAGTGTAAAGAGGAATGAGAAAGGATTGGACTCTAAAGCTCCAGTAAAGAAGAAAAAAGTAGCAGGACTTTCTAAAAAAACATGCTGACTCAACTGCAAGTCCTCCTGCGATCCAGGCCTTGGGCAATGGCGCTTCTAGACAGCGCCGCAGAAGTCACAATAGTACATCAGATGCTTCAGAAGTTTCTGGATGTGAGTCCAACTGATGACTTCATACATATCTAAACTCAAGCTCAACATGTAAATCCTCCTGATAGGATTTCCAGCTTAAAAATACAAATTGAAGGGGTCATTCCACACATTATCAAAGCAGTCTTCTGGACCCATTTATCTGATTATTAAGACATCATCCTAGCAGAAGAAGACTGGCCTCCAGCCTTCATTAGGGAAGCACCCCGGGGAGAGGAACTCATAAATGTAGCATCCCTTAGTACCTGGATATCTCAGGGAAAAGTTATGCCAGTGAACGGGCCATAAGACAAGCTCCAGCCTTATACAGAAATCAAGCGGGGTAGGACGAACACTCCAGTCCACGTGCTATTCCCCTACATAGTGAACCACAACCACAAGCTCAATACCTTTCAAATCCAGAAGCAAAACGTGGTATTAAAGCAGTATTAGACCAACTGCAGTATCAAGGCATAATAGCGCCTTGTCTTTGATCTATGAACACACCCCTTTTTCCCATCTCTAATCCAGACGGCTCTTATAGAATAGTTTTAGACTATAGAAATTTAAATTCGTACAGAAGCTTTTCCTCAATATGAACAGAATACTGTGCCGCCTCCAGACACTTTACCTGTTGAGTATTATGAGAGTATCTTCTACCAGTAGCGGCCCGTGGTGGGAGTGCTGCCGGGCGGTGACGCGGGGCAGGGGAGGGGCAGGGCGGGGGGTAGTAAACTACGGAATACAGCCGCATAGAGGTAAGTAAACAAACAAATAAATAAAACGAATTTCGTTGCGCGCGCTGCATCGCATTTGGCAATGCAGCGCGCGCAACGAAATTCGTTTTATTTATTTGCTTGTTTACTTACCTTTGTGCGGCCGTATTCCGTAGTTTACTACCTCCCACCCTGCCCCTCCCCCGCCCGCGTCACCGCCCGGAAGCACTCCCACCATGGGCCGCTACTGTCTTCTACACAGAATTGTGGTAGGAACCAAATGTAAGTGCTCTGCAGCCTGTGTGCTGTGCAAGGTGTAGTGAAGGATGGTGAGTTCATTCCACAACGCACAAACACCAAACGTTTGGGTGATAGCATTGCACAAAATGCAGAATTACATGCACTGCTACTTGCATTACAGAAGACTGACTCGTCAGTTCCCACACTCATTGTGTTCAACTTAGCTTTCTGTATGCAGGGTTACAATGTTGATTTGTAACATTGGCGATTGAATGGATTTAAGGACTCAAAGGGAAAGCCTATAAAAAGATAAACAGTGTTGAGGAAAGGTAGCTGTCTTACAAGGCAAGCTTCCATTGGTCCATGTGGGGCACACTTTGGGATATCAGCGTAGTGGTATTCACACTAAAGAGAACTGTGCAGGTGACCAAGCGGCAAGAGCTGCAATACAGACTTTCCGAGTAGGAGTCTTAACTACATCTCAAACAAAGATCGACACAGATATATTAACAGCCATAAATACATCTAAGCAATCTAGGAAACCTCAGGTTTTTCTCCCAAGTACTCCTAAATCGATAACTCAGATAACATTCTGGTAGTCACCATACCTGGAGGGGGAGCTAATGATCTGTCTAGATTAAAATTAATCAAGAAGCACATCAAGGGTTGGCCTCTTCACATGCAGGAATAAATGCAACAGTAGCCATGCTACAGCAACACTACTGGTGGCCCAATCTATAAACGACAAACCAGGGACTATGCTAGACAATGTGATATTTATCAGCAAATTAAACCATCCAGGGTTAAAAGACCCTTGCCTACTCCCCTGATGATCTCAAATATCCCCTTCCGGATGATTTATTTGGACCACATCGGTCCCTTAAATTCAGCTAACCAATATAAATACATATTGGTAGCTATTGATTCATGTTCTTGATTTCTATGGGTTTGGCCATTGAGAAATGCAAACATTTCAGCAGTCTTAAAAGATTTTCAGTGCCTAGTGTTGGTGGGGGAAGTTCATTCATTTCATTCAAATAATTGTCCTACATTTGCCTCCAAGTCCTACAGGGATTCAATGTCTGCTCTGGGAGTTTGTATGCAATTCAGCAACTCATTCAAACCTGAATTGAAATGGCATTGTAGAGAGTGCTAATGGCATGATTTAGCAAACTTTGACTGCTAGGGTGCTCAGATCTTAGTAGGTATTATAATCTATATGGAGTTCAGAGAGCACTGAATAATTTGCATAGATGAGTATTCGGAGGATGCACTCCATACAAGGTTCTCTTTGGAGTTCCTATGTGTGTGCTGCTTAGATAAATCTGGGAAGGTGACGGATGAATATTTAACTTGGAGAAAAGTTTAAATGTTTTACAGAGTATCCAAGAAGTCAGAGGCAAGCTGTAAAACACAAACCACTCTGATGCCATCACCTGTGAAGAGAAGATCATTGCTGCTGTGATGGGTGGGTTCCCAAAGTTGGGGACCTAGTGTGGGAGAAAATCCATGATAAGCATGCTTTTGAATCACCGTACAGACCACTTGTCACTGTTCTTGTGGTAAAGAGCAACAGAACTGTTATCTTGCCTACACTGCCTGGACCAAGAAGAAACAGACAGGTGCCTATCGACCACGTTAAAAAACACTCTGTGGCCAGTCCTCTACAGCCAGCCACAGCAGACACCAAAAAGGATTCAAAGTAGTGCCTTCTAGCCTCTCCCTTCTCTGAATACCATACCCCCTGAACCAAGCAGTAACATTTCTAGCTCTACTTCCAAGCAGGGGATGTTTGAGCTCAACACTCTATGCAGAACACTGAGTGTAACAAACACAAGTGATGCTGCCGACATGACAGTGGGTATTGTCCAACGTAATTCCAAGGTATACTACAAAATACCACCTGATGCTACCCCATTTGAAATGGTACCTTTTCAAGAGTCCCAAGGGACCAACAATGCTGAAAATAACTCTGTATATTTTTCAGATGACTTTTCAACCCCTTTCACAGTCACTCCTCACCAAAGACTGCTTCGTGCCTGTCAATTGTTTCATGACAAATATATGATTCCTCCGTGGGCCTATGCCTGGTTCGATTTAGGAAATTTTCTTCTCATCATGTGGTTGCCGACCGATATTTGTCATTTTACTGCTATTCAACTGAATGTGTCTCCTTGCAAGAACAATTGCATCACCTGTGATTTATGAACTACAGCATCATGCTTCATCCCTCAGAACCCAAAGAAGTTTCTATGCTGCAAACATACAGCTTATCCTGTGCCCGAGGGCATAGCCTAGGAAAAGGTGCCATATCAGATTATGCACCCTACTGAGACATTGCAATTGCCTTATGTGATAAAAGTTTCAATGAAGATGTTATAATACCTGGTTCTCTTTCAGATGAATGAGCAACAAATTATTTGCAGGCATATGCGAATTTGAATAATAAAGACCTTTAATTGAATTCAGCAAACTACAAAGAAATGTATTGCTATCATCACTATGCGCATCATTTTATACATAGGACTAGTTATCCTAGAGAAGTTCACAACTACACACAATGGGAACATGGTGAGGCTCCGCCTCCAGAGAGCCATTCTAATTCCTAAAGAAATTTTCATACTTTCAGAGTGCTGACAGGTCACACTCTTCAGGTTTTTATTTCACACAGAAGCCACAGCAGCTTCTGAAAAACCTAATCACTATCAACAACTTGATTTACTTCACTGACTTTAATCAAAACCTGACTATTTTAGGATGGGAGTAATGGAAAGCAAATGTTGGGGAACAAAATTTTGGCAGATCCAAGGTAAAGAAGCCTTATTTTGAGCCTGTATAAAACAGAAAGAAATAATCTTTCTAAACAAAATGATCCAGCTGAGTGTTTGTCTGGGATTCGGAAAAATGAGGGATTTAAAGAGACATCCAACTACACCAAAAGTCAATCTGACTATGTTCGATGATTGGCAATTCTCTATGAGTATGTCTGAATGATGTATAAATAAGATGATACCAAATGGAACCTATAATTTAACACAATTTTCTATTAAAGATTTGGCCTTATGACTAAGGGGCCGATTATGATGCCGGGCGGACTTAGTCCGCCCGCCATCGCCCCGTGAAATGGGACCGCCCGCTATGTGTGCGGCGGTCCCGCACATGTGATTAGGATGCCACCGCCACGGTGGCAGTGGCATCCCGCATTTTTAACATTGCGGCGGGCGGTGCTGCCAGCAGCACCCACCGCAAGGTTAAAAATGCAAGTTGTGCATTTGAATGCACAACTTGACAGGCACCGCGCGGTGCCTGCCATGTTGTATATGCAAATGCAGGGGGGTACGATAGGTACCCCACAGGTGCACCCCCACCCCCAAAATCCCTGGGGGCCCGCTACGGGCCCCCAATGTCAGGGACCGCGAGCCGTTCCATGGCGGCGCCGCCGCCATGGAAAGGCTCATCACCGCCGGCATCATAATGTGGATGGCGGTGTCTTGCAGACACCGCCACCATATTAATCCCTTTCCGCCCGGTCGACTGATCGGCCGGGCGGAAAACATGCGGACGGTCTTTCCGTCTGCCGGAGTCCCCTCCGCCATGGTAATATGGCGGGGGGAATTTGGTGGCGGACGGACGAAAATGGCGGGCGGATCGCCACCGCCATGTGGGCGGTGGCGATCCGCCCGACATCGTAATCGACCCCTAAGTCTTTGCGGAGTTCTGCTACGGGGAACTCCGCAAAGTGCAAAAAAACCTCCGCCGCGCTACGCAGAGCTCTGCAAGCGGTAGAGCGCGTTGGATAAATGGTGTTCGCAGTGATTTTCAGTGGCAGGTGCTTGTCTGCACTGTGTAATCATCGCGAATGGCACCTTGCACAGCGCAAGAGGGAGCTGCTTCCTTTCAGCCGCTCGAGTAGATTTTTATTCAAGTGGCAGCTTTCTCAATGCGAACGGGCAGTTTCTCAACACGAGCAGTCGCGAGCATACGCGACCACTCGCACTGAGAAACTTGATCACCTGCGTTGAGAAATCTCGCCAGGAGGTTGATTTTCCACACTCCCGCTCGCCAACTTGATGTTGATGATCGCGAACGAGGAAATATCTCGCCGGGAAGTGGATTTTCTTCGCTCGAGCTCGCCAACTTGATATTGACGAACGCGAGCAAGGGGAAAAAACTCCCCTCTGGTACGCGGAGAGGAGTTTTTCGGAACTCTGCGAGCTTCGCATAATGCGGAGGGCGGAAATCTCCGCAAACTCCATGAGCGGAGAGGAGTTCACCGCCCAGACTTACTTATGACCTTATAATTCTAAAACAAGCATGCAGCGTTTTCTTTACAACACTCCTGGACCCAAACTTAATCATCCTGATCCACATTACAATACACAAACACCTGTAGTAGTTATCACATACAGTGTAGGCAAGTTATGCCAAAGATGGCTTGAAAACTCTAGTCTCCCAGCTGTGAAGGAACACTTTTCTTCTATTATCCAAAATATAGATTTTTCGGAGTTTCTTCTGGGGCCACATCCTCAAAGAAATAAAAAAAGTTCTTGCTACAGGAATATATGCTACATACAAATAATTTAATAACTATTCTGAAAAAGAAGCTGCAGAAAGAATTATGCAAATAGATCAGGAAAACATGCAAACAGTTTTTAAAGTTATAAACAATGGAATGCATACGCTTTCTAAAAGAGTGTGCTCATTAAGTCACATTTTGTCCTCAGCCCTAAACCTCATGAATGCGGATCTGAATCTTTTGCTGCATGGGCAGGCTCAGTTAAAAGCAATTATACAACTTGATTAATTGGGCAATACATGGGATTATTTCTTTTCCCATAACAACCTTTCATTTTCATGATTGTCAAAAATATAAATCTATTGGTTGCTATGAAACGATGCATGATTCATAACTGTTCCATTCATGGAAATTCCCTTTCATCCACATCTGTCTAAGTGAAAATGAGGATGACCCTGTGTATAGCAAAGTGAAGAAATCCTTTTGGACACCCCCTTCTGTGTGACACCATATCTTTGCATGGAATGTGTAGCGCTTAAATGCCAGGGTTAAGCTGTATCTTATCTGCTTCCCCATTTGCATTCATTCCTATACCTCATGAACTTCTGAATAGCAGCTTTTATTTGTTCATAGCAAATGTTACTTGCTGTGGGTTGGAACCTGGACAACTGTACCTGATAATGGTTTCAGAAACAATACAGTGTTGTGGAAGGACCTTGTATCCTCTGCATAGAAATGTTATTGGGAACATCCTTGGGCCTAGTATTAGTATACAATCCATGCGTTTTGGTGACTTGAACAAACTATTGTCTGTTCTCCTACAAAAAGATATCTTGATATGGAAAGAATCATTCAGCATCTACATCAGCACCAGAGACAATGACAAGCAATGCATCTGTACCTTAAACAGGATGATACCTATGACAGAGCAGTATCACCAGTGGCATTCTTCAACACAGCTCTTGACAAATGGCTTGACCCATTGTCATTCTTCGAGCCCCCTGGAGAGGAGACGCAACCAACATCGAGTGCCTCCCCTGAGCAACCAGTTGCTGGTCCATTGAACACACAGACTATTGATCATGAAAATGCGCTTTATGGTCGTCGTAAAGATCACACGTATGCTGTGTGTGTACCTAGCAATGTCGACATGTCCTCTACTGAGGAGTGAGCTCAACAATTAAGCTCACCAACAAATCCTGCCATCATATGTACCACAAAGCCTATAACTGAAAAGAAAATCTTTTTTCCTTCTTTTTCATGGACTGTTTTCATTTTTTGCTTGTTATACTGCACAGTTTTAATCTAGCCTATCACTGGTGTGTTCTTTCGCCAACATGCATAATATGGTCTGAAAAGATTAAGAAATATGATTTGTTATTGCTAGCTGTAATGCAAGAGTTACAAGTATTCATGCTTCACTATGTGAACTAATGTCAGGATACAGCAGAAGAGAACAAGATGATTACCCCATTTTGTCTGTGCAGTGAAATGCAGGTTGCAAGTCAAAACATTGCTTAGCTGAAGTGCAAGTTGGCATGAGAGAAATCTCAAGATGGCCTCTCACAAGGTTTCTAGAGTCTTGCACTAGTTGTTTTGAATCTGCCTATTGGAATGTTTGTAGGGCGTTTGGTTTGGAATGTAGTGCTCCTGCTAACTCTGAAGAAGGTACTCTTCAATGTGGAATTCAACAAGGGAGCACCATTTCTGAAGAGGTCCATGCTGTGGCAGGAGTCTAGTTAGGGCAGTGGCATCACCTCTAAGAACGTCGTTTTTAGTAGCGTTTCCAGTCCATGTTCCTTATCGCCCAGGTCAGTGTTCAAGGCGGGGTTAGTGGAATAAGTGCCTCGAAACTGCTCAACCTCTCAAAGGGCTAGTGTCTCGCTGACGAAATGAAGCATGAAAGGAAGTGTTTCTTTCCTGCACAGACTCAGTACACCTCAAAACATCTATAATGAGGATGCATCTTCAAATCACTAATGTCCAGAGTAATAGTGTTGCAGTTAGACTGTGGTGTTTGAAGACTAAATCAACATTTGAGGCTCGGGGGCATATCGTGAGTAAGGCACTTAGTCTAGCTCCAGTAGCGGCTCGTGGAGGGAGTGCCGCGGGGCGGGGGAGGAGCAGGGTGGGGGTAGTAAACTACGGCATACGGCCGAACAGAGGTAAGTAAACAAATAAATAAATAAAGCGAATTTCGTTGCGCGCTGCATCGCATTTGGCAATGCAGCGCGCGCAATGAAATTCGTTTTATTTATTTATTTGTTTACTGACCTCTGTTCGGCCGTATGCCGTAGTTTACTACCCCCCACCCTGCTCCTCCCCCGCCCGCCCCGCCCCACCGCCCCGCGGCACTCCCTCTACGAGCCGCTACTGTCTAGCTCAGAACTATATATTTGGAATGAGAAGTGTTATAGTTTAAAGGAGATTAAATAGAAAAGACTTCACAAGAGAAAGACGATTTCATGACATTACTTACCAAGCAGTTACTGGAGCTGCAGCCTTCAGTGGACATTGTTAAACATCTCAGAATCACACAAGTATTCTTGTAGAGAGAAAAAGAAAAGAAAACACATTGAAAACAATAGTATTTTAAAGATATATAACTGCAATATTGCAACAGCATTTATTCAATAGAAGAGACGCAGAAGCCATTGTGTTATGGAGTTTGTAGGCATAGCGTTGAATGTTGTTGACTAATGTATGTGTTCCCGTTTTTCTGTTCTTGGCCCTACACTTTGGAATTCTTTCCCGATAGACATCAGACTTTCATCTGAGTACACCATTTTCAGAAAAAAACTGAAAACTTGGTTGTTCACTTCAGCCTATTGTTAGTATTCCTCTGGAAGGCTCTCCCTCCCCTCATACCGCCAAGAGACCTTTGGTATACGTGCGCTTAATAAATTCCCTAACATAAACATAAACATAAACATATATATATATATATATATATTGTCTTGTGGTTTGGGGCCTCCTGGCCTGCCTTGCTACGTTGACTTGGACCTGGCTGCCATGATGCCTTTTTTGCGCACGTTACTCTGAGCCGTTGTTCTACCGGCCTCTGCTCCTGCCAAGTTATTTTAGAACTGTCTGCATTTTCTGTCTTTCACCTTTTCTCCTGTTCCCTTTGGGCTCGGTCTGCACAACATGTACAAGGTCGAAAAACAACGTCCCTTGTTCTTGCTGATCTGGCCAGTCCCTCGCACCTAGACATAACACTATGTACAGCTGCCTTGGAGACATTTGTGGGTTTTTAATATTGCGGTGTTCACGCTTTAGACACATTTGGAGAAAAACCTTTCCAGGGAGAAGAGCTGTGATTGTCTGCCGATGTAGACTTTGCATCTAGATACTGAGGTATGGGGGTTCACTAGACAATGCCCAGAGGTCTTCTATTTTTATAATAAACTAGCTACTAGCACGGGGAGGGTGGTAAGGTCATTTAGCCCTATATCCACTGCTTTATGAAATGCTTTCCCCGTGTGTATTCTATGGTGTTGTAACTATGCTGCTTATATTATTCTTATGCATTATGCTGATAGTACTGTATCTGAGAGCACGTTAGTTGAAATAAACATTTTAAACTATACAGTGTCTCTTCTTACGCACGTTGTGAACAGGTATGAGTGAGTTATGAAAGGGTGTTCTTGCTACTGCGAGTCCTGAGAGAGAGATACCGTGTTCTGGGCTGTCTAATCATTGGTAACATTGGTGCTGATGAGACGCTACAGCTAGTCGGGTTGGGGTTTTAGGTGCTAAGGTTTATGGTTGGCTCACCACTATATTCCGAGGTCCTATCATCCTGTGCATAGCTCTGTGTATGTGCAGAATCCCTACAACAATATATATATATATATACATATATGTGTATATATATACACATATATGTGTATGTATATAGATATACATATATATATATATATCCAACACAGAAAAATTGCCCACAAACGGAAGAGCCCACACAAGAAGGATTTGCTTGCAAATTTAATGGAGGCTGCCGCATGAGTAAAACAGGATGCCTTCAGCAAATGTTAAATAGTCCAGCCAACGCGTTTCGTGCTGCCGCACTTCTTCAAAGGCTTGGTTCATACAGGAGTGCAATGGCATTTTAGGCACCTTTATTCCATCTTGATACCCGCCCCAGTGGGCGTGGCCACTCGCATGGCCTCCTGGTATCCGCAGTGCCATAGTCTTCCTTCCGCGAGTTGACTTGAGCTCCCAACATCAATAAAATCAATTCACCCTAGTGGGTTGCTGTGACATCCCCTTACACTCTGTGGACACATTCACGCCTTCATTATCAGCACCTGTCCCATTGTTGGTTCCGCCGGTTGGCATTACCTTGGGTCTGCTTTTCTGCAGCGGGGCTCGTTCCATGGCCTAGGCTTGCCGTTAAAATCCAACACAGAAAAATTGCCCACAAACGGAAGAGCCCACACAAGGAGGATTTGCTTGCAAATTTAATGGAGGCTGCCGCATGAGTATAACAGGATGCCTTCAGCAAATGTCAAATAGTCCAGCCAACGCATTTCGTGCTGCCGCACTTCTTCAAAGGCTTGGTTCATACAGGAGTGCAATGGCATTTTAGGCACCTTTATTCCATCTTGATACCCGCCCCAGTGGGCGTGACTACTCGCATGGCCTCCTGGTATCCGTAGTGACATAGTCTTCCTTCCGTGAGTTGTCATGCACTCCCAACATCAATAAAATCAATTCACCCTAGTGGGTTGCTGTGACATCCCCTTCCACTCTGCAGACACATTCACGCCCTCATTATCAGCACCTGTCCCATTGTTGGTTCCGCCGGTTGGCGTTACCTAGGGTCTGCTTTTCTGCAGCGGGGCTCCTTCCACGGCCTAGGCTTGCCGTTAAAATCAAACACAGAAAAATTGCCCACAATCGGAAGAGCCCACACAAGGAGGATTTGCTTGCAAATTTAATGGAGGCTGCCGCATGAGTATAACAGGATGCCTTCAGCAAATGTCAAATAGTCCAGCCGACGCATTTCGTGCTGCCGCACTTCTTCAAAGGCTTGGTTCATACAGGAGTGCAATGGCATTTTAGGCATCTTTATTCCATCTTGATACCCGCCCCAGTATTGGGAGTGCATGACAACTCACGGAAGGAAGACTATGGCACTACGGATACCAGGAGGCCATGCGAGATGGAATAAAGGTGCCTAAAATGCCATTGCACTCCTGTATGAACCAAGCCTTTGAAGAAGTGCAGCAGCACGAAACGCATCGGCTGGACTATTTGACATTTGCTGAAGGCATCCTGTTTTACTCATGCGGCAGCCTCCATTAAATTTGCAAGCAAATCCTCCTTGTGTGGGCTCTTCCGTTTGTGGGCAATTTTTCTGTGTTGGATTTTAACGGCAAGCCTAGGCCGTGGAAGGAGCCCTGCTGCAGAAAAGCAGACCCGAGGTAACGCCAACCGGCGGAATCAACAATGGGACAGGTGCTGATAATGAAGGCATGAATGTGTCTGCAGAGTGTAAGGGGATGTCACAGCAACCCCCTAGGGTGAATTAATTTTATTAATGTTGGGAGTGCATGACATCTCACGGAAGGAAGACTATGGCACTATGGATACCAGGAGGCCATGCGAGTGGCCACGCCCACTGGGGCGGGTATCAAGATGGAATAAAGGTGCCTAAAATGCCATTGTACTCCTGTATGAACCAAGCCTTTGAAGAAGTGCGGCAGCATGAAATGCGTCGGCTGGACTATTTGACATTTGCTGAAGGCATCCTGTTTTACTCATGCGGCAGCCTCCATTAATTTGCAAGCAAATCCTCCTTGTGTGGGCTCTTCCGTTTGTGGTCAATTTTTCTGTGTTGGATTTTAACGGCAAGCCTATGCCGTGGAAGGAGCCCGCTGCAGAAAAGCAGACCCGAGGTAACGCCAACCGACGGAACCAACAATGGGACAGGTGCTGATAATGAAGGCGTGAATGTGTCCGCAGAGTGTAAGGGGATGTCACAGCAACCCACTAGGGTGAATTGATTTTATTGATGTTGAGAGTGCATGACAACTCACGGAAGGAGACTATGGAAATACGGATACCAGGAGGCCATGCGAGTGGCCACGCCCACTGGGGCGGGTATCAAGATGGAATAAAGGTGCCTAAAATGCCATTGCACTCCTGTATGAACCAAACCTTTGAAGAAGTGCGGCAGCACGAAACGCATCGGCTGGACTATTTGACATTTGCTGAAGGCATCCTGCTTTACTCATGCGGCAGCCTCCATTAAATTTGCAAGCAAATCCTCCTTGTGTGGGGTCTTCCATTTGTGGGCAATTTTTCTGTGTTGGATATATATTCGTATATATATATATATTCACTGAAAAAACCATAGGTTTTAGGGACAGTTATAGTTAGTTGGACATTGCACTCGTACAAAACCCGTGAAATTCCCTGTTATAGTTAGTTCAGCTAACTATAACTCGCGCCTCGCAATGCACTGCTGATGATGTCACATATTACATCACTCATGACATGGTCAGTGACATCACTGATGACATCACTGATGACATCTCAAATGACATCACTGATGACATCATCCACGTGATAATCTGATGCAGCTCCTCACACCCTAATATAACCTTTGATACACCCAATCTAAATTACAGACTGCCATTCGCAAAACTATAGACACTCCAACACCAATAACTACATACCCACTCACTGATTCTTAGGTCTACACACACACATCCACTCACTCACCCGTACAGTCACTCATACTTATGGTCACTCAGTACAGGACTATCATATGCACTCTTACTCCTATATAGACACTCAAACACCACCACTCATCCATAGAGGTACTCACACACCTAGTCAGTCATGCAAATAATTAAACACACTGCCATTTACTCACCTATACAGTTATACACACACCAGCTCACTTAATCATACAAATACTAGCACATTGTTACGCTCTTATACAATCACTGATACAAGCACACACTCATCCATACAGCCACTATCACAATCACTCACTCTCGCTTATAGCTATTTATATACTCCAACACACATATATACTGGCTTTCACATATGTAGTTACTCACACATGTACCACTGGGACATACATTCACTCACTAACACACTCTACACACACTTACCCACCCATACAGTCTATCACAGATGCACTCTTGAAACCATCCACCCAGTGAATCACCCACTCACACATCTATGCACAGAGTCGCACACACCCCACCCACACAAACACTCAGGCACCCATACAGATACTCAGACAACCAATCAATAACTCATATAGACACTCATGTAGCTATTCACAAACCCATGCAGCCACTTACACAGCAACAGACAGACGGATACAGACATTCACCCAGTTTAGTCACTAACCCATGCATTCAGTAAGATACGTTAAATCACTCACTTATAGAGTCAGTCACGCACCTACTAAATCATCCATACAGACACTTACACACCCACTCATTCTTCAATACGTCTTTTCCTATATATATTAAAAATATTTAAACTTTACAGAAACACACAGTCACTGGATGATGTCATCAGTGATGTCATTTGAGATGTCATCAGTGATGTCATCAGTGATGTCACTGACCATGTCATGAGTGATGTAATATGTGATGTCATCAGTGATGTCATTTGAGATGTCTTCAGTGATGTCATCAGTGATGTCACTGACCATGTCATGAGTGATGTAATATGTGACGTCATCAGCAGTGCATTGCGGGGGCGCGAGTTATAGTTAGCTGAACTAACTATAACGGGGGAATTTCACGGGTTTTGTACGAGTGCAATGTCCAACTAACTATAACTGTCCCTAAAACCTATGGTTTTTTCAGTGAATTTCAAAGGTTTTTTAAATGCTAATTTCTAACTATAACGTGTCTGAAACCTATGGTTTTTTCAGTGAATTTCAAAGGTTTTTAAAATGCTAATTTGTAACTATAACGTGCATGAAACCTACGGTTTTTTCAGTGAATTTCAAAGGTTTTTTAAATGACAATTTTTAAATGTATTAATTTTTATATAAATTTTTTTCATACTGATTTACTACATTTTTAGAAACAATTTCTTTTACATATTTTATTTTTTAAATTACATTGTAATTACATTATACATTACATTACAAAAAATACTTTCTCAGAATGAATTACTTTAGTTTAAATACTTTGCACATAGGCAATAGACTTTTAAGTACAGTAGTTACAGTTGTTGCAATGGGCAACACATTTTCAAACACAATGCAACATTCAGCTCAATGTGAATTTCTAGTTAAATGCAATTAGTTACTTTATGGATTACTTTTCTAACCACAGGACTGGATCCTAGATTCAGTCCTGGTACATCTCCTGTAAACAGTTGAGTAAAAGCGTTTTGGTTACAGTCGTGATTTTTAAGGAATATTATTGTATTTTAAAAGTTGACACTTAGAAACTTTTTCTCATAGAATCACCAATGTTATCCTATGGAAGGAAATTCACTTAGCAGGTAAAAACTGTTATCGTTACTTTTTCTTACTCAGTGTTGGATCCTGGATCCAGCACTGGTGCATCTCCTGTAAACAGTTGAAAGAATGCGTTTAAGTCATACAGGCGATTTTTAAGGAATATTTGTAGTTTGTGAAAATCGACACTTTGAAACTTTTCTGCTGAAAACCAGACAATGGATTCCTATGGAAGAAAATATAAGTTACTGGTAAGTACGGTTAAAATTACTTTTCAGGACCAGTACTGGGCTGAAAGATACAGCACTGAGGTCTCTCCTTATAACAGGTGAGTAAATCGGAATTCGTATTTCGGCTGATTTTAGAGGAATATTTGTATGTTTCAAAAATCAACACTTAGAAACTTTTTCAGCAAAAAGCAGGCAATGATATCCTATGGAAGGAAATTCAAGTTACTGGTAAGTACGATTAAAATTACTTTTGAGGATCAGTACTGGGCTGAAAGATGCAGCACTGAGGTCTCTCCTTATAACAGGTGAGTAAATCGGAATTCGTATTTCGGCTGATTTTAGAGGAATATTTGTATGTTTCAAAAATCAACACTTAGAAACTTTTTCAGCAAAAAGCAGGCAATGATATCCTATGGAAGGAAATTCAAGTTACTGGTAAGTACGATTAAAATTACTTTTGAGGATCAGTACTGGGCTGAAAGATGCAGCACTGAGGTCTCTCCTGATAACAGGTGAGTAAATCGGAAATCGTATTTCGGCTGATTTTAGAGGAATATTTTAAAGTTCCAAAACTCCACACTTAGAAGAATTTCCAAGTGAAACCAGTCAATGTTAGCCTATGAAGGAAATTCAAGTTACCGGTAAGTACGGTTAAAATTACTTTTGAGGATCAGTACTGGGCTGAAAGATGCAGCACTGAGGTCTCTCCTGATAACATGTGAGTAAATCGGAATTCGTATTTCGGCAGATTTTAGAGGAATATTTTAAAGTTCCAAAACTCCACACTTAGAAGAATTTCCAAGTGAAACCAGTCAATGTTAGCCTATGAAGGAAATTCAAGTTACCGGTAAGTACGGTTAAAATTACTTTTCAGGACCAGTACTGGGCTGAAAGATGCAGCACTGAGGTCTCTCCTGATAACAGGTGAGTAAATCAGAATTCGGATTTCGGCTGATTTTAGAGGAATATTTGTATGTTTCAAAAATCAACACTTAGAAACTTTTTCAGCAAAAAGCAGGCAATGATATCCTATGGAAGGAAATTCAAGTTACTGGTAAGTACGGTTAAAATTACTTTTGAGGATCAGTACTGGGCTGAAAGATGCAGCACTGAGGTCTCTCCTGATAACAGGTGAGTAAATCGGAATTCGTATTTCGGCTGATTTTAGAGGAATATTTTAAAGTTCCAAAACTCCACACTTAGAAGAATTTCCAAGTGAAACCAGTCAATGTTAGCCTATGGAAGGAAATTCAAGTTACTGGTAAGTACGGTTAAAATTACTTTTCAGGACCAGTACTGGGCTGAAAGATACAGCACTGAGGTCTCGCCTGATAACAGGTGAGTAAATCGGAATTCGTATTTCGGCTGATTTTAGAGGAATATTTTAAAGTTCCAAAACTCCACACTTAGAAGAATTTCCAAGTGAAACCAGTCAATGTTAGCCTATGGAAGGAAATTCAAGTTACTGGTAAGTACGGTTAAAATTACTTTTCAGGATGAGTACTGGGCTGAAAGATGCAGCACTGAGGTCTCTCCTGATAACAGGTGAGTAAATCAGAATTCGTATTTCGGCTGATTTTAGAGGAATATTTGCACAATGGTGAAGGGAGGGGGCGGGGCCTGAGGTGACATCTGTGCAAACGCGCCCCGTGGCGCGTTTTAAGTTGGGGGATTAAGTCCCCTTGAATCATGAGGGTCCCTACGGGCCAACTAGCCCACCAGGAACCTCCAGTATGCGCCAGGGGCTGCGTTGCAGAGACATGTACAGAGGCCACACCCTTTTACACCTCTCTGCAACGCAGCTCTGTGGCGCTTTCTGGACGTACCTGTTGGGCTAGTTGGCCCCCAGGGACCCTCAGGATTGAAGAGGATTTAATTCCCCATCTTAAAACGCGCCACGGGGCCTGTTTGCACACATGTCACCTGAAGCCCCGCCCCTCCCTTCACCACTGTGCAAACGCGCCCGTGGCGCGTTTTAAGTCGGGGATTAACTCCCTTGAATCCTGAGGGTCCCTGGGGTGCAACTAGCCCACCATATACCTCCAAAAGCGCCATAGAGCTGCGTTGCAGAGAGGTGTAAAAGGGCGTGGCCTCTGTACACCTCTCTGCAAGGCAGCCCCTGGCGCATACTGGAGGTTCCTGGTGGGCTAGTTGGCCCCCAGGGACCCCAGTATTCAAGGGGAATTGTTCTCTCTGCAAACGCGCCAGGGGCGCGTTTGCAGAGTGGTGAAGGAAGGGGGCGGGGCCTATGGACCCGATCGGTTTTTTTTTCCCTGAAGGGGGCTGTGTGGCCCCCTTCCTTTTTCTCCTATTTTTAGGCCCTGGGGACCCCATCCCCCAGGGCCTTACCCCTTTTTTTAAAATTAAAATTAAAAAAAAATGGGAAGGGGGCCGCGTGGCCCCCTTCCCTGGGCCTGTATTGGCCCCGGGGACCCCATCCCCGGGGCATGGCCTCTTTTTTTATTTGGAGGGGGCTGCGTGGCCCCCTCCTCAGGCCATTTAAGGCCCCGGGGACCCCATCCCTCGGGCCGGCCTTGCACTTTTTTTTAAATTTTTTTCTCCATTTTTTTTTACTTTGGGGAGGGGGCTGCGTGGCCCCCCTCCGTGGCCACTTATGGCCCCAGGGACCCCATCCCCCGGGCCTGGCCTCTCGTTGGGGACTGTGGGGGTCCCCAAGCCCCCACAGTCCCGCCAGCTCCCCGTGTCCTACGGGAGCCGGCATTGCATGTACACATGGGGAGCTGCTAAGATGCAGCTCCCCATGTGGAAAGCAATCGGCTTTGGATATTGGAAGAGAGAGCAGGTTTCCTGCCTCTCTTCCAATATCCAAAGCAAGTTTGCAATGACAGGACGGGAGCCGCGAGGCTCCCGTCCTGTCATTGCAAACAGCAGTGTCCGGGGGTAGGCACCTCGGGACACTGCAGGAGCCGGCCCTGGGGGTGGCGGTCCCCTGGGCCACCACAGGCTCCAGGAGGGGGGCCGCGCGGCCCCCTCCCTACATTTTGAAACCCCGGGGAGGTGGTGGTCCCCGGGGCTTGGGGTCCAAAACGGACCCCCATTTTAATTTTTCTTAGTGCCCCGGGGAGGTGGTGGTCCCGGGGCGTGTGGGGGCTGGAGCCCCCCACACAGGTTTTTAATTTAAAAAAAAGAAGCCCCGGGAGGTGGTGGTCTCCCGCACCATTATACATAAAGCCCCGGGGGTGGTGGTCCCCGGGGCTTGGGGGCCCTTAGAGGCCCCCCACACATAAAATTAACACCCCCACAGCATGCCCCCGGGACTTGGCCCACCCGGGGGCCAATTAACATCGAAGCGCGGGAGACCGCGCTTCGATTTTTTTTTTTTCTGGCTGGATTCGCGCTCCCTGAGCGCATCCTGCCGATTTTTAAAAAAAAAAAAATTTTTTTTTTTTGCCCAGGGGGTCCTTGTGGGACCCCCTGAGCAGACCTAGGGTGTCAGGGTGTTTCTACCCTGCCCCCTTTGTGCGCTTTGCGCACTTGTTTCTGTCCCTCGGTTCTACCGAGGGACAAAATGGCTGCCAACACTTCCTGATTTGGAGTGTTGACAGCCAATTAACATAAAGCTCGTGCTTGGGAGGATCCGCGGCCCTAGATATATCTATCTTTTTACTTTTGATTTTCTCAGCAACTACTGAACGGATTTACACCATTTAACAAAAAGGGTTCTTTCTGAACCAAGAACTACCTCTTTGCCAAATTTGGTGTAATTCCGTTCAGCAGTTCGGGCTGTAGCCGTGTCTAAAGTTTCCTATGGAAAATTGCATGGGGACAACGCGTTTTGGGACCCCCCTTTTTTCTCGGCCCCCGCTTGACGAATCCCCCCGAGACTTTCAGGGTAGGAGCGGACCGGAGCGCCCCACAAAGTTTGAAAATTTTGCGAAGATACGTCAACCGGCAAGAGAGTTATTTCAAATAGAATGTCGCGGATTTCCTATGGATAATAGGTTGTAACTATAACTATCTACTGGCGACCGCCAGTAGATAATATATATATATATATATAAACAAGCTGTAGACTCCTTCCTGCTTACTTCGGAGGAAAACAGAGTCACGGACCCAAATTGCGTGGCAATGTAAGTTCTTTATTTTACGAGTAGCCGTATGACGCGTTTCGGGCAATAGAATGCCCTTGATCACATGCGGAAACGCAGTCCACCTGCCATTTTTATTATGCATAATAAAATACACCCATGTCACGTGTTAAACTCTAAGAATAGACATAAACAAAATACTGTGCTTAACCATGTTATGTGCATTAACTGGTCTGCTAATTTCTCTGTGTCTATACCTTGTGCACACAGTAAATGGTGACTTGTTATTTATGCGTTTTCAACACTACAATGTGCCACATGTTATATACATATATACTGTTTTGTCTGTCATAGAAAATAAACTGCTGTGATCGACCGAGTGGGCTCGCCTGGATTCTTTCTCCTCAAGATCCTTTGCTGTGCGATATATATATATATATATATTCACTGAAAAAACCATAGGTTTTAGGGACAGTTATAGTTAGTTGGACATTGCACTCGTACAAAACCCGTGAAATTCCCCTGTTATAGTTAGTTCAGCTAACTATAACTCGCGCCCCCGCAATGCACTGCTGATGACGTCACATATTACATCACTCATGACATGGTCAGTGACATCACTGATGACATCACTGATGACATCTCAAATGACATCACTGATGACATCACTGATGACATCATCCAGTGACTGTGTGTTTCTGTAAAGTTTAAATATGTTTAATATATATAGGGAAAGGCGTATTGAAGAATGAGTGGGTGTATAAGTGTCTGAATGGATGATTTAGTACGTGAGTGACTGACTCTACAAGTGAGTGATTAAACGTATCTTACTGAATGCATGGGTTAGTGACTAAACTGTGTGAATGTCTGTATCCGTCTGTTTGTTGGTGTGTAAGTGGATGCATGGATTTGCGAATAGCTACATGAGTGTCTATATGGGTTATTGATTGGTTCTCTGAGTATCTGTATGGCTGCCTGAGTGTTTGTGTGGGTGGGGTGTGTGTGACTCTATACATAGATGTGTGAGTGGGTGATTCACTGGGTGCATGATTTCAAGAGTGCATCTGTGATGGACTGCTTGGGTGGGTGAGTGTGTGTATGGGTGTGTTAGTGAGTGAATGTATATCTCAGTGGTACATGTGCGAGTAACTACATATGTAAAAGGCAGTATATATGTGTGTTAGAGTATTTAAATGGCTATAAGTGAGAGTGTGTTATTGTAAGAGTGGCTGTATGGATGCGTGTGTGCTTGTATCAGTTATTGTATAAGAGCGTAAGAATGTGCTAGTATTTGTATGAGTAAGTGAGCTGGTGTGTGTATAACTGTATAGGTGAGTAAATGGGTGTGTGATTAATTTTTTGCATGACTGACTAGGTGTGTGAGTACCTCTATGGATGAGTGGCGGTGTGTGAGTGTTTATATAGGTGTATGAGTGCATATGATAGTCCTGTACTGAGTGACTGTAAGTATGAGTGACTGTACAGGTGAGTGAGTGGATGTGTGTGTAGACCTAAGAATCAGTGAGTGGGTATGTAGTTTTTGGTGTTGGAGTGTCTATGGTTTTGAGAATGGCAGTCTGTAATTTAGAGTGGGTGTATCAAAAGTTATATTAGGGTGTGAGAAGATGCATGAAATTATCACATGGATGATGTCATCAGTGATGTCATTTGAGATGTCATCAGTGATGTCACTGACCATGTCATGAGTGATGTAATATGTGACGTCATCAGCAGTGCATTGCGGGGCGCGAGTTATAGTTAGCTGAACTAACTATAACAGGGGAATTTCACGGGTTTTGTACGAGTGCAATGTCCAACTAACTATAACTGTCCCTAAAACCTATGGTTTTTTCAGTGAATTTCAAAGGTTTTTTAAATGCTAATTTCTAACTATAACGTGTCTGAAACCTATGGTTTTTTCAGTGAATTTCAAAGGTTTTTTAAATGCTAATTTCTAACTATAACGTGCCTGAAACCTATGGTCTTTTCAGTGAATTTCAAAGGTTTTTTAAATGCTAATTTCTAACTATAACGTGCCTGAAAACTATGATTTTTTAAGTGAATTTCAAAGGTTTTTTAAATGCTAGTTTCTAACTATGCCAACAGAGGTAGGACATGTGAAGAAAGAAGAAAAAACGCACAGAAAGAAGCAAAAGATGTGCAGAAAGAACCAACAGAGGAGCAGAAAGAGGCCTTGTTGCAAAATCATCCTGTGCCCACAACTTTTTCAGACGGGTACTGGTGGTAACTGACTCTGACTAACCAGAGCCAGTGCGCGTTTGCACAGTGGTGAAGGGAGAGGGGGCCTGAGGTGACATGTGTGCAAACGCGCCCCGTGGCGCGTTTTAAGTTGCGGGATTAAGTCCCCTTGAATCCTGAGGGTCCCTGGGGCCCAACTAGCCCCCCAGGTACCTACAGTTAGGACCACAGAGCTGAGTTGCAGAGAGGCGTTCCGAGGCCACGCACCTTTTTCACCTCTCTGCAACGCACCTCTGTTGTGCTTACTGAAGGTACCTGGTGGGCTAGTTGGCACCCAGGATTCAAAGGGAATTAACTCCCCAACTTAAAACGCACCACAGGGCGTGTTTGCGCACATGTCACCTGAGGCCCCGCCCCCTCCCTTCACCACTGTGCAAACGCGCCCTGTGGCGCGTTTTAAGTTGGGGGATTAGGTCACCTTGAATCCTGAGAGTCCCTGGGGCCCAACCAGCCCACCAGGTACTTCCAGTAAGCACCACAGGCCTGCGTTGCAACGCCTGTAACAAATTGTGCAGTTGTGTTTGTGTAGTGTAGGGGGTCATGCTGGGGGTAGTGTTTTAGGGTTTAGGGTAGTGCAGTGGTGTTTGGGTAGTGTAGGGAGTCGTGCTGGGGGAGTGTTTTAGGGTTTAGGGTAGTACAGTGGTGTTTGGGTAGTGTAGGGGGTCGTGCTGGGGTTAGTGTTTTAGGGTTTTAGGGTTTAGGGTAGTGCAGTGGTGTTTGGGTAGTGTAGGGGGTCGTGCTGGGGTTAGTGTTTTAGGGTTTTAGGGTTTAGGGTAGTGCAGTGGTGTTTGGGTAGTGTAGGGGATACTGCTGGGGGTAGTGTTTTAGGGTTTAGGGTAGTGCAATGGTGTTTGGGTAGTGTAGGGGGTACTGCTGGGGGTAGTGTTTTAGGGTTTAGGGTAGTGCAGTGGTGTTTGGGTAGCATAGGGGGTACTGCTGGGGGTAGTGTTTTATGGTTTAGGGTAGTGCAGTGGTGTTTGGGTAGTGTAGGGGTTCGTGCTGGGAGTAGTTTTTTAGGGTTTAGGGTAGTGTAGTGGTGTTTGTGTAGTGTAGGAGGTCGTGTTTTAGGGTTTAGGGTAGTGCAGTGGTCTTTGGGTAGTGTAGGGAGTCGTGCGGGGGGTATTGTTTTAGAGTTTAGGGTAGTGCAGTGGTCTTTGGGTAGTGTAGGGGGTTGTGCGGGGTAGTGTTTTAGGGATTAGGGTAGTGCATTGGTATTTGGGTAGTGTAGGGGGTCATGCGGGGGTAGTGTTTTAGGGTTTAGGGCAGTGCAGTGGTGTTTAGGTAGTGTAGGGGGTCGTGCTGGGGGGAGTGTTTTAGGGTTTAGGGCAGTGCAGTGGTGTTCGGGTAGTGTAGGGGGTCGTGCTGGGGGAGTGTTTTAGGGTTTAGGGCAGTGCAGTCGTGTTCGGGTAGTGTAGGGGGTCGTGCTGGGGGGAGTATTTTAGGGTTTAGGGTAGTGCAGTGGTGTTCGGGTAGTGTAGGGGGTCATGCTGGGGGTAGTGTTCTAGGGTTTAGGGCAGTGCAGTGGTGTTCGGGCAGTGTAGGGGGTCGTGCTGGGGGTGGTGTTTCAGGGTTTAGGGCAGTGCAGTGGTGTTCGGGCAGTGTAGGGGGTCGTGCAGGGGGTGGTGTTTCAGGGTTTAGGGCAGTGCAGTGGTGTTCGGGCAGTGTAGGGGGTCGTGCAGGGGTGGTGTTTCAGGGTTTAGGGCAGTGGTGTTCGGGCAGTGTAGGGGGTCATGCTGGGGGTGGTGTTTCAGGGTTTGGGGCAGTGCAGTGGTGTTCGAGCAGTAAAGGGGGTCATGCTGGGGGTGGTGTTTCAGGGTTTAGGGCAGTGCAGTGGTGTTCGGGCAGTGTAGGGGGCGGTGCAGGGGGTGGTGTTTCAGGGTTTAGGGCAGTGCAGTGGTGTTCGGGCAGTGTAGGGGGTGGTGCAGGGGGTGGCGTTTCAGGGTTTAGGGCAGTGCAGTGGTGTTCGGGCAGTGTAGGGGGCGGTGCAGGGGTGGTGTTTCAGGGTTTAGGGCAGTACAGTGGTGTTCGGGCATTGTATGGGGTGGTGCTGGGGCTGGTGTTTCAGGGTTTAGGGCAGTGCAGTGGTGTTCGGGCAGTGTAGGGGGTCGTGCTGGGGCTGGTGTTTCAGGGTTTAGGGCAGTGCAGTGGTGTTCGGGCAGTGTAGGGGGTCGTGCTGGGGCTGGTGTTTCAGGGTTTAGGGCAGTGCAGTGGTGTTCGGGCAGTGTAGGGGGTCATTCTGGGGCTGGTGTTTCAGGGTTTAGGGCAGTGCAGTGGTGTTTGGGCAGTGTAGGGGGTCTTGCTGGGGCTGGTGTTTCAGAGTCTAGGGCAATGCAGTGGTGTTCGGGCAGTGTAGGTGGTCTTGCTGGGGCTGGTGTTTCAGGGTTTAGGGCAGTGCAGTGGTGTTCGGGCAGTGTAGGGGGTCGTGCTGGGGGTGGTGTTTCAGGGTTTAGGGCAGTGCAGTGGTGTTCGGGCAGTGTAGGGGGTCGTGCTGGGGCTAGTGTTTCAGGGTTTAGGGCAGAGCAATGGTGCTCAGGCAGTGTAGGGGGTTGTGCTGGGGGTGATGTTTCAGGGTTTAGGGCAGTGCAGTGGTGTTAGGGCAGTGTAGGGGGTCGTGCTGGGGGTGGTGTTTCAGGGTTTAGGGCAGTGCAGTGGTGTTCCGGCAGTGTAGGGGGTCGTGCAGGGGGTGGTGTTTCAGGGTTTAGTGCAGTGGTGTTCGGGCAGTGTAGGGGGTCGTGCTGGGGTGGTGTTTCAGGGTTTAGGGCAGTGCAGTGGTGTTCGGGCAGTGTAGGGTGTCGTGCTGAGGGGTGGTGTTTCAGGGTTTAGGGCAGTGCAGTAGTGTTTGGGCAGTGTAGGGGGTCGTGCAGGGGGTGGTGTTTCAGGATTTAGGGCAGTGCAGTGGTGTTCGGCCAGTGTAGGTAGTCTTGCTGGGGGGGTGTTTCAGGGTTTAGGGCAGTGCAGTAGTTTTCGGGCAGTGTAGGCGGTCGTGCTGGGGCTGGTGTTTCAGGGTTTAGGGCAGTGCAGTGGTGTGCGGGCAGTGTATGGGGTCGTGCTGGGGCTGGTGTTTCAGGGTTTAGGGCAGTGCAGTGGTGTTCGGGCAGTGTAGGGGGTCGTGCTGAGGGTGGTGTTTCAGGGTTTAGGGCAGTGCAGTGGTTTTCGGGCAGTGTAGGGGGTCGTGCTGGGGCTGGTGTTTCAGGGTTTAGGGCAGTGCAGTGGTGTTCGGGCAGTGTAGGGGGTCGTGCTGGGGCTGGTGTTTCAGGGTTTAGGGCAGAGCAGTGGTGTTCGGGCAGTGAAGGGGGTCTTGCTGGGGGTGGTGTTTCAGGGTTTAGGGCAGTGGTGTTCGGGCAGTGTAGGGGTCTTGCTGGGGGTAGTGTTTCAGGGTTTAGGGCGGTGCAGTGGTGTTCGTGCAGTGTAGGGGGTCGTGCTGGGGGTGGTGTTTCAGGGTTTAGGGCAGTGCAGTAGTGTTCGGGCAGTGTAGGGGGTCATGCAGGGGGTGGTGTTTCAGGGTTTAGGGCAGTGCAGTGGTGTTCTGGCAGTCTAGGGGGTCATGCTGGGGGTGGGGTTTCAGGGTTTAGGGCAGTACAGTGGTGTTCGGGCAGTGTAGGGGGTCTTGCTGGGGGTGATGTTTCAGGGTTTAGGGCAGTGCAGTGGTGTTCGGGCAGTGTAGGGGGTCTTGCTGGGGGTAGTGTTTCAGGGTTTAGGGCAGTGCAGTGGTGTTCGTGCAGTATAGGGGGTCGTGCTGGGGATGGTGTTTCTGGGTTTAGGGCACTGCAGTAGTGTTCGAGCAGTGTAGGGTGTTGTGCAGGGGGTGGTGTTTCAGGGTTTAGTGCAGTGGTGTTCGGGCAGTGTAGGGGGTCGCGCTGGGGGTGGTGTTTCAGGGTTTAGGGCAGTGCAGTGGTGTTCGGGCAGTGTAGGGGGTCATGCACGGGGTGGTGTTTCAGGGTTTAGGGCAGTGCAGTGGTGTTCGGGCAGTGTAGGGTGTTGTGCTGGGGCTGGTGTTTCAGGGTTCAGGGCAGTGCAGTGGTGTTCAGGCAGTGTAGGGGGTCGTGCTGAGGCTGGTGTTTCACGGTTTAGGGCAGTGCAGTGGTGTTCGGGCAGTGTAGGGGGTCGTGCTGGGGCTGGTGTTTCAGGGTTCAGGGCAGTGCAGTGGTGTTCGGGCAGTGTAGGCGGTCGTGCTGGGGCTGGTGTTTCAGGGTTTAGGGCAGTGCAGTGGTGTTCGGGCAGTGTAGGGGGTCATGCTGGGGCTGGTGTTTCAGGGTTTAGGGCAGTGCAGTGGTGCTCGGGCAGTGTAGGGGGTCGTGCTGGGGGTGATGTTTCAGGGTTTAGGGTAGTGCAGTGGTGTTCGGGCAGTGTAGGGGGTCGTGCAGGGGCTGGTGTTTCAAGGTTTAGGGCAGTGCAGTGGTGTTCGGGCAGTGTAGGGGGTCGTGCTGGGGCTGGTGTTTCAGGGTTTTGGGCAGAGCAGTGGTGTTCGGGCAGTGTAGGGGGTCATGTTGGGGGTAGTGTTTCAGGGTTTAGGGCAGTGCAGTGGTGTTCGGGCAGTGTAGGGGGTCGTGCTGGGGGTGGTGTTTCAGGGTTTAGGTCAGTGGTGTTCGGGCAGTGTAGGGGGTCTTGCTGGGGGTGATGTTTCAGGGTTTAGGGCAGTGCAGTGGTGTTCGGGCAGTGTAGGGGGTCATGCTGGGGGTGGTGTTTCAGGGTTTAGGGCAGTGCAGTGGTGTTCGGGTAGTGTAGGGGGTCGTGAAGGGGGTGGTGTTTCAGGGTTTAGGGCAGTGCAGTGGTGTTCGGGCAGTGTAGGTGGTCGTGCTAGGGGTGGTGTTTCAGGGTTTAGGGTAGTGCAGTGGTGTTTGTGTAGTGTAGGGGGTCATGTTTTAGGGTAGTGCAGTGGTGTTTGGGTAGTGTAGGGGGTCGTGCTGGGGGTAGTGTTTTAGGGTTTAGGGTAGTGCAGTGGTGTTTGTGTAGTGTAGGGGGTCGTGCTGGGGGTAGTGTTTTAGGGTTTAGGGTAGTGCAGTGGTGCTTGTGTAGTGTAGGAGGTCGTGCTGGGGGTAGTGTTTTAGGGTTTAGGGTAGTGCAGTGGTGTTTGTGTAGGGGGTCATGTTTTAGGGTAGTGCAGTGGTGTTTGGGTAGTGTAGGGGGTCGTGCTGGGGGTAGTGTTTTAGGGTTTAGGGTAGTGCAGTGGTGTTTGTGTAGTGTAGGGGGTCGTGCTGGGGGTAGTGTTTTAGGGTTTAGGGTAGTGCAGTGGTGCTTGTGTAGTGTAGGAGGTCGTGCTGGGGGTAGTGTTTTAGGGTTTAGGGTAGTGCAGTGGTGTTTTTGTAGTGTAGGGGGGTCATGTTTTAAGATGCAATGCTCCAATACCTGACCAGTCTGCACTACATAAAACTGCAAAAAAACTAAAAATAAAAAGTGTTTTGCACACTTTTGTCATTGGGCTATATGTGGGCTACATCTTGGTAATATTTGTGCTACATTTGGGCTCTTTTTTCACTGGTAGCCATCTTGGAAGACTTCTTTGTTATGAAGTTTCCTAATTTCTTCATTTACTGCAGTCTCCTCAGTAGGAAATGCTTTCAGTTTTTTACTTTGATTCCATCAAGAAGGCATTCAGATGTGTCTCACATCTGCCATAAATTCAGAATGTTAGCACTCTAGTTGCTCATTAGATCACTGGAGTAAAGCTACTGCTCACCAGGGAGTTAACTGGTAGTCTGCTGCTGGTATTGAAAGTGATTGTTTCAGTCTGCATGTCAGAATTTTCTAATGAAATAGAAGAGGATTTGAGATCTCACTTAAAACATGCCCTAATTTTTCTTTCTGCAGCACTAACCATAATTTCTATTTCAAAAAGAACCCCTCATTTTGTTCCTTTTTAAATTAAATGTTTTAAGTGTTACTGGTTTATTCCAATCAAGATGGCTTCAGGTGTGCCATACTTTTGTCATAAGTAAGGCTGTTAGCGCTGTAGTTGTTCTTTAGAACACTCTGGGAAGCTGCAGTAGAACACAAAGGCATCAACTGGCAGGCTGCTCCTGTTGAAATATAACAGGAAGATATTTGAGATCACACTTGAAATATGTCCTAATTTTTCTTTCTACAGCACTAACCATAATTTCTATGACAAAATTAACCCCATCATTTTGTTCCTTTTTAAATTAAATGTTTTAAGTGTTACCAGTTTATTCCAATCAAGATGGCTTCAGGTGTGCCATACTTTTGTCATAAGTAAGGCTGTTAGCGCTCTAGTTGTTCTTTAGAACACTCTGGGAAGCTGCAGTAGAACACAAAGGCATCAACTGGCAGGCTGCTCCTGTTGAAATATAACAGGAAGATATTTGAGATCACACTTGAAACATGTCCTAATTTTTCTTTCTACAGCACTAACCATAATTTCTATGACAAAATGAACCCCATCATTTTGTTCCTTTTTAAATTAAATTGTTTAAGTGTTACCAGTTTATTCCAATCAAGATGGCTTCAGGTGTGCCATACTTTTGTCATAAGTAAGGCTGTTAGCACTCTAGTTGTTCTTTAGAACACTCTGGGAAGCTGCAGTAGAACACAAAGGAATCAACTGACAGTCTCTGCCCTTGTTGGATGTACATGTTTTACTGAGATTGTCAGACTTCATTCTCACATGAGTGAGAAAGATAATGTGAATTTACAGAAAATATGCTCTCATTTTAGCTTCTGGAGCACCTTCCAAACCTCCATGGGACAAGCATGAGAAAATAGTGTTCTCTCAAACATGATTCATGATATCCCAGCAGAAGGTTTTTCACATGGTAAAATCACCTTAGAATACACCACAATTCCTAAAATTAGTATGGTACCATCAACAAATAAATTCTAATGTAACTAAAGCCTGTTATCACCCTTTATAGTTCTCCTTTTGGTGACCCTCAAAATCTTCTATTCACTACAATGCATTTCAATGAGGTACTATCATTTATATTGGTCCCAAGATGGCTGCCAGCAATTCCAGGATGAAGTGCTGACAGCCAATCAGATCTCACGATGACATGTGTGGTTAGGCTCCGCCCAGATATATATGTGACTTTACTTTTGATTTTCTCAGGAACTACTGAACGGATTTACACCATTTAAGCAAAAGGCACGACACTGAACCAAGGGCTACCTCTTTGCCAAATTTGGTGTAATTCCGTTCAGCAGTTCGGGCTGTAGCTGCGACTAAAGGTTCCTATGGAAAAATGAATGGGGAAAACGCGTTTTGGGACCCCCCTTTTTCTCGGCCCTCGCTTGACGTATCACCCCGAGACTTTCAGGATAGGAGCGGACCGGAGCGCCCCAACAAGTTGGAAACTTTCGCGAAGATTCGTCAACCGGCGCCAACGTTATTTCAAATAGAATGTCGCGGATTTCCTATGGATAATAGGTTTTAACTATAACTATCTACTGGCGACCGCCAGTAGATAATATATATATATATATATATATATATATATATATATATATATATATATATTGATATATATATATTGATATAGATATTCCTAACGCTTTGCTCCTTCCAATCTCCTGGCCCGTGGTAGTTGGTGTGTAATGCCGGCGGAGCACGGCAGGCGTTTTAAGATTCGTATCCAAAGGCGAGTAACATGCACTCTCAGGAAAAATATGCTGCCAATTAGATTTTATTTCAAGCTATGCGTTTCGACTGCAAAGCAGTCAAGGTCACACATGAGGGCTATTACCAATAGGGACCAACATTATCCAATAGTGAGACACTTTGAGACACACCACTTCTCTGATAGCTCCAAACTAATATACTATGTGATTGAACAAGTATTCCCAAATGTCAGAGGTGATAACAGGGTACTGAAACTCAGAAAGAGAGAAT
This sequence comes from Calotriton arnoldi, assembly GCA_963921515.1. Classification (NCBI taxonomy): domain Eukaryota; kingdom Metazoa; phylum Chordata; class Amphibia; order Caudata; family Salamandridae; genus Calotriton; species Calotriton arnoldi. The sequence continues at coordinate 24,434 of CAWUFW010013661.1, read as the reverse complement.
CTAGATACATTGTATACCTTGGTACCACATATCCAGGTGGACACAACATCGATTAAGAAATGGGTTTACATCTGCATGATGACTAATTAATTGTTCAATGTCTACCATGGATGACACTCATTGTATTGACAATTTTTCTAAATTTTCTATCAGTGCATGTGCTTTGTTGTGTTTATGATCTTCTATCTCTTATTTGTGGTTTCGTATCATATTTGTGATTTTTTATCTCACATGCGATTTTTTTAATTTCACATGCAATTTTTTTTATCTCACATGCAATGTATCCCTTTGCCTAACATCACAGGGTACACCTATTTATGTATTTCTCCTTGGTGTACACCTACATTCACGAGTATTGGATTATTTTCTCCACTAGACTCATGCTGTTGCTTATGTCTGTCTTTACAGGAGGAAAGGAAAGGACTCATCGGATCAAACCGACCAGTTCTTTTGGGTTCCCTACCCTTTTCTTCATGAAGCATCCATCAGGTGTTCACCGTACCACAGATAAGGATTTTTTACAATTTTTTACTATTATTGATTCTTTACTATTTTTAATTTTCGCTTTGTATCATGTATTTGTTAGATACATGTTTTTCTGTTAAGGGCGACTTCATATGTCTTTGGCACAGACATATTATTACTTCACAACCTACTGGTCACGTCATAACCCACTTGGGTACACATTTTTACATCATACTGAGCAGGGACTTCTGAACTCAGGCATTCTGTCCAGGTTACACAAGAAATGGTACTTTTTACACAACATTAAAGACATCTTGTATATTTTCCCCGGGTATGCTGTCAACTCACTTGGGTTTAGCATGTGCATGCAGAGATGCTGGTTTGACGGCACACATGAGACAGGGGGCTCCCTTCTCATACCTGAACCTTTGTCAATACAGACCGGATGCTGTATATTCATGACCTGGCATCACTCTGGGACTAATATTCCATTTGGCGCATAAGCGTGAATACCGAGTATCCATCAAACTTCGCATTAGTCCACACAGTCCTCTCCCATAAACATGACCAATACATGGCCAGTTGTATGATCTGAGTGTCCAATGTTGATGCAAGCTTGTACGTACTTGAGCAAATCAGGTGCTATTATATTCTATTATATTGTTTTACACAGACATATAACAGCTTTAATGGTTGTGACTTTACTATAATGAATTCTGAATTTCAACTTCAGCAATCTAAGATGGCAACTACTGTTCATCGTATGTTTGTTTATCTTACATTTGCAGTCCTCCCACGATGTTTATTTCATACTTACAGTCCTACTAGCCTGTCTCGTTCAGACTATGTAATGACGTCTCTCTCTACACTTCACTGTGTGATCAAGACCGCTGGTCGGTCGAAACGCGTTACAAACAGATTCATGAAGAAAGAAATCTTTTTTTGCATCTACCATTCTCGCCTGTCGAAACGTGTTACAAACAGATTTATGAAGAAATAAATCTTTTTTTGCATCTACCATTTTCGCCTGAGAGTGCGCTTTACTGTTTTGTGGAAATATTGAATCACCGGCTGGCTTCGCCCCGTCATCGCGCCACTTCCCTAGGGTCGCATGTCTTCCGGCAGGAACAAACCGTGGTCTGGATATATGTATATATGTATATATGTGTGTATATATATATATATATATATTTTGCAACAAACACTCCCCGCACCTCCACGCTGACAAGCAGGCGAGCAGAGAGAGAGACGGACCCAGATTCAGTAGCAGGTAAGATCTTTATTCCTCTCACCCTTGCGACGCGTTTCAAGCACGAAGTGCTTACATACATATATATATACATATATATTACATATATATATATATATATATTTATATATATATATATATATATATATATATATATATATATATATATATATATATATATATATTTATATATATATATTTATAAATAAAACAATTAAGAAGTAGGAAGGGAAGAGTTTTGGCTAATAATAATTTTTCTTGCAGTTCAACTACTTACCAACTGACACCACATCTGAAGTGAAGGTTAGCAAGACAGTGAGAAGAATTCTGACAATTTGGACATGGCAGTCTCTTCTTTCTCTACCCCAACCCCTTTCGCCCCTCGGAGCACTCCTGTTCTCCAGTACAAAGAAACTTGGAGAGTTGGTGGGTTCTGAGAGAGGTACTGGGACTTAGTCATCATTCTGCCCATGTGAAAGTTGAGAATTTATACAGTAAGTCTCACAGAGTAAAGTGGCGTAGGACAGCTACACAAGTCATTTTGTAGTGCTGCCCTACGCCAATTCGAAAGGACAGAAATGCACCGTATTTACAAGATATGGTGCATTCCTGTCCTTCCAGCTAGGGCTGGTGAAAAAATTGCAGCTGTGCGCTAACGCAGGCATCCTTGCACCATGATGCAAGGGTGTCTATGTTGTTGTGATGATTTTTTTTTGTGCATGAAGGGGCACCTTTATGCACAAAAACAATCCCAAGAGGCGTTTTCCTCATTCTATGTGTGCTGCAGAATGCAGCACACGTGGAAAGAGGTAAAAATGAGGAGAAATGTTTACATTTCTTCTCGTTATGCCTGCTCTGGGAGGCATAAGTTTCTGGTGCTGCCCCAGATTCACACTATGTTGTACATCTGGGGCAGTGTCAAAACCCATGGGTGTTGGGAGGGAACACGCACAGCAACACCCATGGCACGCCTCCCTGCCGCAATATAAGGCAACGCAGCAAATTGTGCTGCGTGGCCTTACACCTTATCTACCAGGCCATGAAAAGTCACGCAGGGTGGCTTTGCGTGGCCTTGTAGATATGGGCCTTTACTGTGCGCCACCGGAGCGTTAAAAAAACCGGACTCTCCATGGGTGCAAGGGGTTTGTAAATATTCCCTTATGTTCAAAGGCAATTTCTTCATTTGCAAATACCAATCTGAATTGAGTCTGTCGTAAAAAAGTAGCGGAAAGTCAACGCAAGATCTTTGTAAATATAGGCCTATATGTCTTTAGAAAGGGCCAAGTTGACGGGGTGTCAGAAAATAAATGGCAATGGCTGTTCAGAAACCTGTGAGGAGAATACACTTAATCACTCAACACCCACACCCATTTGTTCAGAGGGTGCTGAATGTACAAAGGCATTTCACTTTATCTGCACAGCTCACTGCTGGCCTTTCAAATCATCATTGCCTATGAGGTTCCGTTAACATTCTCACCGGGAAAGTTGTTTTTGTTGTGTGGAGAGTGGCCCTGTGTAAACAGTAAATTACTGATGAACACGACCCAAGCAGTAATAAACAATATGCTGCACTTTTTCAGCAGAGTCCCTGCACAATGCGCATGCTAATCAGTTTTAAACATTATGCGTATGCAGATGAATGCCCATTAGCAGCTGGCTCCTTGTTTCATCCACGACCGGTCACCTCTTTCAGGAATTGGACCTGTGACTCTCTGAACGCTTTTACAGCTGGTGCTTCAAATCCTCGGGAAAACGCTGTTTGGTGGCGGAGACCTTCTGCTGCAACCTGATGTACACTGAACACACAGATGTAAATCTTTGAATTTTGCATACGCTTTGTGCCGGGGCTCGTGTCTAGTGAAATTAATACAGGCACACAGGAGCAAAATGTTGCTTGTCAAGTGCCTTAAGGCTTTCGTTTAATCAAGTCACTGCTGCACTCAATACAATGTTACACTCGTTTGTGAGACCTGATATCAAGAGGCTTTTTCTTAATCTGAATTCGTTAATTTCACATTGCACTTGTACCACTAAGCGAGGATTGCTAGTCACATGTTTTTAGAGCTTCTAAATCCTTTAACTCTTTTAGTGATCCGCCTAATTTGAAAGAAGAGAGGCCTTCTTGGGCCGTTGTATACAATCTTCCCCTTTCCTTTCTTATCTTTTCTTTGCTTGGGCTCGCTTTGAAGTCGACCATAGTTGTTTGGGCCTCTGTCCTTAGTGGCTAATATTCCATAACATTGCAACTCTTCCACTGGCGCTTTAGGCTGTTTGACTTTAGCTGATTCAGTAGTTTAGGGTCCAGGATGGGCCCAAGTCGCCACGCTTTTTTTTCCATAAGTAGGTGCGACATACTCCGGGTAATTTTAAGTCACTTCTACTCATAAAATAAAAAAATCTTTGGGAATCAGCCCCTTATGATCGCCGAGGGAAGCCAACGAAACGTACCAAGGCAATCAATCAATCAATCAGTGGTTTGTAGAGCGCGGCTACTCACCCCTGAGGGTCTCAAGGTGCTGAAGGGGCGGGGGGGGGGGGTGGGGATCGTCTGGGTGTGGAGGTTCAGTCGAAGAGCCAGGTATTGAGGTCCTTCCTGAACTGTGTCAACGACGCAGATTGCCTGAGGTGGAGGGGCAGGGTGTTCCATGTCTTGGCGAGTAGGTAGGAGAAGGATCTTCCTCCGGTTCTGGTCTTGTGGATTGGATCCATGGGACGGAGGCCAGGGTGAGTTGAACGGGGCGGAGTTGTCTGGCGGGTGTGTGGAAGGCGAGGCAGTGGTTCAGATATTCTGGTCCTGCAACAGTATTCATGATTGTGAGACGCCGTGGTCAAGCAGTCACTTGAGGCTTCAAAACATGACAAAGAAACCAGGAAGATGAGAACTTCTATGCAGCCCAGACATCTTGGAAATAATATTTTCTACCCAAATCCCGGGAACTGAGAACCCTATTGGACCTGGAAGCAAATACTTATAGTGCCAATGTAGTCTTTCATGAGACAAGGAATTCCACATTTAGACAACTGTAATGCTTTTTTCAAATGTAATAAAATGTTAAAGAATAACAAAGTCCATAACTCATAAAGCCATCGTTACAATTGTTATTCTGTAACTGGGAGTGCAAGGCAGCAGACATGCCAAAATCTTTCAAGAAAGATTCACAATGAGCAATCCTTAAGGCAAATCAAACAAGACAAGACAAAGGAATGGCAAATCAATTCCTTATGTCTACAATAGCTAAACAGTGTTCTTTTTCATGATAGAACACAGTTGTGATAAGTTCTCTGAGAAAACCAAACATTTAAAAATGGGAAATTTATATGACAGACTGTTGACCACCATGCAGGAATATCAAAGGTGATTTGTGGTTTGAAAATGTCCTGCATATATACTCCGCATGGGTATGGAGATTTGCAGGTCTCTAGAGTAATTGACCCTGTTGAGCCTAGTTTGTAAGCCATGAGTATTATAGTAACTGGAATAGTCCCTGACCTTGGGGTTGATGGGTCGTCATATGTCTACTATCCCCCAATGTAGCCACTATTTCACAATTGCCTTTGCCACTCAAATCATGGAAGATGAAGGCAGCGGGTTTGGGATCTGTGTCAGTCTCCTCTACACTTACCTCCCTGTGTCCTTGGTAAGTGCACATACTCTGCCAAGTTGTCATATATTGAGTTAAAGAAACTGCTTGATTGATATTTGGTGTACAAATACTGGGCAGATGGATGATACACCCATACCAAGGTCCCATTACAAAGATGTACCTTACCTCTTAATGAGACGAAAGGTATCACTGGTTTCACCCATAATTGAGCTCCCTCTGATAGACTGAGTATCCTGAGTCTGAAGACTCCGCAGTGGGCACAATAATGGCAGCGAAAGTTTCTCCATAGCGCCACAGGAGAAAATATTTGCATTGTGGCAAGAATATACATGTACTAGCACACAGTCTCACATCATATGCACATGTATGGGTTGCCATCTTGGGCGAATTCTACATGCCTATGTGCTACAATGAGCAAGCAAAGATAAAGATGGAGGGTGCACAGTGTCTATTAAGCAATCAAGTACCACTTGTGATCGTTATTAGCTGCCATTTTCTGCATATCTACATTAACTTTAATGAACTGCAGCATGAGGAAGACAAGAACCCCGTCCCTCAGCCTTTCAACATACGACGTGTCAATCTATCAACATCTTCCTTCTCTATCTTCTTTAAATGATTAACTTTGCCAATGCTCTGCAATGTGGTGTAGATGATCAATGCGAAAAAGGAAAAAAATCTGTAACCGGTAGCTTGTGCATAGCGTTTTACTAGCAGCGACTTACCTAAATACTACGGCCTCTAGTTCGTGTTTACTTTACAGCAGGTGAACAAATAAAGTGACACTAAAATGCATTTTGTCATGCCAACTCAGCAACGAGACAAGCCATCTGAACAATGTCACGGAGCAATGAAGCAACAGCTTGTTTGCTTTTCTCTTCTGGTGTAGCAGGTTAGGTCACAAAGTAGGCTGGCACTTCAGCTTCAAGCACAGGTGTGACTGAAGATTTTGGCCTCCCTGTCAGACTGTGACCCATTCTGAAAGCAAAAATCTGATTGTTTGTTGTGACTACAGGTTACATGCTACCATGATGTGTTAGAAAATCCAAGAAACATTTTAGGCAACATATTTTCTTTCCAATAAATATTATTCTCCAGAAACTGTGCAATCAAATATAGTTAAAACATGTTACGTCAGACTTCTGGATAAAACAAGCATGGATTAAACAGGTCTGACAGTGTGAGCATGACTTTGGTACACAAAGAGTAATCCTTTAAAAGCCTTGTCTTTTTAATACTTATCGGTTCACAAAGCTCTCTCTATTGTGGGGAATAGATGGTTGCTTCTGCATTCACAAGTGTTTATTTAATATAATACTATTTCGGCATTTCATTTTCTACTCTACCAGTGAAAGGTTTTCTCAGTAATTGTTTTAGTTATTCTCTGCTCTTTAAGTGTCTTTTTAAATTTGCTTTCAGCTTTCACAGTGATATGGGGCAGAACGGTAAAAGAGTTAAGGTTAGAGGAAAACAATGAATATAACTAAGGGGTCCATTACGATGGCGGGCGGACAAAGTCCGCCCGCCACCGCAATGGAGCCAGGGACCAACCGCCGAAGTTGCGGTGGTCCCGCCATGAGCATTAGGATGCGCCCGCCACACAGGATAAATGAAAACAACCAATATCTGTTATCCACATCCTTTCTGCACTTCTCCAAGCACCACAACAGCAGAGGCGAACCTGCTAACAACATGTAGCAACTCACCACAACACTTACATTACCCATCCACTTGCATATAGCCATGTCCCTGCACTCTCTTCCTGCATGAACCACAAGCTTCACAGCGCCAACCTACCGGCTCCAGATGGCTCATATGACCACACAGACATTTGTGCTACTCTAGACCTTCCCATATGCCTGGGCATTGCATAACAGCACTCCGGGCAGCCACCACTAATTTACCCCAAAATACCATCGAAGTTGCAATCGCACAGGCACTCACAACACCAAGTACACATAAACGCAGGGTTCTCTGACACAATATTAAAACCAGAAATATTGTGCAACGTAAATATTGTGTCAAAAATATTGAGCGCAAAAATATCGTTTTCCTATAAATATACAGGTGAGTACAAAAATATTGAAAAAATATATAGTCTTATACTAATATCGAAAACATATAGACAAAAATATTGTTTTTTAACAAATATATATATATAGTTAAAATCAGTGGTGGCCCATGCAGGTACCGTGGTGGGGCAGAGTGGGGGTGGAAGTTACAAACGACAGAATAGGGAAAATTAAATAAATAAATAAATAAAGTCACTTACCTTGTGCTCGCCGCACCGCCGAGCGCAAGGTAAGTGGTTTAATTTATTCAATTTTCCCTATTCCGTCGTTTGTCACTTCCAACCCCCTGACCCTCATCCCACCCCACTAAGCTTGCCTACACGTGCCGCGACTGGTTGAAAGTAGTAAATCTTAAATATTTTAACATATAACATTATTAGAATGTAAATAAAATATGAATTCACGACACATCGATGAGGGCCTAGCACTTGTGTGCACTGGTGAGTATTCACAATTCAAATCCCATATGAACAATCCTCCAATAGCGCTCAACTTCCAGTGGTCCACCGCTGTCAGACCACTTTAATTATCACAAATACTACTACAGAGAAGGAGCGTGATATTAATGCTTAAAGTCATCCATCAATTATTGTAATCCTTAAAGATCCAGTCCATACGCAAACTTCCTTTGTATCCGTGCTTTATTAGCAATTGTTCATAATTTCAAGAATTCATCCCATAAACAAATAACAATATGATCAGCCTACGCGTTTCGTCCAGTCTAGGACATCATCAGGGCTGAAAAAGGAAAAATAATATGGAAGTCAATTATACCATCAACATAATCACAACATCCTAGTTACATTTATTAGACTTAAAAAACTCATGTCTTAACAATTTTTTTTTTTTTAAAACCTATAAATGTGGCACATTATCCGAACATTCTAGGAAGCCTGCCTATATAACATACTAAGTGAACCACCTATAACCATTATTGTGATCGCTTATAGTGAACCATGGGTCAGTTAACTGAAAAAGGGCACTTCCAAGCACTAACTGGCACATGCATCAACCGAAATACTGGTCGCAAACGGGCAGATTCTCAGAATCTGCCCCGTTGCGACCAGTATTTCTGCATTTGGGATGCATCATCCCAAATGCAGATATCGCAATTTAAGGAATCGCAAAATTGCTATTCCTTAAATTGCAATTGCATTTAAAGAATCACAAATTGAAATTCCTTAAATGCAATGCATTAAAGTTAAAAAATGTGCGATTTCGCTAATAGGGGAGCAAATTACCATGAAGTTAAACTGCATGGTAATTTGTAAAAACTTTGAAAAATGCACTAAAGTACATTTTTCAAACTTCCATTTACACACACACATGCCCTTGGGACATGTGTGTGTGCAAGATGTACTCATATGCAGATTTCAGGGTGCAACAGGGTGTCCTTTTGACACCCTGGCACCCTTGAAATAGCTCCCGCTATTAGCCATTCTTTAATAGCGAATCGCTAATAGTGAATATCTTCCCATTCATTCCTATGGGCCTTCTGGCCCATAGGAATGAATGGGTAGGTATTCCTTAATTACGACTCGCAATTTGCAAGTAGCAATTAAGGAATGTTTAGGAATCGCTTATTTATTGAGCGATTTCTACATGCATAGGCAATTGCGATTCTTTAATAGCGATTCCTTAATATTAGCTATTAAGGAATCGCAATTGCCTAGCTTGATGCATGTGCCCCTAAAACCCCAATTCCTGTTCTGAAAGTCAACTGTCCCTCCAACTATCCCGATTTCCCATTTGTATCCAAGTAAATGATGTCACGTACCTACAATGATTAATAAGTTGTCACCATCAATTCCAAATCTACTTTCTTAAGAACTCTTTCTCTTCACTGCAACTTCCTGAGTAAAACACATATTGCAAATGGTTAATCATTATCCCCAAACTATCCACCGCAATTAATGTTATTTGATGTCACCACATACCTCTAAATCCTATTTTCTCCAAATTCATGGAAAATAAACTGCTGCCCCAATCCTTCTTCTTATTCCACGTCGCAAAAAATCTTCTATATGCAACAAACAAGTAACCAATGGTTAGAAACCTCACTACTGTCATCTTTTTAAACTAATTCGACAACCAACTAGAGTCCCACCCACACTCGGGTCTACAACTTATAATGCTGCCTTAGCCCTCGGGCATGCTTCTCCCAATTCCAATCCCACAATTACTTAAACACTCCAAAATCAGAAAACCCTCATTCTCCTCACCTCTATTCAGCCATGTTAAGCCATAGTAACATCTTCCTGGAAGCCGGTCCGATAAATCCCGCTGTAAAAGCCTTTCCCGCCCAGTCCGCTCTTTAAATGTGACTGCAACCAATCCCTTGCGCGTATTGAAAGCGCCTAATTTACATACTGCTCATGCAGTTCCCAATCTGGTCCCCTGCTTCATTAACCAATCATGTACGTTTGACTAAAAAAATCACGTAGCGCCTAATTTACATACTGCTGATGCAGTTCCCAATCTGGTCCCCTGCTTCTCTTCACCAATCATGTTCATAAGACTAAAAAATCACGTGGTACCACGTATATTGTTCCGTCAAGCCTATCGTATCCCTGCCTGACCTGCCTGACCCATTCCATCCGTCATATCCGTATCCTGCCCTACTTCAATCCAACGCTAACCAATCACTCGATCACGCTAGCTGGAACCATGATGCAAATCTTACAAAAACTAGGTGCCAACCTGTTCCTAATCATGGCATTCACTTAAAAATTATCCGCGCATAATACCAAACATCAATATGAAAGATCCTTCATTATCAACAATGCGCGCGTCCCGTCACCGGTTCTCTGTTTAATCAGCCACCCTCAATTATGTACACACCTTCATTTTATTCTTCATGCAGGGAGACCCCGAACATCCCTTCTTATTCCCAATTACTCAATAAAAAACGCTCACTATTAACCAGCAATCAACCTGTGTTTCACAGAACCCACAAAAATGGTACAATATTCATAAAAAATAATTTTTCTTCCTGGCAACGACCATTCTACAAAAAAAGCTCATCTTAAAAACATCAATTCGATGTACCTCATAACAACACTAATAGCCTAGTATTGTCAAACTGATCCATCTCAACCGGTCCATCACATCGCCCTAGTTCCTATCTCAATACTCCAAGACAAGATGTAAATCATTGTCACTTCTGAAAAGTTCATCTAGAAATCCTCTATTCCATATACCGCCTGAAAAAACTGAATACCAGAAATTATCAAATTGATCCTTCTCCACTGCTCACACAGCATTGCCCCCTGAGCCAATTTCAATATTCCAAAAAATGATGCAATTCATTATCAGTATTTAACCCTAGGGTAACTGATCTGCACCTGCTGATCCATCTGGCTTCCTGCTGCCTTATTCTCAATTCCCAATCACCACCTCTGACCCTGGGAATAATCCTTTGAATGCCATGAAATCTGATGGCATTCAGAGTAGCATGATTATCCCTGATGTGTTGATATATAGGTGACTTTAAGTCCTGATTAATTATAGCACGCTTGTGCTCTTTAATTCTAATCTTCAAACTTCTCTTTGTACTCCCGATATAAATCTTACTGCATTCACATTGTATGATGTATATCACTCCACAACTATTGCAATTGATGAATTCATTAATACGAAAACGTTTATTATTATTGTATTTGAACTCCTTCGTCCGGTTCATGCCTAAACCACAAACATTACATGAACCACAAACATAAAATCCCTTCGGTGGCTGTGGTAGCCAATTCACATTCTGTACTCTTACAGGTTCTAAATAATTCCTAGTGATCAAATTCCTTATTGTGCGACATCTCCTGAATATAACCCCTGGTTTATCACCAATCACATTCACTAAACCGGGTACTCCTTTGAGTAAATTCCAATTTTTGCTAAGAATCCTAAAAATCTTACTCTGCTGTGTACTGTACGTAGTCACAAATGACAATCGTTCCTTTGACTGTGTCCTTTCTTTCTGAACTAAGGTAGTCTCTCTCCCCATGGACATCACTCTTCTTCTGGCATTATCCAGACTCTCCACAGAATATCCTCTGCTGCCCAACCTATGTTGTAAATCATCAAGTTCAACTCTAAAGTCCTCCTCCGTGCTACAATTCCTCCGAATTCACACCATCTCCCCAAAGGGAATGCCCCTGATGACTGCCGGAGGATGAGCGCTATCTGCTCTCAAAATGGAGTTAGTCGCAGTCTTCTTCCTGAATAACTTACTCTTGATACCATCGCCTGCTACAAACAATCCTACATCCAAAAAATCTATCCTTTCCTTATGATGGTTCATCGTAAACACCACATTACAATCATTATGGTTTAAATAATCATGATATTCAATAAGTTCTTCCTCTGATCCTCTCCATATCAACAAAACATCATCAATAAATCGGCCCCAAAATAAAATTAAATCCATCCATTTAGAGGCCCTTCTGCTCCAGGCATGCTCCCTCTCAAACCACCCCATGAAGAGGTTGGCACAAGAAGGAGCAAACCTGGAGCCCATCGCAGTCCCCCTGATCTGGTGAAACCATTCACCCTCGAACAGGAAATAGTTATTATTCAAAATCATGGAACTCATTTCTAAGATCATTCTCGAGATGGATAGGAGTGTATGGGTTACCCACTATCTCTCACAGTTCCCTCTCCCATATCCTGCTCTTGCTCTGGATTTTCCCAGGCCACCAGCGCTTCCTTCCAAAGGCCTGCTATCGGTCGCTTCCGTATGCCCCTCGAATCTTCCCAGCTCAAGGCTCTACACTCCACTCCAGCCCAACTAATGAAGTCTCGGTTCCAGCTGGCTACCTGTGGCCCAGAAGAGGACTTCCACGCCAGTGCTATCCTTCTCTTGGCCAGGCCCAAGGCCAGATCTATTAGTCTGTTCCCCACCTTCCGTTTATTTGGTTGTGGGAAAAGTCCCAATAAGCAGGTCTCTATAGTGGGTGCTAGTTCCCTCCCCAGTGCATTTTTGATCTTGGCCAAGATCCCCTCCCAGTATGCATGTATGACGCCGCAGCTCCAAATCATGTGTAAAAAGTCAACTTCTGCATGTGCACACCTCAGGCAGTTTCTCACTTCTCCGCCATTTGTAATATTGAGTCGGTGGGGTGTCATGTAAACCATGTGTATGTAATTGAACTGCGTGTACTTGAGTCTAGTGTTCCGCGATACCTTCTTGGGGGACCGAAGAGCCTTACTCCATTCTGCATCGGTAAGCTCTCTATCCACCGCCCTCTCCCATTTCCCCCGGAGTTCCCCCAGTGGACCAATGGATGCGGTGACCAGGGCTTCGTGGTGCCACTTCACTTGGTGCCTCGTGGTACCCAGGGTGATCATTGCATGTAGTACTGCGTGTGTCACCGGCTCTTCCCTACCTATGCTCCACAACTGCCCAAAGTGCGAACTAAGGCTTCATACTGTAGGAAATGGCCTGGGGGAAGACCACAGCTGTCCATGAGGTCAGCGAACGGGACTAGGGAGCCATCCTGATAACAGTCACCCACGGTGTCCAGACCCACCTCCGTCCATGGCGCCAGTTGTTCAGTTGTGAACGTCGTCACCAGGTCCCCATGGGAGAGCCCAACTAAGGGCAACATAGGGGTGTACCACGGGGTCCCTCCCAGTCTGCGCATGCAGCGTTTCCCGGTGTGTAAAGCTGTGAGTTGCAACGTTGACCGATAAGGGGCGATGACCGTCGGTCTCAGTAACTTTGCTAACAGTACGTCTGGGCCATCATTGGTTTCCATCAACCAGGTTCCCTCCGCGTTCACGCCCTCCAACCACTGTGCCAGCCATTGTAGCTGGGCAGCCAGCATATACAGCTCAAAGTCCGGCCTTCTGTCATGGGGCGCTATAGCGTCCTCAGGGAGACCCTTTGTCGGCCATCGCCCCATATCAGATCCCGCACTAGAGAGTTCAATGGTCTGAACCATCCTCGGGGCATCAAGGCTTGTAATTTAACAAAGAAATACAATAGCCGCGGCAGCATGACCATCTTAACTAAAGAGATCCGCGCCATAATTGGCAGTTGCAATGTGCACCAGAAAAGTACACAAGTTCGGAGAGGCCGCAGCACCCTGTCCAAATTCCCTCCTATTAGATCTTCCAGGGTATGAAAGACATGTATGCCTAAATACTTAATTGAGTGGGAGGCCCAGTTAATATCAGCCTGTAGCAATGCCGGCCGGGGCGTTGATCCCGCCAACGGAAATAGGTATGTCTTCTTCTTGTTGACCAGCAGGCCCGACAGTGCCTCAAACCACTCCAAGAGCGCCAGGGTAGCTGTGGTGCCTGACACGTCTGTCCCCAAATAAGCCAGCAGGTTGTCAGCATACAGGGAGATTGTATGCGTCCGACCATCTAGTCTGAGGCCTATCCCCTCTCCACCCCTCCAAATCAGCTTTGCGAGGGGTTCAATCGCCTAAGCAAACAATAAGGGTGAGAGAGGGCACCCCTGCCGAGTTCCCCACAGTATCGGGTACTGGGAGGACACAGTCTTCCCCGTCCTGACCCTCGCCGTGGGTGAAGCATAAAGCAGTTGTACCCATTTCACCCTACCCTCCCCAAGGACCAGCCATGTCATTGCCTCAAAAAGGTGGTCCCAGCCGACCGTGTCAAAAGCCTTCTCCAGATCGACCGAAAGTACAGCCGCCGAAGGCATAGATTTCGTCACATCATGGAAAAGGACAGAGTACAGCCTGCGTAGATTATAGGATGTGTTACGGGAAGGGATGAAACCATTTTGGTCTGAGTGTATGATGGTGTGCATGTGCGGGAGCAATCTGAGTGTCAGTATTTTGCTGAGAATCTTGAAATCTAGGTTGAGCATAGAAAGCGGTCTTTACTCTGTAACTGGGGCACTGGTCTCTTTGGTCTTGGGGAGGGGTATTACCAACGTGCTCTGGGTGGACTCAGAGAGGCCCCCGAGGTGCAGGGACTCCGCATACAGGGTCACTAATCATGGCGCCAATTGGTCCACATATTTTGCGTACAATTCTGCCGGGAGTCCATCCGGCCCTGGCGTCTTCCCTGTTGCCATGTCTGCAATAGCTGCTCTTACTTCATGCAGGGTCACTGGGCCCCCCAGGTCCTCCTGCGCTTGCTCGTCTAGCGTCCGTAGCAGCAGCGTATCTAGAAAGTCCCTGATACTGGAGCGAGGGACCGACTCAGGGCCAGTATACAATTTCTCGTAGTATGTGCGGAACAGGGTATTAATGGCGTCAGGATCATAAACCAATTTGCCGGTGTCCGTCCAGGCCTGCGTGATCGGTGACCCTCTACTCTCAGGTTTAATCAGCCACGCCAGCAGGCGACAGGCCTTCCCTTCATCCCTCTGCACCCTGTCTAGGTATTCCCTACAGCTGTGGCACCTCAGCCTCTCAAGTGCACCATTATAGCTCGCATGTGCCTCCTGCAGTCACGCTGCGGAGGTGGCGTCATGCCCCTGGATGTTATCTAGCTGTCGGATCTTGGACTCCAGGTCCAAGAGCTCTTGCCTAATTTCCCGCTGTGCGCTTATCGACTGGCCCAGGCAGTGCCCCCTCACCACCACCTTAAATGCCTCCCACTCCACTAACACCGAGGACGCTGAGTTACCATTTATCGGGAAGTACGCTTCTATAAGGGCCCCCAAAGAATCTCGGAAAGGCGCATCTTCTAACGTCAAGGAGTTCAGTCTCCAAAGTGGAATCGGGGGCTGCCTCCCTAAGGGTTAGAGCATCATTAGTAGGGGACTGTGATCTGAAAGGGTCCTACCCAGGTACTCCGTTTGTGTAACGGAGGCGCCAAAGTCTGGCGTGCACAGAAAGGTATCTAACCTGGTGTGCACCTAGTGCATCGGGGAGAAGTACGAGTATTCCCTGTCGGTCGCTTGTTGCACCCTCCAGATATCTTCCAAGCCCCAATGGTTTATCCAGCCACGGAACCCTGCTGCAACCCGGTGGGTCTGCGCTCCCGGGAGAGGTAGGTGTGAGCGGTCTGCCGTGGTATCCACCACGCAATTAAAGTCACCCCCGATTACAGAATACCCCCCTGCATAGTCAACCATCTGGACTGAGAGGGCGTTAAGAAACATCACCTGATCTGTGTTAGATGCATACACACTACCCAACATCACCTCCCTCCCGGCCAGTCTCCCGGCTACCAGGACGTACCTACCCTCGCTATCGACCTTAATGAGGATGTGTTCAAAAGGGACCCCAGGCCGCACCCATATCAATACCCCTCTAGCCTATGCAGAGAAGGTAGTGGCGTAAACCCGACCCCTCCACCTCCTACGCAGCTTTTCCACTTCACTGCCGATCAAATGGGTCTCCTGCAAGAGAGCCACATGCACGTCTCTCCTCTTTAAATATGCGTACACCTTATACCTCTTAGCCATGGACCCCATCCCTCTTATGTTCTATGTGATAAACATGAACGTGTTGTGTGTAGTTGACATAGTGACAGGCCCCCCGCGTAGACTTCTGCTGTACCCCTGGCTGTCAGTTCTCCCAGTCATACCCCTCCGCTCCCCTCCGCACTCACAAAGCAAAAAATGAACCACAAAAAACCCATGTAGGACAACTCCCCGATCCCAGGACGGTCTAGCAATGGCCATCTGCCCAAACCGCTGATAGGACTGCATCAACTATTAAAGGTCCAAAGCAGCTAGCGTAAGTACCTGAAGGGAGCGTGGCAATCACGACAAGTAACCAAACAAAGTCACTAAGGTTTACATGTGGCGCGTCAGCCTTGGTTGGCCGATCCGGCAAGACCCAGGGGCCCACCGACCGCCCCCCCACCCTCCTCGAAGCCCCGAGCTAGAGAAAGGGAGCAAGGAAGAAACAGAGAGAGGAGAAAAACAAAAGGAGGTGAAAATGTCATCAGCTGTTTCCCGGGTTACCACCGGTGGCTTAACACTACTGCTGTGGGACGAGTCAGAGTCCGACCCATCAGTCCCTTTCCGTGATCCCGATCCTCTCCCCGATGACGATCTCCTGCCCTGCATCATGGCTGCCACAGCCTGCAGTGCCTCAGCCCTTTCCTTCTCCGTCTGTGAGGAGCTTGGCTTCTTTGAGGTTCCTCGCCTCTGTCGCCTTCTGAGTCTTTTCCCAGATTCTCGTTCCCTAGGCGGTGCTGCTGTCTTCTGTGCTGCAGGTAGTCCCTCAGTTTTGTAGGCCTCGATCCAGTCCCATGCTGCTTTAGGATCCTCACAAAAGTGTGTCTACCCATCCAACAGTACTCGCAGCCGGGCCGGGAACATCAGTGAGTACTGGATCCCTTCTTCCCGTAGGGCCTTCTTTACTTCGAGAAAGGAGGTGCAACGTCTCTGGACCTCTGGGGTGTAATCAGGGAAGAGTGAGACTTTACTGTTCTTGACCACATAGGGCCCCTCAGTGCGTGCCCTTTGCAATAAAGTGTTCCTATCCTTAAAATGGAGAGGTCTGGCCACCACTGGGCGCGGAGGCCTCCCCGGGGCCGGTGGCCTGGCAGGCATGCGGTGCACTCTTTCCAATGTATAGAATGGTGACAGACCTTCCGGCGCCACCACCTCATGGAGACAGCCCTCCAGATATTTAATCAAGTCGTTTCACTCCACTCCTTCCGGCAATCCCAGGACCCTCACGTTATTCCTTCGATTCCGCCCTTCAGCATCCTCAGCTCTCTGTTCCAATGTGCAGACTCTGCTAGATAGTTCCCCCACCTGGTCGTTCAAAGCCTGTTGCGCCAGAATTCGGTCCGCTTCACCCTGTCAGCCAGTTTGGTATGCTCCGCTCTCAGCAGGCCAATACCCACTGCCACTGTGCTTATGTCCTGATGCAGCGTTGCCTTAGTGTCAGCAATAGCTTCCAATATTTTGGGAGTTCACAACCTGACTCTTTCTGCGCTTGTTCTGGAGCGGTGTCCTCGTGCTCCAGGGCAGGCCCTGGTTGCTTCCCTCTAGGTTTCCCCATCACAAGGGGGGTTTGGTGTCCGACCAAGGGTCTGGTCCGTGCCTCCCGGATCTTTCGGTGGCTGGTTTTCAGGGCCTCAGACTGCCTCAGTGCCTCGCCTCTCTCCAAGTTGTTGTTGCAGCATCTCTCACTGCAGCCCACACTCTCACATCGGTGCCCAACATGTGTCCCGTGTCCCCGGGGCAGTCTACTCCTGGGAACCCAGTCCTCTCCCGTGTAGTGGTGCGTAGGCCCGTCAGCCTTCCCTTATCGTGCACCTCCCCAGCGCTGTGTATGTTCAGCACTTAAATTCGGCCCTCAGCAGTCCGGCAAACTCTCCCCTTGTTAGGATCAGTGAGGGTGCACTCACCGCCCCGTTCCGTCCTGGTGTCCCTTCCACGGGGCTTCTTGGCCTCTGCCCGGGCCTCCCTTGGCACTTCACTTCGTACCTGTGTCGGGCTCTGCAAGCCCAGCCAACGTCACTGCTCAGCCCCAGGTCTGCTCCACTTGCGCTGCTGGTCCCCAACTCATTCTGCGGCCATTGCCTTCACCCAGGCCCACCGTTCGTCTCGCAGGCCGCCCCCATTCTACGCCGCAACTCAACCAGCCTCATGCGCCCAGCTACCCGCCAATGCTGCAATCCTCCACCTCAGTTTAGGGTCACCGCCGTCATGCCAGGGTCGCAGTCAGCCCCGCTGCCTTCTGGCCTCCAGACGCCCTCGCGGGCCTCCTCACGTATCTCTCGTAGCCGGGGTAAGCGCTCTTCAGGCTCCGGCCCCAGCGCAGCTCCCCCGAGGCGTCCTTCAGTATCGCGTCCTCCGAGAACGCCCTCCGCTGTCCGCTTTGTATACTGTACCTCCGGGCCCTCGTCAGCGGGTCGCTCTGCAGTTGCTACCCAGCCCCGGCTCGTCCCTTTGCTCCGAACGCCTCTGGGCCTCAGGCCTCCATCTTGCCTGGGCACCGTCAGCACACGCGCCTCTGAGCCTGCGCTCTCCGGTCACTCCCAGGCTCCAGGCGGGTCAGATTAGACGCCGGGCTCCTCGGGCGGGTCAGGCCCCCACCAATGCGCCTCCGGGCCCCGGCCGTCACCGGTAAAACAGGATGATTTGGCCGGCCGGCGCGGAGTTCTCGGCTCACGCGTCCGCCATCTTCGGCTTCCAAGCCATGCCCCCCGTCTTTGATGGTTAATGGTCATGAAATTTTTATTAACCAAGATTTTGCTAAAGTAATGGTTAAAATGCTCAAGGAATTCTTGGATCTCAGACTGTGACTAAGAAGCTGTGGTTCCAAATACAGCCTTTTTGATCCATCTACTATGAGGATATGAAAAGATAGTTTTTCCAAGTCTTTTCAACGCCCTGAGCATCTTTGTCTATTTCTGGATCAGCAGTTACCGCTCTCAATGGAAACAAATGTGTCTGACACTTGAGTCCTATGTTATGTATTTTTCTTGATAACTCGCCTACTTCTCTAAGTTATTCTATGAGGACTTTTTTTTAGGCAGATCAATTTTGCATAAACGTGTGTGCGATTCTGGGCTACTGTTTATGTTTTAATGTTGTCATGTTTATGTTTGTTTGTCTATGTTGGCTTTTTAGTGTTTGTCGATTGATGACCGTATTCAATTTACCTTTGAAGTCCAACAAGATATCATTACATTTCTGGATGTACAAATCCAAAGAGTACAGGATAAACTGGTCACTAACATTTACGTTAAGCCACAAACCGAAACAGCATCTTGCACTTCAACAGCTTTCATAGACCAAGTTTGAAAAACAATTTACCTTACTCTCAGCTGTTGCGAGTCAAACATATCGTATCGGACACTGATCAATGTTTGTTACAAACCAATGCCATGCTCACTAGGTTTAAAGCACGTGGGTATCCTACGGTAATCCTGGAACAAGCCAGATCAAGATGTGCTAACAGGGATAGAATGGACCTCCTGAAGGTCAAATACAAACGAATTTCAGAACCGAGTAGTAATGGTTTCTAAATATGAGTCAATGATTCAGAAATATCATAATGAAACATTGGCCAATGTTAACTCTGGAACCAGACTTTAAGGGATTATTCATGGACAAACCCATCTTCGCCTACACAAGAGGACGAAATTTAAAGGAAATGTTGACTAGACCGCCTGACAACACACCCGTGATCATGTACAGAGGTTCGCTACCTTGTCACAATTGCAGCAATTGTCACAATATGATACAGGGTTCGACCATAACCCATCCTATGAAAGGCACCAAAATTAAGTTAAAGGTCAATGCTACTTGTAACACATCCAATGTTGTTTACTTGTTGAAATGCCCATGCGGCTTGGGTTATGTTGGGAAAACCGAGAGAAGAATCAGAATACGTATTCTTGAACATAAGAGCAACATACGTACAAAAAATTTGAAATCTGTAGTGGCTGCACACTACCTGGACAAACTTCACAACATTAGCCAATTAAAATTCTTGGTTCTAGAAGTGGTCGATAAAAAAGAAGGCGTTGATAACAACAACAGATTACTGCAGAGAGAGAATCATTGGATCCGCTTTCTAAACACGATGCAACCGAATGGATTAAATGACTGGATGGAATTTCTGTGTTACTTATAAACTGTAGCTCACCATGCCATTCATTTTTGTGCCTCATGCTGTACATGTTTTTTACTATTTTATTTACATGGTTGTTCTTATCTTTCACGGACATTTTTTATTTTTATTTTCTGCATGTTTTTTATCGTCCTTTACACCGTCTTCACCCTGTTCACTCATCACACAGCAGTGCTGCACTTTATTATTTTGATTAGAATCCATTTCAAGATGGCACCCGTTTTAGTACGATCATCAACCAACGTATACCACGCACGTTTGGGTCACATGACTTCCGTTTACGTTTATACGTGGTGCACTTGATTCACACACTGTTCGGCTCAGCGTACACGCTGCATACTCTCTTCGTAATGAGTTGTGATTAACCTATGCTCCACTGTAAGTACTTGTCACATTTGCTTCTTATGTGTGCCGGCTACGTCGCTAGTCACTTTTACCTACTTTCGTTCGTTGTCCATTTAGGGGGACAGCGAGAATTCACAAACCACTGGCTCGTAAGATTTTCGTATTTACTCCATTTTTAGCTGTGCACGCCGGGATTCACTTGACTTTCTTGTCAATGCATGTTGTTACTTCTACGCGTTTCACTTAACAGCGTGTTCTATGTTTTTCATCGCTCTTGGGTTCTACAATCCGCTGATCACAACTTGTGGACATTCGCTTTAAAACGCGTCACAGTTTATTGTTATATCTTTTACTATATCACGAGGGCACCTCACCACTGCACGTCGTTTTCAATAATTATTTTTTCACCCTTTTGGTGTGTTACGGATGTGGGATACAACGTTCGTTTTGGCTAATGACGACAGTATTATTCATCCATCTTGGGTGATCTCTTCTTGTAAGCGCTGTTTTTTCTGTTCTTATTTTCAGATGTTTTCCCCTGACGAAGGGCACATTGTTGCCCGAAATGCATCGGGATAGATGTAACAATACGTACATGTTCTAATGGAATAGTCTATCAAATACAGACTTTTTGAGGACACATAACTTTATCGATAGATGTGAATAAAACATCAACTTTCAACTTATTTAATTTGGAATAAGTACTTCTGTTTTAAACTTTCACCCACGTTGGGATTTGCAGCAGTGCACAGGGGGACATCTCCTAACTAGGAGATGCAACTTTGTTGTTTCATACATCACGCACTTTGAGGATTAGAGAGTGAACCCCCAGTAGCACGCTACACTGGTACAACCTTGGAACACCTAGGTAGTGCGTGTCTTATCCTTTTTAATGTTATTTCTTCCCCCGCACTTAACAAGAAAAATGGAGTTGCTATTCTATGTGCAAAAAAAATTACATCTTCAAATTCTAAACAAAGGTTTGGGTTCAGAAGGTCGTTACATCATTGCTAAAATTAAAATGTTTAATACCATTTTGCACCTAGTTAATGTGTATGGTCCAACATCTGATGACCCTCATTTTTGGTCTCTTTTCACAAATTCTACAATTAGGTAATGTCCGCATATTATTGGAGACAATTTTAATCTTATTGAATCTTATTTGTGACCCCTCAATGGATAGAACATATGAAAGCAAATATCATCCTCCCAAGGCTTTTTTTTCACTCTAAAATCCCTTTTTAGAACTACCAAATTAGTGGATAGTTGGTGCCTACATTATCCAACAGAGCAACAGAGAAACAATTTAATTTATTTTGTAATCCTCATAATGCCTACTCTCGTATAGATTATATATTAATATCTCATCAATTAATCCCATCAGTTTTTGCTCCTGCTATTCTTAATATTGATATTTCTGATCATGCGCTAATTTCATGTGTTTTACCACCTAGCTTCTCTCAACAATCTCAAGGCCGATGGCCCATGAACACCAATGCTGTCCTCAATGCAAAAAAATAAGCCAAAGCTTTTGTCCGCACTAAGGGCCTGATTAGGATCGCCACTGTAATGAAAAACGGGACTGCCCAACAGGATGTCGGCGGTCCCGACATAGGCATTACGATGCGACCGCCACCACGGCGGTCGCAATGCCTATATTTTGTGTTGCGGCGTGTGCTGCTGGTTGCAGCACATGCCGCAAGACAAAAAGGGGACACTGGATATATCCCTGCACTATGCGGCAGGCACCATATGATGCGTGCCATATGGTGCAGGAATATGTAGGGGGGTACCATATGTGCCCCCCAAAAACCACAGCTCAGGGCCAGAGGGGAGGGGGGCCCGCTACAGGCCCCAAAATTCCCTTTCCGCCTGCCTGGTCATGGCGGGTTAACTGCCGCCGACAGACAGGCAGAAAGGGAGATCATAATCCCTACGGCGGTGCCTGGCAGGCACCGTTCCCATTCTAGGGATAGCTGGCGGTCCGACAGGCAATCAGAATCATTCCGACTGTCGGACGCGTGGCGGGCGATCATTCCGACCACCAGGCATCCGCCCACCATTGTTATATGGTGGGCGGTAAACTTAGTTACGTTGGCGGGAAGACCGCCACCAACACTTGTTGGTGGCGGTCTCCCGGCCATCGTAATCAGGCCCTAAGTGATTATTTTTCATTAAACCCTGAAGGTTCTACTTCACTTGTTAACAGATGGGAAGCATTTAAGGCATATATTAAAGGGGAGACAGTTTCTATCATGGCTCATAACAACAAATCATTTAACTCCAGAGTTAAAGATAAACAGATAGCAATGTATGAATGTCTCTTTATCACACCTAACAACATCAAATATAAATTGCTACTTCAAAAACTTTGTTATGAATTAAACTCAACATTAAGCAATAGAGCTGGCATACAAATTTCTAATAGCAAAGCAAAATTTTGTTTCAATGCTAATCGATCTGGAAAACATATGGCAAACTATTTTCATATGAAGAGAGATAAAATTCAAATTAATGCAATTCATAATTCTAATGGTCGAATTGCTACTTATTGCCATCAGGAATTCTGTGGAAATTGAAGGTCTCCTCATAAATAATGTTCCTATTAAAACATCAGCTTATGCTGGTGATGTACTCTTATATATTGGAAATCCTGAATTTTCCATTCCACAATTATTAAATCTAATTAACAAGTACTCTCCGATTTCCAGATATACTCTAAATACTGATAACACAGAATTATTTCCTTTGAATGTTTGTTGAGTCCCTAATATGCTACCAAACAAAGAAATATTATGGCAAAAGGAAAAACAGTGTACATAGACCCTCCCCCCACACAGAGGGGGCCCGCAACGGGCCCCAGAACCCAGACTCTGCCAGCCTTTCCATGCTGGTGGAACCACTATGGAAAGGCTGGCTGACGCCAGCACTGTAATCTGCCGGGCAGTGCCTGCTAGGCACCGCCGCCATTTCACACATGCTGACCGCTCCACCAGGCAATCGTGATGATTGCCGTGGCGGAAGCGTGGAGGGCGGTCTTTGTGACCACCGCGGTCAGAAAGCGATTTCCCCCGCCATCCTAATGTGGCGGGGGGAAATGGGAGCCAGATGGCGGAGGGACCGCCACCACCGGCCCGGCGGTGGCGGTCCCTCCGCCATCGTAATGAGCCCCTAAGTTTGATTTCTCCATTTCCTTTACC
Organism: Calotriton arnoldi; assembly: GCA_963921515.1. NCBI lineage: Eukaryota > Metazoa > Chordata > Amphibia > Caudata > Salamandridae > Calotriton > Calotriton arnoldi. The sequence continues at coordinate 974 of CAWUFW010013661.1, read as the reverse complement.
TGCTCTAATCACAATGGCTAATTCATCTGTCCTGCTAAAAAGATCTGTAATATTAAAATCTACAAAATTGGTATTACATGATTTGGATTTAATTTTCCAATCCTCGATTTCTCATACCTTAAATTTATCGTTATTGTATCATCCTCTCATAAAGCTGGCTAAGCATCCTACATTTTGGCAATCTTGGTTTAAGGCCGATATTTTTTATTTAAAAGATATTTATTCATAATATTTTTTGTCTTTTGATGAACTAAAACAAAAATATACCTTGCAACCATCAGATATCTATAAATATGAGCTCTTGTGTAATTCAATCCTTGATTCGTTTCCAAACAATTTTCCTCTAATGATTACTTCAGATTTAGAAATGTTCATTCACACAATTGCTTCGTCATCACATGCAGTTTCCCTATTTTACAAAAAATTGATTCATTCAAAAGGGGACAATATTATCATTTTCTCATCATTTTGGAACAACGAATTACATTTATCAATATGTCAAGACACATGTAAGAAAATTTGGATGAATAGTATATCTTGATGGTTACCTGTCTCTCTATATCAAATAAATTCCTTTATACTATTTAATTATTTATAGTCACCGTTGAGCTTATTTCATGCAAAACTTTCAGATTCTCCTAACAGTTGGAATTGTAACCAGAATGCAGGCTTGTTACATCATATGCTTTATGAATGTAGGATTGTTCTAAAATTTGGGGATTCGGCTTGGAGGATCATTACAAAAATATTTCATATCACAGATACTGTCATTTGAAATAGTGATTTGTAAATCATCTTTACTTAAAACAAAGATGTCTGGGGCCGATTACGATGGCGGGCGGATCGCCACCGCCGTGCCGGCGGTGGCTTCCGCCGGCCTGGCGGGTGCTGTTTTGCCTACCTCGGTCGCGATTCCCTGACCGCCATATTACGATGGGCAGACATAGCCCAAATCCCTACCGCCGCGGTGTTTT